>JASJSC010000003.1:0-464329 GCA_030450195.1 Saccharomycopsis sp. KB-2023a | reverse complement strand
CCCCCCCCCCCCCCCCCCCCCCCCCCCCCCCCCCCCCCCCCCCCCCCCCCCCCCCCCCCCCCCCCCCCCCCCCCCCCCCCCCCCCCCCCCCCCCCCCCCCCCGCGCGAGGTTAGCTGCCTGCGTGGTCTTGTGGCGTAGCGGCGGTTACAGACCGCTGGCTCCCCCCATTGACCACCAGCCGGAATTATTTTGCTACATTCTTGAAACTGAATGAATGATCGGTGGTGTTGTTTTTTCCTGCCAGGTTAAAAATATCATCCTTGAGAGAGTGCGTGTTTGACTGACTCCTTCTTTTTATTTTCTTCGAATTTCATCTTAATAATATTTTATATATTTTATTTTACAACTATCATATTTCTCTCTTGTTGATATTGCTGAGTTAAAATAGAAGAGAAATATACTTGAAAAGAAAAAGAAATAAAACAGTTATTTTGGATAGCGATCATCTTTTATCGCTCTTATATCGCCTTTTTTTTTATTGACGTTTTGCCTTTGGTAGAAAGCTTTCCCGCGTTTAGTTTCAAAACAACAAAAAACAATATATTGACTGCCTATAGATTTAAACCGAGAGTATTGTATTTATGGAGTATGGTTTTTTAATTTTGGTTAGATATTGATTTACACATAAAAAAAGGATATTACTGTGTGGCGCCCTACATTAAAAAGGCGCTGAAGTATTTCAAAAAAAGTGATCTAAAATATTCATCCATTTATATATAATAGTACAGTCAACCAATAGGAAGAGCTGATAGGTGAAACTTCTTGGCATAATCATAATTTTTTTTTTTCTATTTTTTATTGCATATTATCTGTGATGAATTTTAACAACTTAAACAATGGATATCAAGGGAACCAAATTGCATTTGGTCAACAGCAGCAGCATCGAAGGATGGAGGACGTTATTGAGAATCCAAATAATCCAGTTGGTGGGCTTGGACCTGTTCCAGGTACTGGCCAATTTATTAATGCAAATAATCCTCATCATATCTATCATCACCTCGTTCAGCATCATCAACAACAGTTTGTTCCATTAAACTTCCAACCAAGAGCACCGAACCAAATGCCGATTCAGCAACAACAGGTGCCATTACAATTTACTAATGAAGGTATACCAGTTCAATATCTCGGGCGACCAGGACAGCCGGGACAACCAGGACAGCAATTTTTCCAACAGCAACAACAACAGCAAATCGCAATGCAATTTGTTAAACCTCCTCCAGGGTACTATACTCCACAGATACCTCACCCCCAACTTCAGCAGCAGCCACCACAGCCTCCACAACAGCAGTCACCTCAGCAACAGCAAATGTTTGCTAGGCAACAACAGCAACAGTATCAAGCGCTTTTGCGAATGCATCAACAACCACAACAACCACAACAACAACAACAACAACCACAACCACAACCACAACAACTACCACATCAACCACCACATCAACAACGACAGCCGATTCAACAGGGACAACCTGAGCAGCAGGCGCTACAACAGCAGGCGCTGATTGATCGGGGCTCAATGAAGACTCCGAATAAGAATATTGGTGAGGATAATTTGAGTCCACTTCAACAACCGCAGCCGCCGCTGGCGATACAGCAGCCGCTGATAAAGAATGAACTGCCATTGGATAATACTAAAGATTTAGTTGATGATGAAGAGATATTAAGCTTTTTGGCTTCGGATGTCACCCTTGACCACACATTTAAAACTGATGATTTGTCATCATTTTTGGAGGATTCGCTTGTTGATTTGAAAAATTCCAGCGCATCCAGTAGTGGACACTTCGAACAGCCAAGAGTAAACCCGAACAACAATAACGATGCTACTACCATTGGCTTGTTGCAAAAGATGGCTGAAATTGATAATGACGATAATCCTTCAGAAATTTTAAATGATATGTTATTTATCAATAACAATAATAGCAGCGGCAATTTTGGCAAAGCCAATGTTTTGGAGTCCCCTGGATTTTCAACGAAATCAACTCCCACAAATCAAGTTGGAGGAGGACATGCGTTGACTCCAGAATCATTGATTCAACAGAGTGGTCATGGTGGTACTGGTGGAGTTGGAGGTGGGGTCACGGGAAATAGTGCAAATAGTTCAGTTGGTCAAGCCCCTAAATTTTTTGACGTTGAGAATGGCAACGGGAGCACACAAAATTTCACATTGACGTTGTCAGATTTTGAACCGAGTCGAGAAACTGGGGAGAATATCGATCCAAGGAAAATCAAATTGGGCGGTGGTGGTCGCAACTCACTGCACGTTGATATATTTGAATTTGAAGTTGGTCAGGAGAATGGCGATTCGTTTTCTGAATTGAGATCGCCAAAGGGGAGTATCGCGCCCAGTGACTTGAATAAATTTAAAAAATTGTTACCACCAAACTCGCCAATTATGAAGAGTGATTCTAATTCACGCAAACAATCAGGTAGTCCATTATCACCGGGGAAAGTATCAAAGGGAACTTTCAGCAAGATGAACCCGCCGGTTAGACCATACAGTGAGAGTTCAAGATCAAGATCGCCAAGTTCATCGAATCGAAGTAATAGTCCCAGCAGCAGTATTGGATCACAGAATTCTTTGAAGAAATGCAAGTCAACTGTGAGCATCAACAGTAATGCCTCGCTTAAAGTAAAACCTCAGCCGCAGCAGAATGGCAAGCCACGACGGACGTTTTCATTCAACCAGTGCTCGTCAACGTTGGATTTCAGTAAGAATTATCAGCTGTCATTGATCAACACTGATCCCTCGGGGTTTAAGATGTTTTCATTTGCAATAGATCCTACGATTCAACCAAAGCAGCACCCCCAACTTCAGCCACCACAACCTCAGCCATTGCAGCAGCCAAAGGCAAAATTAAACATCAATACAAATAACAGTGGTGGGCAAACTGGGCACAGCGCACCTGTGAGTGCCCCCATCTTGGGCAATAGCGTGCTAATGCCAAACGATTTGATGTCACCTACATTGTCACTACATTCACCCAAATTGGAGAGTCCATTGCAAACCCCAAGCAGTGGTCAATTTCCTGTCAACCATAGCCATGGCGGCTTCTTGGATGTTAAGATCGGCAAGAGTAAGTTGAAAGATATGGAGAGTGGGATGACGGAGTTCCAGATTAGAAGGATCTAGGATGGAGTGGTATAGTTTATAGTATAATGCGAAAATACCGATGGAATTTTTTGTCATTGTCATTGTCATTGTAAAAAAAAAAAAAAAAAAAAAATTGCCGGCTTATCGAGAAAGCTGTCATAAAATTTGTTATCGAGGTTTTACATAGTCTATTTGCAGTGTGTGTGTGAGGGGACCTGCACGATAAGAAGATGACACACCTGAATCAAACACCACGCGTGCCCCAGGTTGCTGACCCACGGCGATTTGCAGGGGGAGGGTGGACCAGGCGGCACGAAAAAAAAAAAGTACTATATCAGGAACTCGCACTCCTACAGCAATCAGTGAATGCGCGTGAATTGACTGCTAGGATAAACCCGGCCCAAAACCATAACTATAACCGTAGCACAGCCCTCAATGCAATTGGGCAATTGAGTTCATGATTGGCTTTTGGCGTTGCTTTTTCAGGTGCGTCATTTTTTGATTCGTTTTTTCTGATCGCAGAAAAATAAAATAAATTTTTTTTTTGTGTTTCTTTTTTCGTTTCGATTGGAGTTTCCGTTAACTAAGTAAGCATATATATTTTTCCGATGTCGCTCAAGGTTAGGCCATGCAGCCGGCGGCAGAGACTATATTTTTTTTTTTTTATTTTTTTTTTTTGGCTTGTTTCTTTTTTTATTGCATTCTGCAATTGTCTCTGGTCAATTAATTTCTTTGACGGACGGTTCCGTAAAAAGTAGCAGTGGTTTGTGCGTGCATACATACATACATACATAAAAATGATTCGATTAAAAATGTTGCACCCACCCACGGCAACAAGAAAGCACGTCGTTTGAATCATAATTGATAGATAGATAGATTGATTTGGATCTCGAATGATAATTAATATTATCGATCAATTAGATATGGCAATGGCCTGGCTGGTAGCAGATTTGATTGGAATAGATTGTGAGGTGGTTAGTTGATCGTATTTGTCCCATCATGTCTCACCTCACGGTTCTCTATTATTAGAAAAAAAACCCCCAGCCTTCCGACAACCTACAGCGAGCACATCATCAATCAGTCAATCAATCATCAAACATCATTGATTTCCAATTCCGAGGAAATAAAAATATTAATTAGATAGTGTTATTATTATTATTAAAATGCAAACAAAAGTTATACAAAATTATACAAAATATAATAAAATAAAGTAATAGTAGCTAGAATCCCCAGTAAATAAATATTCATCCATGAAGTAATTGTCCGATAAAGTAATACAATATAAGTTAATGACCCACCCCTAAAAAAAAGTAAAAACAGCAGTAAAAACAGTAAAAAAAAAATAAGCCCAATTCCCAAATGTCCATAGTATGTATGCTAAAGTAGTAAATAATCTCTAAATTGTCTAAGTGCCCTGTTTTATAAATATTTTTGAAAATGCTTATCATCTAACCAACCAATCTTTTCAAAACTTGCAAACAATCTACTTGCCTTATTAACATCGATTCTACAAGCTTTTTGAGCATCGGTTCTTCTAAATGGTAAGGATTTTTTCAATCGTCCAACTTTTTCTGCAAATAATCTTCTCTTTGAATCCAAATATACGTTACAAGGCAATCTTAAAATTGAAGCCAATGTGACCTCTGCAGGGTGCAATTTATCGATTAACGGATCATTAGATAAATTCATTGGTTGACCTTTCCACTCAGTTTTCAAACATTTGGTATTATTAACAGGTAAGGTGGTTAATGAAGGTGAATAATCTGGCACTGATTGCCAATCAACGAAAATTGGCTGTGGTGGGGAATTATTAGATTTAATTTTTCTTTTCTTTGGAGTGACTGCAGCTTGGTGTTCATCGATTTCTGTGGTGCTGACATCTGTGGTATTTTCTCTAACAATTCTTCTGGTACGAATTCTTTCATAGCCAGAATCAGATTGATCTGAATATTCTCGTCTTCTTTTATTGCCGGTGGTGGTGGTGCTGCTGGTGATGGTAGCAGTGGAACCAGACTTTTTTGGAATGGTTTCTCTTCGTTTTGATTCCTTTTTATTAATTAGATAAAAATACTGATTCAAAAAAATTGTACTGGTTTTTTTATAATGATTGTCATTGTGGATTCCTTGCCAAGCATTAATTTTTAAATTATAATTCGATAAGTTAGCCATAGGGAAGCTATTGTTATTAGTTCTATTGAATTTGATTTGTCTCTTTAGAGGCGATCGACTGAAACCACGATCAATTGGTGGAGGTCTATTGACTGCAATGCTTGGAGATAATGGAGGAGAAGGAATTGATTGATTTTTTAACTCAACTATGGTAGAACATGATGATTTCTTTGGGGTGAATTGCATAGGAGAATCATGAATGAACGAAACAATCGACATTTTGTAAATTTGATTCAATTGGTATTAAACAGTGGTATTAAATATTGGTACAAATGATTAGTTGTATAAAATCCTGATAAGTTATGAGTATTAAGGGAAGAAAAAAAAAAAATTTTTTTTTGAAACCTTGAAAGTTATTTTAAAATATATTTATATAATAAAAAAAAAAGAAAAGGAAAAAAAAAGAAACTGCATTAAAAAAGTGCTGCATTGTGGAACACGCGCACAATTTTTTTTTTTTTATTTTTTTTTTTCTCGAGGGGAGAATGGGCCACAAAACCTTATTCCATTGCTAGATGGGACGCCTACCCACACTACCGCATTTCCTCATTTGGGAATACTCTCTAACGAGGAAACTGATGGCAATAAAAACATTCTATTGGATAATCGATATATTGTAATCCCATCAATCATATTTTATATGGTCATCTATTTAAACCCCATCAATTGTAACCATTGTCATTGTCATTATTAATCCAATGCAATTGAGTTCGTCGTTGTATTAATCATTAATACCCATATAACGTAACGTAGCGGATGGTTTTTTTATTACTTGTCATATTGGAGGACATCATTACCACCACCACCACCACCACCACCGCAATCATCAGCCAATTGTTCCCCCGCTATATTGATCGATTGCCCCTCGAGTATTTACCATACTGCTGTTTTAGTCAGCAAACTAAAATGTATAAATTACAATAAAATTGCCCCTAAATATATTTTGTAGTTAGATGTGCCTCGACAAGTGCCATCCATTAATGGCCACTAATTAGCACTTACGTATGATCTAAAACATTCCAAATTACTCGTAATGCAATGGCCGCTGGCCACTATCAATTCCAATTCGCTATCCGTCATTTGACCATTGCCATTGAACAGATTTCATTGTATATAGGGTCGTTGTCGGTTATTACATACTATACAATTGTTGTTGTTCGTGACCATCAGTTAAATAATTAGTACCGTCGCACTTCCTGAATAAGCCGTTTCATTCTCAATTAAACTTTGTCTATCCAAACCTACCAAAGAAAAAGAAAAAACCAAGTGGATGAAAAAAAATACTTAATCGAATCACCTCATTGCACCCAAAGCCAAATTTAAGAAACCACCATTTGCAATTGCATTCTGAATATCCTCGTTGTTTCTTAGCTAATCAGATTCTCGGTGGCCCATTTTTGACTTCGTCCTTGGGATGGAAATTTCATTCCTGTAATAAATATTATATACTACTGCTGTTGTTTAGGTCCGCTCAAGCTGCAGCGATGTTTTTTTTTTTTTTAATCACATGAGTGAGTGGCCCTTTCATCGTAATTAGTCTTGCAGTACCACGGTACGCAAACACCAACGCCTACGCTACTTCTTACCTTAGCCTGACCCTAGCCATTTATATGGTAAATCCCGTGTAATCATACTCACATTTCCCGTCTGTGGCTCAAAAAGAATGAATGAATGAATGAATGAATGAATGAAGGAACGAACGAAACTTAAAATTGATCGACAGTAAATAAAATATAATCTAATCTAGTTTATTGTTTTAAATTTATCATTAATTATTTATATATTCACTAGGGTGTCCATGCCCTAAATAACCAATTTCCACCAAATTTGGCAGCCGGCCAAGCAAGGTAGGGAGGGCCATCGTCTTTTCCCATTGTTGTGTCCGTCTGTCTCACTTGTATATTCCATTGGAAAGTAATTACCGACACTAGAACCATCAGTCGTCGTCTAAATTATAGTACACTGTAGTATACCACACTCAAATAAAATAAAATTATTTAATTTAAAACAAAAAAAAGTTAACCTTATTTGACAGCATTTTCAAGATACAAGATAATGAATGACCAATTAGCAATCCTTGGGTAAGAGATTGGTCAATGACACACATTTAGGTGATGGCTTAATTAAGGATCCTTGAATTGAGGTTAATGTAGGTGCATATGAATCACGTTCTGAATGCCGCCTTTTCGCCCCAATCCCCTTTTCCACAACATCTCCACTATACGTTGACCCTTCTAAATCACTACTTGACAACAATTCGTAAATGTCTTTGGTTATTTCCTCGTCAGTTGTTGTTTCTTCATGAATAGTGAACATCGAATTCTTGTCATTGGTAATCAATTGACCTGTGGTTATTGATTTCATTTCAGTTTCAATTTCAGGATCACAAAAATATCTCTGATTATCAGAAGTTCTACTATCAACCGTGACAATCAACCAATTACATTCCCCGATCTTATCTTTCAATTCAATGATATAAACCCCATTCAATCGATTCATCGAACATTCCTGTTTCCAAGTATTGAAAAACCATTCACTGATGGCAATCTTTGACACTCTCGGGATGGCAGCGTCTGGTGAAGCCACTGGTGAACCGAATGGTGAACCAAATGGCGAACCCAATGGTGAATCCAATGGCGAACCCAATGGCGACCCCAATCCACTTCTTGATTGCCCAAACAACGTAATATACTCTCGGCTAATTTCAGTGATATGATTAGCAAGGACTTTCTCCGGTTGGTGAAGAAACTTCGTCAAGAACATGACCTCATCGAAGTATAGAATATCCCTCGATGAAGAATAAATCATTGCCCTTGATTCCCCGATACATTGAAGCAATTCATCGATAGTAACTAAATTCAAGTACTGGGGCACGCTAACACATAGCCCATACTCGACCACATCACTTGATTCCAACATTATGTTTGGATATTTTTCAAGATCTAATTGTTCAATAATTATCTGGTTGTCATTGACTAGACTTCTCAAGTACGCCATGAACACTCTTTGAAACGCCAAGTTTCTCTTCTGATACATTTGCTTAACTAAAAAGATGTCATTCGCCTGCAGGGTATCTTGAAAACAGATATTACTTGCCAGGTTGAGCAAATCAATAAGTTGAAGAGCCGGATTATTCAGCCAAATAAACATTATCAAATCAAGAAACTCTTGCAAAATAACCGAGTGATCATTTGAGGGCAAACACAGTGGCAAGATATGATAAAAACTGTTTTCATACGTTTGCATAAATTTCTCCAGGGCGATAAATTTTAAATACGAAGGCCATGAAATTATTCCCCTCGGTAAATTCCCCAACAATTGTCTCAACGCACCAGTGACAACCACATCATCAGCCGAATTGACTTTTTCAACTAGCAAGTCTCCTTTAAGCGAGCACCCATCATACGGGAACAACAGCTGCATAAACTCATCGATTTGTCGCTGGTTGTGCAATTGTCCCAAATTTGGCGTCAACAATTCAAATGAAAATTGGAGGTCCCCTTGAATAATCTTCCGTGCTCTTGCTACTAGACAGTGCAATACTGGCCTCACCGCAAAATGACTTAATTGATCAAGATCTTCGGTTCTTGTCCTGGTTAGGATCAGCTTAGTGAATGTCTTGTTGTCGTAGATGAAGTATTGTTGGGCAAGCTTCTTCTTTTTGCCATTTAAGGTGGCAATAAATTTAACCATTGGCATGTCTTCTTGGTTGGGAGTAAGCAAGTATTTCTTGTCAATTTCATAAACTGATGAAGTGTCGGGTGTAATAGTGATTGGTGATGATATTGTTCGTTTTTCGATGCGCCTTTTAAATAAAGTGGAGGTCATAATTAGTCAACAAGGAAACCATCTTTGCTTTCAACTATGGGAGGGTAGAGCTCATATTTATCGTTTTCAGATTAAGGATCCTGCTTTACATGTAATCAGGGCCCCTCATTTTTGATTCTATTTTGTAAAAGATTCTACTTAAAATTTTTTTTTTGACGTGACATTCGACTTACATAATCGTGCATCGGGTTACATTAAACGTCTATTTATTTATTTAATGCTATTATGGAATGCCTTATCTATTGCTTCCTCAATCTCATTGATCATCTTCTCCGTTTCTTCTTGAATTGAATCCAATGTATCATCGAGGAAATCTAACCATGAATCGACTTTATCAATATTTTTGCTTTCTGATTCCTCCATCGTACCTGAAGATGACGAGGTAGGCAAGTCGTCAACAACAGTCGCCGTTACAGTTGTCAATATTTCATCTTGCGGTTCATTAGTTAAATAGGTTTCCCCAGGAACTGATTCCGGTGTGATCGACGTACCAATAACCATCTCAGTAGACAACAATGATCCCGTTGGATTCAATGGCAACTCAACATGATAATCATTAACCCCTGCATCCCTAAACAATTGATCATACGTTGAATTCTTCTTAATAACATCAACATCAAAACCAACCCCTGGATAACCATTAGGATCCTTCCAATCATTTGCCAATATTTGATCTTTATTAAATGAAACTCCGCTGCCATTATTATTGGCTGGCGTCAAGTTTAGCATCTCACACAACATATCATAAACTTCAATGTTTTGAAATGGCTTAACTTTCGTAAAATTATCACCTAATCTCAGCGTGAAAAATGGTCCCGTACCAATAAATAACGCCCTCATTAATACTTCAGTGTTATTGTACCCATGGATTCCCTTAAGCTTGTAGTCACCACTGTATTCTTCCATTTGTTGCTTCGTGGTTATAGCGTAGCCAATCTTCGGGACTAACCAAATTGGGGCAATTCGTGAATCATAGTATTGAGAATCCTCAGCGTTACCAAAATTCCACTCCCTAGGCATATCTTGTTTCAAATAAACATCAAATTTTTCACTACCAGCCGCTTTACTATTAATGTCGTTATAAATATTCTCAATTTCATGCGATTTAAATGGTCTCAATCCATACAATGGCCAGCCATCAGTATGTTCAATCAAGTTGGTATCCACATAATCTTCCAAATACAATAATCGGTCATTTGAAGTTGGTGACATCCCATGATCAGAAACAACAACAAAATTAACAATATCACTCAAATTTCTAGCTTTCAATTCAATAACAATTGCTTCAATAAAACTATCCACATACTTCAACCCATTTTCAAGCTGCTCTCCAGCAATCCCATACTTGTGCCCCAAGGAATCAATCGTTGGTACATAACTAAGTATCAATTCTGGCCTGGTGGCAATATCTCTATCTATCCAATTCAAGATTCTGTCAACTTTATTAGATAACACTTCTGATCCATTATACTTGTCAACTTCCAATGGATTCCCCAATGGCAATTCAACTTCACTTCCAGGCCACATATGAACTGCAGTCAGTACTCCATGCAAATAAGCAGTCTTCCAAATCG
Source organism: Saccharomycopsis sp. KB-2023a (assembly GCA_030450195.1). Taxonomy (NCBI): domain Eukaryota; kingdom Fungi; phylum Ascomycota; class Saccharomycetes; order Ascoideales; family Saccharomycopsidaceae; genus Saccharomycopsis; species Saccharomycopsis sp. KB-2023a. The sequence goes on along the minus strand of JASJSC010000003.1, from coordinate 453,669 downwards.
GTTCCCCACCCCACCACTCACTATCCATACTTAACTCCTTTTTTACATTAACAAATTGCTTTTGTCTAGCAGTATCATAAAATGTATTACCCACAATCCCATGATACGCTGGGTGAAGTCCAGTGATCAACGTCCAATGATTCGGAAAAGTAGATGACGGAAAAGATGGGATCATATATGGTGGTCCATAAGAATCAATGTATAAATTATGCATATAGGGTGTCAATTCTGATGAGATATAATGGGTATGGAACCCATCCAATGAAATCATTATTGTAGTTGGATAAAATTCAGTAGTTCCATTGGAAAATTTTGGCTTATCAATCTTCTTGAAATTCACCTGCTGTTTGTTATTGGCAATAGTCACTGACAGTCCAATTAATATACTGATAAAGATCATTGCCACCATCATAAATATAGCCCTTTTAACCAGACTCCCTTTGATCACCGGTTCCTCCTTCGAGGTGTTATCACTCACCGTATCCAGGTAATCTTGAAGTTCAATGTTTTCACTACTCGGTATATTCTCATACTTCTGTTTCTTAACTCTGTTGGATCCAATTATCGCATCCTTTATTTTGCTAGCAATCCCTTTCTTCTTTTGTCTCTGGGGGTCAAAATCATCTTCCAATATCGAATCATCATTTGGTCCATGATCTGATTGGAAAACAACTAAATCTTCATCAGCGTCATCTAAATCTGTTATCGGGGTATCTATATCATGTCCACTTGTCATATTTGATCTATTAATGAATTATTATATGGTTGACGAAAATTATAAATTATTGAAAGAAAAATTCTTTTATTGACAGATATGGGTAACAAAAAAATTTTGAGTTTTTTCGATTTTATTTTTGTCAAAAATAAATTAGGTAAAAATAATGTGCTCTCGGCGAGGTTCGAACTCGCGATCTTCAGATTTCTCCTGTAAGTCTATTATGAGACTGACGCCTTAGCCAACTGGGCCACGAGAACAGCACACTTTAAAATGTTTTTTGTTCTTAGCAACCAAATTGGTTAACAAAATAATAGGATTAATAGAATTTAGTGAAATTTAGCGGAGTTAAAGAGAAAGGGTAAATGTATGATTTTGCCAAATGCAATAGAAGCTTGAGGAAGCTTAGGAGATTAAAATGGAACGAATGCCATATAGATGCTAAGTCTCGCTTGAAATCAAAAATGGAAGAACTTCTTGCTGAGAAGAATGATGAGAGTATAATTGGAATAAAAGAGTAATTTTAGCTGAAGAATTAATTCTTGCCAGTTGGGAAAGAGTTGAAGTTGAGAGAGCGGTATATGTAAGAACCAGTGATCAACAATTATTTGACAAAACGACAGGATATTTACCACAATTGTTTCTAGGTTCGGCTGTCGCAGGATATGCTTTATCTGAAATTCATGAAAGGTTGGAATCTTATTGAAACGACCAAAAAAAGTTAAGCAAATATCATGACCCTATTGATACAAATCAGCCGCATAATAGCGTTTGATCTCTCCTCTGCCCCAAAGGATGCATACACACGTGAAAAAAAGAATTGAAATCCCGAAGAGAGACACACGCCAGCAATGGGGCAAGCCTGATTTATATTGTCGGTCAAACCAATCAAATATCTATTTCCAATAGTCTATTGTTTTGTCAAATTACCGAAGCTTGAGATAAATTCGCAATATGCAGGCGAGCAACATTATCATCACATTCACTTATAATCAGACCATTTTCGGCAATAATTGATAATTTAGGCTTAGCATTTGTCATTTTCTGGAACAACTGAAATGAAGTATAGCTTATTTAGTCAAGGAGAGCAGTCAATGGGATTCTTGACTTGGCCTAACTAGTTCTGGTCAGCTTCTAGTTGACTTGATATATTCATGAAAATCTTTTAGAGGACAGTTAGCATGCTCGGGAATAAACATTGTTTTCCAATTCTCGTGAAGGTTGGAAGTATTATTATAAATTTTCAAAATAGTGGCGGATTAAAGTACCGAAATTATCACTATATCCGTTCCGATGGCGTCGGATGATTCTGATACAAGTCCGCTGCTATCAACTTAATCGATATTTTTCCACCTTAGATTATACTTTCGGCTCTTTGTTAGTTATTTTTTTCTGATGCTGCCAATTTAAATAATTGTCATTATTTTTTATCGATATATTTTTTATCGATATATTTTTTATCGCAAGCAATGCGTAGTTAATCACTAAAGTGGAAATTTTCTGTTCTGCAGATACACTTCAAAATCTCTTCTAATGCATAAATTACTGCAACCACGAGGACAGCCAGGAGAAATTTCACTAGACCTTTCGATTCAAAGCATATGAAAATTCAAATTTTCAACTAATATCTAATGTTTTTCTTTTTAGAAGAAAATGTGTATACACCAATCCATACCGTCAGTCCCGTAACAAATTAATATATCCTTTATTTATAATGTTCCATCCCCGTAATCTTGTCGTCAAAGCTACGGCTGTTGCAAGCAGTTTTTAATTTTTAATAGTCAATGTCAGAAAACACTAATAATGAACCTGAACCTGATGAATATCGTGGGTTCGATGAGCGAACAATTAATGAAATTCAAGAATTAGCACGTACTTACACTAATCAATCTTTGAAATCAAATGAAAGTTCAGCAATGTCATTGAAACGGTACCTTTCAAACATGTCAACTGTGCCTGGTGTAAATCCGATTAATATTAAGGAAATTGAAATGTTAGATCCCAATTCGCCGAATTTTGATTCAAAATTTTGGGTGAAAAATCTAAGGAAATTACATGATTCTAACCCTGATTATTATAAACCTTCAAAATTGGGGATTGCTTACAAGAATTTACGTGCGTCAGGGGTGGCATCAGATTTTGATTATCAATCAACGGTGTACAGTTATTTGTGGAAATTAGGAGTTGATCTTTATCATCAATTGGGGAAAAAAGATATGTCTAGGTACTTTGATATTTTGAAACCAATGGATGCGCTTTTATTGCCAGGAGAAATTACAGTAGTGTTGGGTAGACCAGGATCTGGTTGTTCTACTTTATTAAAATCAATATCTGCTCATACTTATGGGTTTCACATTGGCGAAGACTCGATAATTAGCTATGATGGGTTAACTCAGAGAGATATTATAAAACATTATCGTGGTGATGTTATTTACTCGGCAGAGACCGACGTTCATTTTCCTCATGTCTCCGTGGGTGATACTTTGGAGTTTGCTGCAAGATTGAGAACTCCTGAAAATCGTGGTGTTGGAATTAATCGTGAGGCTTACGCTAAACATCTCGCAGCTGTTTATATGGCAACTTACGGGTTATCGCATACAAGAAACACAAACGTTGGCAGTGATTTAGTTCGAGGCGTTTCTGGTGGTGAAAGAAAACGGGTTTCAATCGCTGAAGCTTCATTATCAGGAGCTAATATTCAATGTTGGGATAATGCTACTCGCGGGTTAGATTCTGCTACCGCATTAGAATTTATTCATGCTTTGAAAACTTCTGCTTCCGTTTTAAACTCAACTCCATTAATTGCTATTTATCAATGTTCTCAAGATGCTTATGATTTGTTTGATAATGTCATCCTTTTGTATGAAGGTTATCAAATTTATTATGGAAAAGCTGATGAAGCTAAAGAATTTTTCATTAAAATGGGCTGGGATTGTCCAGCTCGTCAAACCAGCGCAGATTTTTTAACTTCATTAACTAACCCAGCAGAAAGAGCCGCGAGAGCTGGATTTGAAAATAAAGTGCCGGTGACTGCTGAGGAATTTGAAAGATATTGGAAGAATTCCCCAGAATATTTCAAATTAATTCGTAAGATTGATTTTTACCTTATTCAAAATATACCGGAAACTACCAAAGAAATTTATGGTGCTTCTCATAATGCAAGACAAGCTAAACACGTTAGACGTGGCTCGCCTTATACTGTTTCATTCTTGATGCAAGTTAGATACCTTATTCAAAGAGATTTTGTTCGTACCAGAGCGGAACCATCAATTGCTTTGGTGTCAATTGGAGCTCAAGTTTTGATGGGGTTAATTATTTCATCAGTTTTTTACAATTTGAATAATACAACAAATTCATTTTATTATCGAGGGGCTTCAATGTTTTTCTCTGTTGTTTTCAATGCATTTTCTTCATTACTAGAGATCATGTCGCTATATGAAGCTAGACCTATTGTTGAAAAACATCGAAAATTTGCTCTATATCGACCATCAGCAGATGCCCTTGCATCTATTATTTCAGAATTACCAACTAAACTTTGTATGACTATTGGTTTCAACTTTATCTTTTATTTTATGGTTAATTTTAGAAGAGATGTTGGGAATTTTTTCTTTTATTGGTTAACATGTGTCATTTGTACCTTAATTATGTCACATTTATTTAGATCTATTGGAGCAGTATCTAATTCTATCTCTGCTGCAATGACCCCTGCTGCTGTTTTACTATTAGCCATGGGTATCTTTACTGGATTTGTCATTCCAATTCCAAAAATGTTGGGATGGTCTAAGTGGATTCATTGGGTAAATCCAATTAGTTATATCTTTGAATCTTTAATGGTTAATGAATTTGTTGGTAGAGAATTCGAATGTGATGAATATGTTCCAAGAGGCGGTGCTTATAATTTAGTGAATGCCACTAATAAAATTTGTGGAGTTGTTGGTGCGACTCTTGGATCATCAAAAGTTAGTGGTGCTGATTATCTTTACGAATCTTTTACCTATAAACATTCTCACAAATGGAGAAACGTTGGGGTTGGTGTTGCTTATGTTGTTTTTTTCATGTTTGTTTATATTGGTTTAACTGAATTAAATAGAGGTGCGATGCAAAAGGGCGAAATTGCATTGTTTTTACATGGTAGCTTGAAAAAATTAAAAAAACTTGATGGCAAATATACACCAAAAGTTGAAGATGAAGAAACTGGTGGCAGTGAAATTGAAAAACCCTCACTTTCTGATCAAATTGAATCAAATAAAGCTAAAAAAGAACTTAATTTGCCGTCGTCTCATCAAAAATTCCATTGGAAAAATTTAACTTATCAAGTTAGAATAAAAGGCGGTGAAGACAGAATCTTACTTAATCATGTTGATGGTTGGGTTAAACCGGGGCAATTGACTGTATTAATGGGCTCTTCAGGTGCTGGCAAGACTACGTTGTTGAATTGTTTATCTGACCGGTTAACTACAGGGGTCATCACTGATGGTGTTAGAATGGTTAATGGTAATTCATTGGATAATTCATTTCAAAGATCCATTGGTTATTGTCAACAACAAGATTTACATTTACCTACTAATACAGTTCGTGAAGCTTTGAGATTTTCTGCATATTTAAGACAACCTGCTAGTATTTCCGAAAAGGAGAAGGATGAATATGTTGAATACATTATTGACTTGTTGGAAATGTGGAAATATTCTGATGCTTTAATTGGGGTTGCCGGTGAAGGTTTAAACGTTGAGCAAAGAAAAAGATTGACAATTGGTGTTGAATTAGTTGCTAAACCCCAATTGTTGTTATTTTTGGACGAACCTACCTCAGGTTTGGATTCACAAACTGCTTGGTCAATTTGTAAATTAATGAGAAAATTAGCTGATCATGGTCAAGCAATATTGTGTACTATTCATCAACCATCAGCGTTGTTATTGAAAGAATTTGATCGATTGTTATTTTTGCAAAGCGGTGGTCAAACCGTTTATTTTGGTGAATTAGGGCAAAATTGTAGCACTTTGATTAATTATTTTGAAAAATATGGTGCTGCTCCTTGTCCTCCAGATGCTAATCCTGCTGAGTGGATGTTGGAAGTCGCAGGTGCTGCTCCTGGTTCTCACTCTAGACAAGATTTCTTCCAAGTTTGGAAGAATTCTAGTGAATACCAAGAAGTTAATAAAGAATTAGATCAAATGGAAACTGAATTGGTTAAATTACCTAAGGAGGATTCTCCAGAAAATCATTTAACTTATGCTGCTCCATTTTGGCTTCAATTCACCGAAGTGCTTTTGAGAGTTTTCCAACAAAATTGGAGAACACCAACTTATATTTATTCTAAGATTTTCTTAGTGGTTACTGCTTCATTATTCAATGGGTTTTCATTCTTTAGGGCTGATAAATCACTTCAAGGTTTACAAAATCAAGAATTTTCATTATTTATGTCACTTATGCCATTTTTAACAATTATTGTTCAAATGTTACCATTTTATATTAGACAGCGAGAAATATATGAGGTCAGAGAGGCACCATCAAAGACATTTAGCTGGTTTACATTTATCTTGGCACAAATTGTCTCTGAAATGCCACCACAAATTCTTGTTGGCACAATTTCCTATTTCTGTTGGTATTATCCAGTTGGGTTTTATGAAAATGCGGTTCCTACTCACGCAGTTGCTCAACGCGGATTTTTAATGTGGTTATTATTGGTTAGTTTTTATGTTTACACAACAACTATGGCTCATATGTGTGTTTCATTTAATGAAATTCAAGAAAATGCGGCGCATATTGCTACCGTTTTATTTACAATGTGTTTAAATTTCTGTGGCATTTTGGCAACCAAAGAAGCTATGCCTGGATTTTGGATTTTCATGTATCATGTTAATCCATTCACTTATTTGGTGCAACCAATTTTGGCGACTGGGTTGGCTAATGCTAAGGTTACTTGTTCCAGAACTGAGTTGTTAGTGTTCGAACCATTGCCTGGTACTAGTTGTGGTCAATATATGAAAATGTTCATGGCACAAGCTGGTGGATACTTGGTTAGTGAGAATGCAACTACATTATGCGAATATTGCAAAATTTCTTCCACTAACGAATATTTGGCTTCTGTTGACATTCAATATTCTCAAAGATGGAGAAATTGGGGGATTTTCATTTGTTTTATCTTCATCAATATTGGGTTTGCTATTGCTGGTTATTGGATAGCTAGAGTTCCAAAAAGTTCCAGACGCAGGAAGAAGAACTAGAAATTTTGATAGATTTTAATATTTTTTTTATTAGATATTATTATGGTTATACACATTTTAATTTATTTTCCTTCTTATGCGTCCCAAAACTTTGCGTATATACATGAATCAAATCTTTCTTGAGCGATAATTGGAAAATGACTTCCATACAATTCTCCATCGATTAAGACTGCTATTGGTGATCTTCGTATCCAACAAATTGAAATCCTTCTTTTGCAACTTGGATATGAAAATGTCTATTGGAATTGAGTTCATATAAGGAACGAAAATCACATCTGGCACTCCACATTTCCAATTCTTTGAGTGTTTCAAGATCAAGTCATTTTTAGTAGCCTTAATTGTCCTCTGAATTTCTTCTTGAGCTTTATTCAATTTATATTTACTCGTCAACAAATGATCATTAGCCGTCGTGGCAACCGCGAAAACAATATTCTTCAATTTTTCTTCCAATTCCAAGTTTCTCTTAAACCCAGAAGTCCCTTGCTCACTCAAATAGCTAATTAAAGAATCTTGTGATAATTGTTCCTTTGCCATAATATCAATTGGCAAAGGAATGCTTTCTTGCTTAGCATAATATTTCAATGACGCTAACAGCGAAGCAATCGAACTTGCTTGACCGATATGAGCAGCAATATCAGCCACCAATCTCTGTAACTCCATAGATTCTTCTAGAAGTTCTACTACTGAAGGAGAAATGTAAGGTGAAAGCAATAATGATTGTTGTAAATAGATTAATTGTGAAAACGTGGCTTCCCCATATGAACAAATCGAATCCACCGTTGCGAATGTTGGGTTCAGCAACCAATGCTTTTTTCCTTGGAGATAAGTATTGATATAATCTAAATTAAGATTCAAACCATTTCTTAAAGAATCTCTGATAATAAACATAATTGGTTCGTTGATCCGCTCAGTTGAATTGGGGTTTGTGAAAATTCTTGCTAAAAAATCACTCCAGAACTTAAACTTGAGGTCGCTAGATGAAAGCCCCCCTATATTTGGAGTATTGCTCTTAGAATTAATCTTTGATATCTCAATATTGAAAGCTTTTAATGCCATAAAAGCATCTCTTGCTGGCTCAGGAACGTAGGCGCTTAAAATGTATGAAGACCTATCATGTTTCTCTAAAGTTTTCTTGACGTCTATTCTCGCAGACGACAATTGTGCTTGATATTCTTGGGTACTGATCCTTCTAACGAATCTAGGAAATGAATTACTGAGAATTTTCACAGCAAATTGTGGTTTTGACCCTGTCAAAATTCGATACATTTCAATCAAATTTCACTTAAGGTTGATTCGCCAATTACTTTTTTTTCAATATTTTGATTTTCATTTTTTTTTTTTACCTCATGCAAACTGCAACAAAAAAAATTAAATTACATTCAATATTAAATTCTAAACAATTCTATAAAAATCAAATTAGTAAGTAGAAACTCAAAAGAGGAAAAAAATCTTTTGGGATAAGTGTATATAAAATTAAGGCTTCGCATTCCATATTTCACCTAGCAAATTAAAATATTTCTGAGAGTCCTCGCCATATTCAATCAATAGACCAATTTCATTAGCATCGCTAGATCCACCAATAACATCGTAAGCACACCAACAAAAACCACCACAAGTTTCAGATTTTTTCCATCCAAATACTGGCTCATTAGCAGAGTTTGTTATAGAATAATCGGTCACAGGAGGCACAATCACTCCTTTAATTTTAGTGAAATCTTGGTAATATTGCTTCAATTTTTTCTTATTTTGAAATTCAGTGTCCTTAAATGTTTCAGAATAGATGTCCTCATTCCAAGAATTCTTCTTACAATTAGAGAACCCAGAATTTATCCAAAGTAGCGTGCTGTTATCTTTATCCCAAACATGTGCAGGGTGTGTTGAACAAAGTTCGCTTGCTCTTCTTCCATTGTCAAGATGTTTAAATTCTCCCGCCGCACCCGCTTGATTCTTATTGAAATAATAATTTTCATTTCCGGCTAGTGACTGTCCTAACCAGAAAAACTCTTTCTCTCCCCAGACTTTATCACTTGAAACAATCCCCCATAAATTCACCTCTAGACTCATTAAAATCCCAGTGAAATGGGTAGCTCTTTTAATAAGTACCAACCCAGCTTCCATAAAATGTCTTCTATCATCACCCAAGTATCGATTCTTTAAGGTAATGTCTGTTGAATGGGGAATTCCAAAAACCTCCTCATAAGTTAAAGAAGGCATCAATTTTTTCCACAAATCAGAATCATAAAACCATAACAAATCGTCAATATCACGATCTCTAAAAAACAAAGCACCATGCTCAGTGAATTTTTCCATATTGAAAAGATCTTTCGTGGGCACAAGCGGCACAGTATCTGTGTCCAAAATCATGGTTTCATCAAAACTGTTGAAAAAATATGCCAACAATTTATTAGCAAAACTTTCAAAATATTGGTGGAATTTTGAATTGATTGCATCCTTAATATTAACGAACCATACTTCTTGTTCTGGGAAATCATGATCTATATAATCTTTGAATCCATATTGCAAATAATCTTGTGGAGAATTAGAAAACTTCTCAACCACTTTTCCTATAGGGTCCCTCGCACATTTAATAATTTTTTTTTGGTTTCTTCCTGAAAGGTCGCCGCTATGGACAAATTGGATTGGATACTTGTTGCCAAGAACTCTCAAAACTTTCACAAGTCTAATAGCTTCATCAACGTAAGCATTGCTCACTGAAGCTGTGATACCTTTGCCATTTATAGCCTTCAGAAAGTCGGTCAAAAAGCATCCGTTGCTCTCATCGACAGGTGATATTGTTTCGGGGTATAAATCTGTCTTGTCTTGAATTTCATCATTCTTAAGAATATTATCAATAATTGGTACCTCATTGTAAACCTTTCCATCCCATCGTTGATATTTTGGATATTTAAACGACAAGAATGAGAACAATTTTTCTTCAGTGAAATGACATATCTGTTCTCCAAAGGGCGATATATTATGAGGTTTATCACTCTTGGTTCCCATTCTGTACTCATCATCAAAGTAACATTTACCAAAGATTCTTAGATTAGAGACTCTAGTGAACTTATCCTTCTCAATTTCTAAATTTTTCAATGTGGCTTCTGAATACTTCCTCTGCAATTCATCAAGCATTGTTTGATTTAATTCTTCATGAAATTTGGGTAGTAGTTCTTCAATCTCGTCTTCAGTCAATTTTTGACCCTTTTCCTTATATTCTTTCACAATGTCCTTTCTCGCGTTTTCCAAAAAGTTCTTCTTGATTTCATTTAATTTTTCAGTCTTCCTTTCCTCCATATATGTCTGTTCATCGAAAGCTTCTGGAGCATAATATAAGTTGGTATCAAGGTTAAGATCAGGATGATCGGCTGAATGCAAGTAATAGAAAAATGAATCACATTTATCAACCATATCAACGTCTGGAGACAATATTATATTCTTATTTTCATCAACGTAAGAAGCGAAGATGCTTGAAGTAGTATTTCTATATTTGTCTAATAACTTCTCCAACGAAGCAGTCGCTTCTTGAGTTGGAGGATTTGCTTCACTCTTCTCAAAAAGTTTACCAATGTCAAAAGCAGCTAAAATCTTCTTATATCGCTGAGTATCTATGCTTCGCAACGGGCCAACATTTGGATAAACTTGAGATTTCATTGAAATATAATAGATTAGCTGTATCGTTGAGAGTAACAATATTACCTTCAATATCACAGGAAACTTTGAAGGTTTCCCACTGGTGCCATTAAGTAAGGATATATAGCCATTATAGCTACGACTTATTATATGTCTAACCATGCCCCTTCGAACCCTATACAGGTAAGATTATGAGGTTTTATTGATGAGTGTAATATTGACGAGATCAGCAAATTTTTGCCAATTAACGGCTTCCCGCTGCGTTAATCTAAGTCACGGGATAAAAGTCCAATTTTACGGATTTTCTCGAAAAATTTTATTTTTTCTTTTTGCAAAATCCGAATTCTCAAAACAAATTTCACGCTTATCTTATGACAAGTTTGTTAAGAATGGGTGTAAATTATACAGGTAAATTTGCGCTAGCACCTATGGTTAGAATTGGGGAGCTTCCTACTAGACTATTAGCTCTCAAATACGGTGCTGACCTAGTTTGGGGACCAGAAATCATTGATAAGAAAATATTGGAGTTTCAAAGAAGAGAAAACAAAGATTTAAATACTACTGATTTCGTCACGGTTAAGGAAGCTACTAAGAAGAAGCCCGAAAGTTCTGTTGTTTGCTTTCGAACTCATAGACCTAGTGAGAATGACAAGTTAATCTTCCAGATGGGGACCGCCGATCCGGAGTTAGCAGTGAAAGCAGCGAAAATTATCATTAATGATGTGGATGGTATTGATATTAATTCAGGGTGTCCAAAGCATTTTTCAGTTCATGCTGGTATGGGTGCTGCTTTATTGAGAACGCCTGATTTGCTATGTGAAATTTTGACGAGATTAGTTGAGGAAGTGGGCAAACCAAATAACAAACCAATTTCTGTTAAAATCAGAATATTAGAAGATAAAGAAGATACTTTGGCGCTTGTCGATAGATTAGTAGAAACGGGGATCGCAAATTTGAGTATTCATTGTCGAACAAGGGACATGAGAAATCGAGAATCACCAATACGAGAATATTTACCATTTATCATTCCAAAATGTAAAACGAAGGGAATAAGCGTTATTATAAATGGGGGAATAAAGAGCCGAAAGGAATATCTAGAATTGCAAGAAACTTATGGCAAAGATATTGGTTGTATGGTAGCAGAATCAGCGGAAGAGAATCCATCTGTGTTTAGAGACGAGCCCTTACCTTGGAATGAAGTTGCGAAAGATTTTATTAAAGTCAGTGATGAATATGATAATCATGTTAGTAACAGTAAATATTGCCTTACAAGAATTGTTCCAGGAAAGTCGCCAGTGTATCAATTGATTACTAAGGCAAAGTCTCTGGCAGATTTGAATGCCGTGTTAAAGGTCCTTGATCAATTGGAATCAAAAAAGAGGCAATTCAGTGAAAATCTTGGGAATAGTAATTCTAAAAAGATAAAATTGCGAAAAGCAGCAGCAGCTGTACCGAATTTGTCAGAACAACCTGTGCAAACAGTATAGGTTCTTTAATTTGATGAAACTGTTACGATTTAATACGATTTAATACCACATTTTAGGCCCACTAAAGTAAGGCAGAGTGTAATAATTGGTATCTTACATAGCTAAAACGTCAAAAATAATAAAACTAGCACAAAGGGCAAAAATAATGATTTCGCCCAGGATCGAACTGGGGACGTTCTGCGTGTTAAGCAGATGCCATAACCAACTAGACCACGAAACCACTTTTGTGTTTAAAATTATTTGTTTCCAGAAAGACCTAAAAAGGTACCGAACATTAGGAGAGTGTGTCGGATCATCTTAAGACTTAAAAACAGTGAATGAAAGAATGAACCTTTCACGAAAGGGAATTGAAATAGCTTCTCTAAAAGTGAAATTAGGGCTTTCTCCTATTTCAACTGTTTAGAGACTGGGAATAGATGCTTCTGGAGAGGTTTTTCGTCTAGTGAAGAATTCTTCAACATTTTTAAAGAACCATTGCGATATTGATAACTATGAATTAGACGTAACGTTAATGTGTACAAATGTTTACAGGAACAAATAAATAACTTTTAAAAATATTCTTGGCAATTTATCAATAATCATGACCCTCTGCGTCAAATTTTCCGTTTTTGTGGTCAACATTGTCATAATGTTGATAATTGAAAGGGGGAATCAAAGACCATATCAAATTTGCAAGACTCATCAATCACCAAACACCACACAGAAAAGGCCTCTCTCTTTCATCCATTGGGAAAGTAAAAAGTGCAAATATAGCTGATACCGTAAAGGGTTCATTTTCAAGAAGTAATCACCTTTAGTTCAATTTCCCTGACCTTCGCACCACCGTAGAAACCGGGACCCCATACTATCGTCTACCGCCCCTTCCTTAGATATAATATCATTAATGGACATCCATGCAGTTTCACTGGGTTTCTTTGTAGTTATTTTTCCAGAGGGTTTACTGGAAGAGGTTCCATAATTCTTTGAGCAATCAGTTTTGCCATAATTGAGGCACCTACAATCTTTCTCCAAATTTCTTTTCTGCATAGAAGTTAGTGGCATTTTGGTATTCCCAATAGCAACGTCACCTATTAGTCCTGCTTTACCGCACTATATCGGAAACACACTCTTTCTGATCTCCATGGTCTTTGAATACTATAACCCCTTTATTCAATAGTTTCCTTTGATGTTTGAGTTTTGGGTGTATCTCCAAATTTCAATTCAATTTGATTTATGAAGCCATCCCAAGTCATATTTTGCGCCAGGCTGGAGCTTGAAAACATATCCATTCAGCATTCATTAGGGGGGATTTGTTTTAAGAACCAACTTCAACTAATGTGTTCCAATTTCTTTTATTGCGGATCGCATCGACAGCAAACAAGCAAATATCAACAGTCTCAAGTCATTTTGTAATGAATTTCTCAGGTTATCAACTTCAAATTTATGCACTTCTGTGTTTGCCACCACTTTTGGTCCAGCATCATCAGGTAAATAAGGAGTGATGACAAACCCGTTGTTTATATTTGATTTTTTTTATGAAAAAGAAACTTGATATGAACAATACAAAGAAACTTAATGGGAACAAGACTAATATTATAGTTAAAATCTGAACTGTGTACTTACATAAGAATCTATGAAATTTTATTAAGCAGAGTCACGCGCCCATAACCGAGATTCCCAATTTTTTTTTTTTTTTGTCAAAATTTTTTGCCAGTTGAACGAACGACAAAGCTGAAATTTTTTTCTTTGATTGTATATATAGAATAATAATAAATTTTTAATAGATGTCATTTTTATGGGGAAATAATACGCCTGCCCAAGAATCAATGCAGGACAAGTTGGGATTTGATCCAACCTCAGTTTCCAATATCAAAACGATTATTACGCCTGCCACTCTTCACCCTATGGCAGAATTAGACAAAGGAGTGGAGTACCTTGATATAGACGGAGAAAGTATCTCACAAAGCGAAGGGGCGCAAAATGGGTTTTTGCCATCTCGTGGGTTTAATGATGATTTATGTTATGGTACCGGGACTGTTTATTTATCAGCATTGTCTGTAGGGGGTGTTTATGGTTTTTTTGAAGGGGTTCGAAATATTCCAGCGGGTACAACATCAAATAAGTTACGATTAAACACGATTTTGAATCATATTACTAAAAGAGGACCATTTTTGGGTAATAGTGCAGGGGTGTTGGCTATCACCTATAATATAATAAATTCTACTTTTGGATATCTTAGAGGGAAACATGACGACTACAGTTCGTTAGTTTCAGGGTTTTTGACTGGGGCATTATTTAAGAGTAGTAAGGGTTTAAGACCAATGGGAGTCAGTGCTGCTTTAATGTCTGGGGCTGCCGCTGCGTGGTGTGGTATCAAGAGATTGGCAAATTAAGAATTCACTTGTATATATATATTTAACAATAAACGAAATAGCTATTTATTATTTATTATTATTACCCTCTAATCTTTTGCTTTTTCATTAATTTTCTTTGTTGTTTTTCTTTTTGTTTCTTTTCAAGTTTCTCCAATTCTTTCGGATCCATTTTCTTTAAAATTTCCTTTTGTTTTTTCAATTCTTCCAATTTTTTCTCTTCTAATCGTTCCTTTTTATCTTGTTCAATTAATTTTTCTAATTTCTTGTATTCAGCTTCTCTAGTTTTGACAATCTTCTTGGTGACTTCATTTCTAAGTTTGAATTTACTTGGAGTATTAACTAAATCAATTAATTCAATAAATTTGTTAATAACTTCAGCAGTTCTAGCCAATGAATTTTTATCAGATTTCATGTTCAATTTAAGAATACCTCTAAATTGAGATTCAGTAGATTTCAAATCAAATGGATGATCTGGAGATTGATCAGTGAATGCAATCAATTTAATTAAATCATGATTAGCGGCCAAAAACGATTTCAATTCGCTATCACATAAGATTTCGTTAATTTCTGATGATTCAGACATGAAAACATATTGGACTGGTAATAATTTTTCATTATCAGCAGTTTTGGTTAATGATAAATAATAATTATCTTTTCTTTCTTTACCCATATAATCTTTATTAACAATTGCAAATATGAAATTTTCAACTTTACCATGAATGTTAGCAATAATTTCAACCTCATCTTTAACTGCATCAACTGATTCAAGGAAAAATCCAAAAACGTTCTCCATCAACCACATTGAAATGTTTTGACGAGCTTCCAAAGTAATTTTAATAATAAATCTTGAAATGTTGATTCTGCCAGTAGCATACGAGGTATAATGTTGATCATCGTCTTGAACGTACAATTGTTTTGGTTTGACCCCAACTTGGAAGAATTGTTCTCTCAAATTTTCAGCTTGGAAATTTAACCAGCTGGTTAATTTAGATTTGTTATAATAACTTCCAATAAAGTATAAGAAAATTGTCCCCAAAGTCAACCCCATAACTGAAGCTTCCATTTTCCAATTTTGTTCAAGGATTTTTGCCTTGACATTGCTGAAATAAGTTTCAAACATTTCGCTGATAAACTCGAGAATTTTATTTGATTGCCTTCCGTATTATTTTGATATTGCTGGACGAAAAATTGGAAATTTTATGGGTGTGTCCCACTTTTCGTTTAGTTTCGTTTACCCTATCTAGCATTGACCCGCGCAACTGTTGAAGGGCTTTTACAACATACATAAAATACATCACAAGTTTATTTCATAATTTGTTTACCTTCTTCCAAAAAGTTTACCATTTTTTCTTTGGTCAAGACCAATTAGCCAAAGGGCACCAACGCAAACTGTGCTAGCCACCAATACTACGCCGTTATAAATAATTGAACTCCTGTAATCACCAGTCAGGTCTCCGTTATGAGTGATCATTAACGCAGCAATTGGTGATCCTAATAATGTGCCGGCTCCTCTTCCAACATACATCAACCCAGTAATAGCTTGGTAGTCCAGTGGACCGAATAAATCAACCATGCTAGATGGTAAAAGCGACACTATTGCTCCTGAGAAGATCCCATATAACACCACGAACAGTATAAATGTTGATCGAGCAGCCACCATCCAAAGACAGAACACTGTAGCGGTACTGATAATACTAGCAATAATCATCACATTTAGTCTTCCAAATTTATCACCGGCAAAACCTAACACAATCTTAAACATTGCATTGATACCATTGTTAACCCCGATAAAAACTGCACCCTGTGTGTCGCTAAATCCAAGAGCTTTGCCGTATTTGGACATGAAAAAAAGTGGAATCAAATAACCGGCAGCTTGGAAAAACGAAGCGCCAACTTGTACCCAGACCTTGAGTGATTTCAATTTAGAAATACTTAATAATGTACCATTACTTTTGAATTCTGTTTGGTTGGGTGAAACAGACAATAAGAGTCCACTAGCTATCATTGACACAACAAAATTTATCACTCCCAAGATTCTCACGCACCATCTCCAACCAACTGATGAAAGTAATCCTTTCACTAAATTAGCCATTGCTAACCCTCCGAACCCAGTACCACTGAATAAGCAACCCATAGCAATCGCTCGATATCGACTGAAAAACATCGGTCCACAGATCACTGGTGACATATAGAGTAGACTAGATCCAACCCCAAACATAATGCCTTGGGTTAAAACAAACCCATAGATCGCATTAGAAAAACCAGCAAATATTAACCCAAGGGACATTAGTGTGCCACCGACCAGCATAATAGTCGCTGGGCTATAATGAAAAAGGAGTGGTTTAGTGAACATCCCACATAGATATGTCAACGAAGTGCCTATGGTCCCAATTATTGAAACTTCGGAATCAGTGTATTTTCTGAGCGGTCCATTAAAGGAATTGGTATAGTACTGTTGGAAAACACCATAAGAGAACCCTATACCAAACACCATGAAATTACATAAGAACCCCGCGATGATTACTTTAATTCCCACAGAATTTTCCTTGAGTTTTAGGAATAACCGGGATTCATCAACCTCATTGACATTGTCATCCGTTTCAAATTGTCCAACTGCAGACATTCCTTGAATATGGGTATAGTTGGAATGTACTGGTGGTAATTGTTGGTGGTATAATACTGATTGATAATCACTTGACTCATACATTGATAGATTTTCGCAGGTAACTCAATCCGACCACTGCGAAGCCACACTCTTTCCGGTAATTCTCTTTGCCCGGAAATTGGCCCTGTTCCTTGCGCAAACCAATGCAAAAGCAGAAAAACTATAATATCCCAAGTGCGTCACATTTGGTAGCGTGGTGAAATGAGTTTTACAAAAATAGAATAGATGTGGTTAAAAAATTGTATGATTATATCGCAAAAAACATGCAGAAAACTCACAATGAAGCTCGAAGAAATGAAGGCACCATTAGTTAATGACAAAAAAATAAAATGAATATTATAAAAAAAAAAATTAGAAAATGAAATCAACATTAAAAAAAAATCCCATGAAACCATTAAAATAGAAAATAACAAAAAAATACAAGTCAATGAATGCTGAGCGTGTTGTGTCGTGGTGGTAGTTGTACCTGCTTTCCTTTGCTTAATCTTTGAAAGCGAGTAAGACATCAATAAAGTCAAAATAACCAATCTCAGCTGCAGAACCATTGTTCATAGTTGGATACTTCTTAAACACCTCAGTGACTTTCATTATCCAAACCATTGATTCAATAAATGAATCGAATTTCATTATTGGCTGCTGGTTAAATTGAGTAACTGAAAAAGTGTAGAAGATATGATTCACTGATTCAGCTGGTAATTCAAACCCAAAAGTCTTCAAAGAATTAGCAAATTCATTGTAAGTCACTGATAAACTACCGTCAGTGTCACATTTTTCAAACACAGTTCTCCATCTTGACAAGTAATTCCATATGTTGCAAAAATCTTCAAAATCGACAGAATTGTAATGACTTTTATCGAATAATTTTATCATGGTTCTAGCAGTACTTCTTTTAAATTCAGTCTGATCATAATTTCTTAAAGCATGACATAGTTCTTCTTCACTTAATCTACCGTCTCTATTGAAATCACAACAGTCAAAGAATTGTTTTAATCTGTCTTTCTGATTGAGAACTCTTCCGCTATTACTGCTACTATTGGTGTTACTGTTGCTATTAGCATTACTGATAGAGCCAGAATTGGTGGATTGAGGAGATAATCTTCCGAAGCTAGATTCAGAACCTGAAGGAGAAGCTGAGCCAACTGAAGAAGTCAAAGAAGAACGCTGTTGAAAAGGATATTGAGGTTGGAAAAATCCGGCTTTACCTCCAGTAGATTGAGGAGTTTGAATCTTATGTTTACCTAAAGCTTCAGCAGGTGTTTGGAAAATAAGTAAATCGTCACCGTCAGCTTTGTAACCGCTCATCTTTCTGTTCGTTTTGAAAATAGAATATAGGAAGTTTGATCGATTACCAAAAAAATATTAAAGATATTAGAGTAATATATATATAGATATATCCAAACAGAAAAAAAAAGTTCTTGTTATAAATAAAGGAGAACAGTATGTACGGCAATAAACTATCGGTCAATAAAAAAACAAAAAAGGGAATTTATTATAAAATAAAGAAATTTTATTATAATTTATACATTTTTATGAGAGTAAAAGTGATGCCATCCAAGGGAGAAGTTTAAAATATATAGTGCCGCTGCCCGCTACTGGAGAGCACAGGCTTTTTTTTTTTTTTCTTTTTTTTTTGCAGCCACCAAAGGCCCCGTTGACCAGTATGCATGTGGGTGCAGTGGGTAGCGACTACTATGAAACAGTGTTGTGATTTCCTGGTAAGCACAAATAGTGTAATTAGCATTGGAGAAGTGACAAATTCGAAGCTTACCAGATATGTAACGGATTTCCATAGTTGATGAGGATTCGTAGTCGCAGTAATCGCACTTTTTTTTACTTTGAATGGATCTAATTGAATTTATCTTATCTATTTCTTTTTTTCTGCTAACCGATAACTGTTGTTTCAATATTGTATCAAACAAACCCGGTAGACCAATAACATCCTGCCTGATATATACACAAACAATAAATCAATTTTACCTGCATATATAGCTTATGTTGTTGTTTGTATATATTTTCAATATTTCCGAAATTAGTAGCATAAAAAATTTTTCGCATTGCAGAATTATTACTATACCGAATATGGTGATCGTGCAATGGTGATCGTGCAATTACAACTGTATTACTTAAATTACACAGCTAATTTACATATTACTAAGTACACATTTTTTTTTTCATTTATTTTTAGCCTGTCTTTCAATGATGATTATCATTGTAGGCGATCACTCTATGCCTCCCACCATTAATTACCACGAGCATGATCAACGTTTCTTTTTCAAGGAATATTGTTTCGAAGGCTATTTAAGTCAATAGGGTGTTGTTTCGAATAGGACACTAAATTAAGAATTTATATACTGAAATTTCTAAAGATGTCAAAATAACTATACACTCTTACTAACAATGGAGATGAAATTGGAAAAAAAATTGCACCAGTACAAAACAATCTGCGCATAATTTGGCGCTCGGATGCATGCGACGGCCATGCATCTAGGTGCATATAGCATTTAGTACCCGTTAAATGCAGTCACTAGAATAGCAGAAACAAAAATAATGGCTCAGTTTAACCACAGCTACGAAGGAATTATATTGCTTAAACTAGAATGAAATCGATTATCCTACAATGTGGATGCAACAGGTTATTTAATATCATTTCCTATTTAGGCAGCTCATTCACCCAGTTTCAATTACAAGCTACGTAATTAGGTCGAATCCCCTTAAATCTCTTAGGTTGTTTCAAATTTATCAACAGAGGTTTTCCATTTTTTGTTCTTTCCCTTCTTTCTATGTTGTCAGACAGTTAGGGCAAGATCTAAAGAAAGTTATGTAATAGATTTCCTCAACGTTCGAAAAAACTAATATATATATATATATTTATACATACAAAATTAGCATAAATAATAATATGATCTATATCTTATCTTAAAACAAATGCTTAGAAACAAAAATAAAACGAGAATTATTAATCTTTTAATCTCTATGTCTCAAGATAACATCTAAAAAACCAGAAAATGGAACCACTGCAGTATTCCCATTATCGTTTGATGGGAATTTCTTAAAATCCTCAGTTATTTGCATGACCCAAACCATAGATTCAACAAATGAATCTAATTTCATCACAGGCCCTTCCTGAGTAATATATGAAAATCTAGTAAAGATATGATTCAAACACTTAAATTCAATAGAAAATCCTAATGCCATCAAAGCATTAGAATATTCATTCAAACTAATCGATAAACTTCTATCGGTATCAAATTTTTCAAAAATTGCTCTCCACCTAGATAGGTAATCCCATAATGCAAGAAATTGTTCAAAATCTAATGAACCTTGATGAGTAGAATCAAATGATTTAATCATTTGTCTACAAGTACTTGGATTAAATTCACTCTTATCATAATTTCTCAATGCATGCCTTAATTCGTTTTCTGATAATCTGCCATTCTGATTAACATCACATTTACTAAAAAAAATCTTCAACTGTTCTCTAGTCGATAATCTTCTTCCGGTACTTTGATCACTTAGTGGTTGCTGATGTTGTTGTTGTGGCAGATTTTGTGGTGATCCATGCATACTTCCACTATTATTATGTGATGGTGGTTGTTGGAAGTTCTGCTGTTGTTGCTGTTGTTGTTGTTGAGGATGTACAATCAGGTGGATCAGAGTGAAATCATCGCCACCATTTGATGAAGCTCTAATATGGTTTGGTCCTTGTGCTGAAAGGCGACTATTGGTACTATTGTTGCCATTGTTGTTACCTGTATTAGCTGGACTGAGGCCAGATAGACCGCCAGTTTGATTAATGCTCAACGAACTTTTTCTCTTATCACCGAACGCTTGCGCTGGTGTCTGGAAAACCTAGTAAAATATGTCAATATATAAAATTCACGCATTTTTTTTTTCTTTTTTTTTTTTTTTGGATATGTCTGTCAAATTATTGTTTAAACTTTTTTTTTTTGTTAATAATACTTACTAGTAAATCATCTCCTTGAATCTTAACCCCTGGCTTTTTCTTTTGATTGTTATTACTATTGTTACTATTAGTATGGTTATTCATTGTCGTAGATTTGGAAATTTGTGATCAATGATTCCCATGAAAATGTCCTTTAAAACAGGAGAAAAAAATTTAAAAATTTTTTGATTAGTATATAATGCTATTTATAAACTTCTGCCCACGTGTAAAATATGCCAATCTTTGGATTGAGTAATCTACACTACAAGAATTACGTAATATGAACATAATCATTATATATATATATATATATATATATACACATATTTAATTCCTTCTCTTCTTCGAAGAATCATCTTGCTGTTTCAATTTTTGAACAGATTCTTCAACGAACTTTCTCAAATTCTCCTCAGGGTTCTCCCCGTCAAGTAAATCATGTCGATTCTCTCCTAATTTAACAACATCTTCTAGCGTAAATCTAATATTTCCATCACCAAATTCTTTAATTGGATCACTCTTCCCTGATTCATCATCATCTTTCCTCTGACCATATGATTTCCCAGTCGAGTCATTCTTCAAACTATTTAAATATTCAGAGATCTCAGGAAATTCATCTTGCAAGCCTTGTTCTGGGGTTTCCCCGTCTTCATTCTTGATCTTCCAATCAGCACCAAGTTCCTCAACTAAATATCTCACCATTTTCAATTCCTCACAATGATGTAATGGAGTGTCCCCGTCGTCGTCTTGAATATTTATGTCACCACCTTGACTTATCAAATATTTCAATAAATCAATGTGACCATACGATGCAGCTGCGTGGATTGGCGTGTATCCATTTGGATCCTTAGAATTAACAGTGAATTTACCACTCTCTATGTATCCTTCAACTGATTTAAAATCGTTGTCAGCTGCAGCTACCCAAAGATTAGCGACCATAAATTCCGGTTGTTTGTTTAATTTTGAGATGATTATGAAATTTTTTTTTTTTTTTTTTTTTTTTTTTTGTCAGCGCTGCATTTTTCAGTACCCGGCGGAGGAGCATCTGTCTTACTGAAAAAAAATAAAAAAATAAAAATTAAAATAGCTCATATTATCACTGTAGTGAACATGTCTGAGCCAGTAAATCCACCACCATCACAGGTAAGCCCGCCTAATCCGCCAGTTAACTTTGACAATATTACTGGATTTGAATGGTGGAGAAGAACTTTACAATACCAGACTGGACTTGGGTTAACCCCAGAAGAAGCAAAACGATATGAATCCGACAAAGCTTACAAGAAAAATGAAACTGATTGTAGAAAATGTAATGAAAATAAAAATTGGATGATCCAATATTCACCAACTGTTAGATTTATGTTGGATGAAATTAAAAAAATTGATACAAGAAAAACTTTTGATTCAAGTAAAATCATATGCGATTTCTGCGAACAAATGAAAGCCGGAGGGTTCCATCCAGAATTGGGGATATTGCTTTGTCAAAATTGGATTAAAGGAGAAAATAGAGTGGAAGATACTTTAGCTCATGAATTAGTCCATGTATATGATAATCTTAAGTTTAACGTTGATTGGTTGAATTTAAGACATCACGCATGTTCAGAAATTAGAGCTAGTTCCCTTTCTGGTGAATGTAGAATGTTAAATGAATTCTGGAAAGGAACAATGAAGAATTTCAAAAATGGCCACCAAGACTGCGTCAAAAGAAGAGCAATTCTTTCCGTGAAAGCTCATCCAAGTTGCGAAAATCAAGAGCAAGCTGCAAAATTAGTTGATGAAGTTTGGGATTCTTGTTTCCATGATACAAGACCTTTTGATAGAATATATAGATAGATAACAATGGCGTGTAAATAACTTAATCTAATCCAAATGGTCTTAGCTTTACCTGTTTAAAATTATCTTTCTCAATTATTAAATCATGTTTGAGTAATTGTCTCAAAAATCCAATCTCTTCCCCGTGGTTAGTTAAATCTTCAATATTCATGAATTCATCAACGGTCATCATATTATTAATTAATCTTTGGGCGATTGATAATCTCACTTGAGAAATCGATTTAAGCTTCTCACCAGCTTCCTCCATTGCAGTGATTTTCCAAATCAGTTGTTTAACAAATTTCATTAATAATCGCTCCCTGATCAATTCATTTTCAATTGATAGATTTAAATTTTCAATTGAACTTTCATTATATCTTGATTCACCTGTTTCAATGATTGCTGTCTCCAATTCATCTGATATCTTTGATAATTTATCTTGAAATGCCTTGCTGGAAGCTATTCCCTTTTGTAATTGAGTCAAACTCTCCAATGCTTCATTCAATTGCTTAGTGCCTCGAACCATCTTACTGATCTTGATACTATCACCAATTGGATCATCTTCAATTGGCACGAAGGGAGTATCACTTAGACTTAATTCCTTTAGGGCAAGTACCTGAAGTTTCAATTTGTCAACCTCTGTGTAAGATTTAAGATCAACATTGAGTTCTCGTTCGATGACACTGATGCTTGAATTAATTTTCTCTAAGTATTGAGATTTCAATTTAATTTCATCGCTAAGCTTTTCTTTATATTCTGTGTTGGTCATTTTTACAACGCGTAAGAATTTACTATTTTTTTTTTTTTTCCAATTTACTTTTTATTTTCCAGTGATGGCAAGTCCGCCGCGAAGCATAGCTTTCTTTAATACCTCATCTATAGCGATCACCATCACCACTAACAGAAACTAATCCTCGGCATCCTCAGTGGTAATATCAAGTTCTCCCATCTTCCCAAGCAATATCAGAAAATCATAAAAATCAATATGCGCCCTCTCATTGTCAGACGCAGTGGCAATCATGTCAATCATTAACCCTTCAGAAATCTTTTCCAGCAATTTCAAACTTGTCACTACCGTTTTCAATTCAGGCAACATTATAACTCTTTCATGAATATCTTTCTCGCAATCTTTCTTTGATTCTGAATTCTTGTCAATGTATTTTATTAACATTTGCCATGATTGATCAATGTATTCATAGTTGTTCCTAAGTAACATCAACTTGTACCCGAAAAAAATCAATTTGTCAACATCAATAACCTTTTCATCTTCTAATCCAGATATAATCAATTCCTTAAACTTTGATTCTTCGTGGATTAGTGTCTCAGGGACATCTAGCGCTAGTAAAAATTCCTTCACTTGGCCAATGTTCATATCATGGTCATCGTACCCGAACTCAAAGTATTTGACCAAGATTTCGTCTTCGTATTTGGAATTGACGAAACCTTTATTTTCCTCATTATACTCCATAAAGAACACATTGGTTTCTGGGAACTTTTTCATGTTAATTATGGCGCTAGGAGAACTTTCAGATGACGATGTCACATTGATGCACTTTAGAATTTCAATTTTTTCGTTTATTTTTTTTTGTTTCTATCTAAGCTTTAGGCGGACACTTACATTGCGTTTGATCATCGTAAGTCATTTATTAAAAATTGTAGCTTTGTTTGGCAATTTCACTTAATTCACCTAGTTCTTTATACTCCTCTTCGGTTAATGGACCGAATTGATCCCAAAGTTTCCTAAATTCAAATTTATCCACTTTAGCAACAGTTTGTCTATCAACTATCCAAAGGCTTTCTTTTGCCTTTTTATGTCTTTCCCTATCTGCTTCCATTCTCGCTAGAATTTGCTCTTTACTTAATTCTAATTCCTTCGGCTTATCCTCTTCTACCTCGTTTTCCCCTAGTTTATAATTACGATAACTTATATACTGGCTCTGCTTTTTTCTATCCAACAATATTTGCCATGCGTTATCTATAGTATTATCCTCTCTCAACGACTCAAGTTCTATTGGCTTGAAAATATTATTTTCGTTTACCACACCATTATCTAACTTTATTCTTTTGTTTTGTGCTAATCTATCAATGGAAGCTTCAAGATCTTTAGTTAATAAATTACTTTCAAATTGTCTCCTGTATTCATCGATTTTCTCCTCTTCAAAATCTAGCTGAAGACTTATGGTTTTCAAAATGTCAAAACATAGTCTTAGATTATATAATCCATATTCATTTGCTGGTACCACTAACGATACAATTTTAGGAATATCCTTGATTATATTTTCAATGTATGGTAATGTCTTTGTTTTACTAAAATTTTTCTTGGACTGACTTATCAATGTATCAAGGAAATTCAATATATTAAGTCTTAAATTTAAATCAACCTAAATGTTAGTAAACCGTCAAACTTTCCGAATTTCTTTTTGTTTTACTTACCTTTTCGAGAACCTCCAATATACAGGAATGGAAATCGTCCTGAAATTCATGATTCCTGAGGGCAAACTGTGAGCATTTTATCAATATTTGAGTCGAAGGCTGTAAGCCGGAAAGCATCTTTGAAAACAGAAGTCTAGCCTCAAATGGATCCATTTTTTGTTTCTATGATACACACTTATTTTACAAACTATTAAAAAAATAAGGTAAATTTTTGTTTATTCAAATTTATTGAAATTTTCATGCGCGGAAAATTTATTTGACCGGCTGACACCAACTGCATGGGGTTTTATAGTGGACTATTGTAATTTCCATAAATGTTTTTGCTTGCCTTTGACACCAGGTAAATTGAATCTAAAGATCGAACCACCAAAATCACCTTTAACAGAGCCAACTTTATCGAATTCTAAAAGGTTAATATCTGCAGTAGTAATAAATAACTCGTCCATATTGGTACCGCCAATCACAGGACAACTACTTCTTTTAGCTGGGAATCTGTACTCGGCCAAAACTTTCTTGGTGGTAGTGTCTATTTTAAACACTTTGCCACTACCCCAAACTGAAACAAATAAGTTATCATCATCATCAATTGTCATTCCATCCGGTTCATCAATTGATCCTGCAAGTGGCTTGGTGTCCAAAAACACTTCCCCATTGGAGATAGAGTCTTCATCTTTATTGTAATTATAAACTTTGATAGTTTGAGTTGGACTATCAACATAATAAAATTTAGTTAAACTCTTATTCCAAACTAAACCATTGGAAGTACCCACTTTCTCAATTAAAATGGTAAATTTTTTAGTGGCATGGTCAAATTTAACTAAAAATCCTTCTGGCTTAACATCTTCAACGAAATTATCAACCATGATACCAACCCAAAAATTCCCTGCTGGACTTACTTTTGAATCATTTGATCTAAATCTTGGCTTTTCTTTCTCATTGATGAAGTCAAATTTTTTCAAGTATTCAAAACTCATAGTTTTAAAGTTTACAATACCGACTCCTTGCTTAGCAGCAACTAAAACAATATCAGGGTCATCAGTAAGTGCAAGAGCCCCAATTGATGATTTCAATGCTGGATCTTCTTCATTATAATAAACAACTACATGGGAATTATTGATAGTATTCATGTCTGCTTCACTATAATTTTCACGTTTGCTCTCTGGCAATTCGACTCGATGAACACTGGCATCAATTATATCGACCCACAATAAAGCGTGGTTAATTGGATTGTAAGTAATCCCTTCACTTAGTCTACCTTTTGGCAAATCAATAAATGGACTACCAGTCTCAACGATTTCAACCATTTCTTCTTAATTGATGAGTTATTAAAATAATTTAGAATAAAGAAAGCAACAAGTGGCTATCATGTGGGGGGTATAGTTTTCGCCCCGGAAAAAAAAAGAAAACGTCCGAGGAAAAAAAAAATCGCGTTGAAGTTTATGTATATACTATTTACCCAAAACCATATTTCTAATCTCATATAAATACTCACGATCAAACTTTTCGTTTTCCTCTCCCGGCTGAAACCAATTTTTAACTTTCTTAACCCATTTCTCTTCTTCCTGGTAAAATCTATAAACCAATTCATCTGGTAATTGATATTCATTTCCAACTTCAAATTCAGATACAATTTTTTGAGGATGGTAATTCAGTGATGAAATATTACTAAAACCTCTATTAATAGGAGCAGCGCAACTTCCCCATTGTTGTTTTTGTTGTTTTTGTTGTTGGCGACTTATTGACTGACTAAGAATTTGTTCGCTATCAACCTTATTGGCAATTTCCAAATCTTGAATATCTTTGAATGGATCTTCTTCAAAATCATCTTCAACTTTCAAACTGATCCAACATAATTTTCGGGGATTAAAATACATATTACCTTCAACTTGCAATCCATCCATGCTCAATTCTTCAAAGTCGCTATCGTCTTTACTACTTAATTTCATTCCTTTCTTAATTGCTGTTTGTTTTAGCTGTTTCACGGTTCCTCCGCCATGATTTGATTTCTTCCTACTTAAGAAAGTTATCAATGCCGGTTGTTTGGTCGGTTTAATAGTTGCAAATCGTTTCAAGTCAACATCATTGCCTTCCCATTTGAATGTCACCGGATTATAGATCATTTTATTCCCATTGTATCCTGCAACCTCAAACTGTCGCTTAGGAGCATTTAAATTTCGAATGAGGCCAATTTTTTTATGTTTCTTATGATTTTTCGCGGGGCTAACTCTGCTGCCTTTCTTTAATATACTTTTGTAACCTGGCTGTGGTGATTCACAGTATTCACTAAGATCAATGACATTCTTTGGTAAATTTTTTGCATTGATTGTTCCTCTAAGAGTTCTATTATATTCACCCGTTGAATAATCATATTCTCTTTCTTGCACAAAATCCACCTGTAAATCAGCAATGTTATCTAACTCATCGCCCCTACCATATTGAACACTCTTTGTTGGCATTAGTAAGATTTTCTTTTTCCCACTTTTCTTAAATACAGGATTTCCATTTTTGCTTAAATTATGAGTAGAGGATGCTTTTCTAAGGTTTACTGGTCGCTGAGCTGATGCCATTGAGGTAGCTCTGATTGATGGCATTGACTTTTTCGACATTAGTCTATTGTAGTTCTGATCTTTACGTATCGGTGATCTATTGTTTGTTCTAAGAGATAGATTTATGTCAGAGCTTGCCTGATGATTGTAAAAACTTCCACTAAAGTGATGATGACTAGGACGCAATGTTTTGGAATTATTAAGAACAATGTTCCTGTTAATATCTCTATTATTTGTTACTGCAAATGAAAGATTCTCATCGAAATCTTCAAAATCTTCCAAGAAATCTTCAGACTCGCTTGCATCGTCATCATCTTCTTC
This sequence comes from Saccharomycopsis sp. KB-2023a, assembly GCA_030450195.1. Taxonomy (NCBI): domain Eukaryota; kingdom Fungi; phylum Ascomycota; class Saccharomycetes; order Ascoideales; family Saccharomycopsidaceae; genus Saccharomycopsis; species Saccharomycopsis sp. KB-2023a. Next base: position 425,545 of record JASJSC010000003.1, on the reverse strand, counting down.
ATAGTATTGGGAAGCGGCAGGATAAACAAAAGTATCATCTGGTAATCCCATTACATCATGACCGGAAATCCGATTCTTACTAAGAAGGAACTGCTTGCCCTTTCTCTTATTTAAAGATTTCTTCTGGGCTGCATAAAATTCAATTTCTTCCAATTCCGCTTGGTATCGAGCTTTTCTTAATCTAATCTCTAGTAATTTTTCAAAATCATCATCTTCAATTTGAAGGACATTGTAATAGTCAGTCATTTCGGTTTCTGATTCACTGTATACTGAAGCTGGGTTGGAAGACGAGTCGTTGTTGTCAGAAAACGAAGAATTTGATTGCAAATCATCTATGGTTGATCGATACATGGTACTTTCCACTTTTGGTTGGAAATAATTTCCAGATGTAGGTATCCCCAATAAATTTTTGCTTGGATTGGTATCGGTAAAACTGATATTTGATGGGATCCCAAAATCATCTGGGAACTCTAAACCATTTTCAAGTGCACTGTCCTCATCATCATCATCATCTCTTCGCACTAGAAATTGTCTTGACTTCTGGGGCAGACCTTTTCTCAATGTTGCATTATTAACTGAATTTGAAAATTTAGCGGTATCTTGTTTTAAATTGTCACTTGATATTAGGGTATCATTGTATTGAGTATTTTTCAAATTTGGCACTTGTTGTTGCTTTGAATCTTGCACCTTTAGATTTGACATGGCGTTTTCGAATTCTGACAATGATATGGAATGATAGGGCTTTCTCTTTTCTGGTGATCCTTGGGGGAAATTGATTCTTAAATTGTTTGGAATTGGCCCCTCTTGCTTTGTTGGAGAACTGTTATTACTTGCCGCGGTTGATCTATTCGAATATATTGAAGTTCTCAAAACGTCATCAAGATCATCATTGTTATCAACTAAATCATCCCAATTATCTTCAGCATCCTCTTGATAGTGATTTATTTTCTTGCCTGAGGACATCTTCTGGGCATTTCAATCGCAAAACTGATTCGTATGATTTTTATTTTTTTTTTTTTTTGTTTGTTTACTTCTCAATTTTCTGCAAATGTCCGTCAGAGCAATATGGGAACCCTTGCGATTTGGAATTTTTTAAGCTCCTATAACGCAAAATTTATGTAATAACCTTATGTAATGCAATAAATTTATGATGTCACATGCCCTTCATTTAAATAACGATACTAGACGAAGATCGATCTCGACTAAAGACTAACTGAGTAATTTAAAAAAAGTTATTATCAGAATATATTCTATGTAAAATAACGCCTACTTATCCGTTTCAAAGCCATTCTTTTACTTATTTTTCTTTTTCTTGGTTTTCTCAGACTTACCAACCTTCGAGAGTTTGTACAATCCGTTCTTACGCTTGTTAATTTTTCTCTTTTCCCCAAAATTTTCACTTTCCATATCCATAATACTTTCTCTCTTAGCCTTACTTGCTTTTGTTAAAGAATTCTTGATAACATTATTGTCCGTGACTTTTGCATATTTGTCCATTTTTTTACCAATTCTTTCTTCAATGCGAAGTACCTTTTCAACATCCTTATCTGTAACCATACTAATACTTTCACCTTTCTTTCCAGCTCTGGCAGTTCTACCAACTCTGTGGATAAAGTCATCTGGGTCTTGAGGCAAATCATAGTTTATAACTAACTCCACAGTTGGAATGTCCAATCCTCTGGATACCAAGTCTGTCGCTACCAAAATTCTTGCAGCACCAGCTTTAAATCGATGCAATGAATTCACTCTTTCCTGCTGCTGCATTTCGGAATGTAACGATGTGACTCTTTCTTCTAAATGTCTTAACGTTCGTCTAAGCAATTCCGCAGTGTATGTTCTATTAACAAACACTATAATATTTGTATCTTTGTTATCAGAATGCGTCACTATACCATGTAGATATGCCTCTTTAACATATCCAGGAATGAAAACATAGGATATCCCCAAGGTAGATGGAATTGCGACATTGTCTATATTATCAATTCTGTGGACAATCACTTCAGGTCTATCTTTGGTAGACAACTCTTCCTTTAATTTCAATACGTCACTAGTTATAGTGGCAGTAAACACTAGATTCTGTTTTGATTGCGGCAATATTTCAAGGCATCTACCTAAATCTTTCCGAAGACTTTTGCTTAACAATCTATCAGCTTCATCAAGCACAAGGAATTTCACTCTTCTTAAACCGCCAACGGTATCCTCCCCACTATTCATTATATGGTCTGCCAATCTCCCTGGAGTGGCTATTACAAAATGCGGCCTCTTTTGTAATTCTATAGCTTGCTTGACAATATCCTCCCCTCCAACAATAACTGAGACTTTTATGTTCATGTTAGAGCCTAATGCAGTAAATTGTTCAGCAATTTGAGTAGCCAATTCTCTTGTCGGCGTTAGTATTAATCCAAATATCCCAAAAGGATCTTCTGACCATTTAGTTAGCATTGGGGCACCGAAGGCGATAGTTTTACCAGACCCTGTCTTAGCTCCCCCGATAAAATCATGCCCAGCTAAAATCTTCGGAATTGAAGCTTCCTGAATAGCACTGGGCGTATAAATTTGCATAGCAGCAAGTGAGTCACTTAGCCACTTGTCAACCCCTAGCTTCTCAAATTTAGACATATTTTTGCAGTTGCCTGTTATTCAAGAAATTATTCAAGAATATTTTATTTAACACTGTACGGTTCCCCCTTTGAAATTTTTTTTTTAGTTTAGGCATTGCATCACGCGGAAATCACGTACCCTCCTCTCAAAACCAAAACCTGAAAATTGCAATAACATTTAAGATTGCCACCATTGATTAATTGGAAATTTGTTACTAAACCGTTATCCATTAATACATCAAAATGTTTTTAACTAGAAGCGAATATGACCGTGGTGTGAGTACTTTTTCGCCCGAAGGTCGTCTATTTCAAGTTGAATATTCATTGGAAGCAATTAAGGTATGTTTTTTTTTATTCGTTCTTTCGAAGTGGCGTCTTTGCTAACTATTAGCTTGGTTCAACTGCAATTGGTATTTGTACTTCGGAAGGCGTAATATTAGCTGTTGAGAAAAGAGTCACCTCATCACTTTTGGAATCATCTTCCATAGAGAAAATAGTTGAAGTTGACGGTCACATAGGATGCGCCATGTCAGGTTTGACTGCTGATGCTAGATCAATGATTGACCACGCTAGAGTTACTTCATTGAATCATGACCTCTACTATGACGAAAATATCTCAGTTGAAACTTTGACACAGTCGGTTTGTGATTTAGCATTGAGATTTGGTGAAGGGGTTGACGGTGAAGAAAGATTAATGTCAAGACCATTCGGTGTTGCTTTATTGATTGCTGGTGTTGATGAAAATGGCCCGCAGTTATATCATGCTGAACCTTCTGGTACGTTTTATAAATATGATGCCAAGGCTATTGGTTCAGGTTCAGAGGGTGCTCAAGCAGAATTGAATAATGAATATCACAAATCATTAACCATGAAAGACGCAGAATTATTGGTTTTAAAGATTTTAAAGCAAGTTATGGAAGAAAAATTGGATTCTAATAACGCTCAATTGGCTTCTGTCACTGCTGAAGGTGGCTTCCAAATTTATGATGATAAGAAAACTTCTGAAATAATCAAGGTGTTGAAAGAACAAGAACAAGAGCAGGAAGAAGCGGCTGCTGCTGAATAGTCATATTTATTTATTGTCAAATACATTGAAGGTTCACATTTTGGAAATCATTTTTTATTTGTAGCTTAATTTTTCTAGATGTAAATACAAAACTGCTTTTCTTTTTCGTGAATCGACTTTTGTTACGAGATGGAAATGTTGATGAAAAAATTGTGGACGCGCAAGCAATCATTGCCAAAATAATGTGAGATTCTTATTAAAACCTTACTTAATAGACTATTGAGCGGAGACCAATATCGAGATGAAATTTCATTTTGAGTGTAATTCTCTGGTAGCAAAGAAAGAGACAAAATACTGAATTGCAATATTGAATTTATTTGTTATAAGGTTGAAAAAAGTAATACTCCTCATATGGAAGTGCGGATGTCAAAAATTGGTACAATCAACAATGATTTTTGATCTCTTGTCGAAGTATTACACATACACTAAATTGTCAATTTTTTTCGCAGAATTTCAAAGATTCAATTTTGAACAATTAAAGAATTGTAAAAAGCTAAAGTCAAATAACAGCCGGCCTAGTATAGTGGTTAGTACGAATCGTTGTGGCCGATTAAACCCAGGTTCGATTCCTGGGGCCGGCATTTAAATTGAAATTTTTTTCTATTATTTCACTTTTTTTTTGGGTTTTCGCGCTATCACTTTTTTTTCTGCAAACTTATGTATGATCACGTTCAAATTGAGTTTCCTGGAGAGACTACTCTATCGCATAACATATAATAAAAGCATTTTTCATTTGAAACTATAAATTATCACATACTTAGATGGCAGCAGATTTGTGGAAATCTTTACCGGCATAAATAGCTTTGTCACCTAATTCTTCTTCAATTCTCAAGATTTGGTTCAATTTAGCCAATCTTTCAGATCTAGCTGGAGCACCAGTCTTAATTTGGCCAGATCTTAAACCAACAGACAAGTCAGCAATAGTGGTATCTTCAGTTTCACCGGATCTGTGTGAAACCATAACACCCCAACCTGCATTGTAAGAGTCGTTAGCAGCTTGAATGGATTCAGTTAAAGTACCAATTTGGTTAACTTTCAATAACAAAGCATTAGCAGCCTTCTTCTCAATGGCAGTAGCAATTCTCTTTGGGTTGGTAACGGTTAAATCATCACCAACAATTTGGACATCAACAGTTTTAAAGAAGTGAACCCAAGCATCCCAGTCATCTTCGGCGAATGGATCTTCAATGGAAACAATTGGGTATTCTTTCAATAATTGAGCGTACAAAGCAGCCAATTCTTCACCACTTAACCATTTAGATTCGTCAGAGTCTGGATTCTTAAAGTCCAAGTCGTATTTACCATCTTTGTAAAATTCAGAGGAAGCAACATCCAAAGCAATACCAACTTTACCTTCGTAACCAGCTTTTTTAATAGAAGTCATAATCAAATCTAAAGCTTCTTTTGGAGTTTGAATATCTGGAGCAACACCACCTTCATCACCAACGTTACCTGCAGATTGTCCGTAAGTTTTCTTGGTTTCAGATTTCAAAGTGTGGTAAACTTCACTACCGATTCTCAAAGCTTCAGAGAATGATGGAGCTTCAGTTGGAACAATCATGAATTCTTGGAAAGCTAACGAACCACCAGCATGAGAACCTCCGTTCAAAACATTTTGGAATGGAACTGGTAAAACGTATGGTTTCTTAGTGCCAGCCAATTCAGCAACGTGAGCGTATAATGGGACACCTTTTTCAGCAGCACCGGCTTTAGCAGCAGCTAAAGAGACACCCAAGATAGCATTGGCACCTAATTTAGATTTGTTTTCAGTACCATCCAATTTAAGTAAGAATTCATCAACAGCTTTTTGGTCTTTGACATCCAAATCAGCTTTGATGACAGCTGGGGCAATAATATCATTAACATTGCTAACTGCCTTTAAGACTCCCTTTCCTAACCATTTTGATTTGTCACCATCTCTCAATTCCAAAGCTTCATGAATACCAGTAGAAGCACCTGATGGAACAATTGCTCTGAATAAACCTTTGTCAGTGGTTAAGTCAACTTCGACAGTTGGGTTACCTCTGGAATCGTAAACGTAACGAGAAAAGATATGTTTAATGGCCATTGTTAGAATTGATTCGTTTAATTAATTAATTATTAATTGGATAATAATAAGAAAGAAAGGAAAGGAGAAGAAAAAAAAAAAAAAAAAAAAAAGAGAACAATTGCAACGTAAGATTCCCGGGAATGAGAAATCGTCGGAAATTTATATTGACAAGGAGCAATGGAGTCAGATGTCGGTCTATTATGGTAAAGTGCAACTGATAGAGTGACGAGTAATCAGATGATGACAAAAAATATCACGTGACACATAAATTTTGAATCCCATTATTAAAGGGAATATAATGAATTTACCCGTTGTAAAGTGGTTGCCAAAAAACATAGTGAGGATATGAATTAGCCGGCCTAGTATAGTGGTTAGTACGAATCGTTGTGGCCGATTAAACCCAGGTTCGATTCCTGGGGCCGGCAATTAGCTATTTTTTGGCCATTTTTTTCTATTCAATTGATTTATTGATTACTTTGGGAAAATCGATTTCTAATATTATGTTATATTCTACGCACTGATCCCAACTGAAAACAATGTGCCATTAATGGCAAAGAATTTAAAACCGTTAACAAAAATCATTCTATTTGACAAATTAAACTGGTAATTATTTACATATTTAAGTTAGATGTGAGTGGATTTATCGCTGTAATGCTTGGATACTATAATTGGTTAGTAAAACGAACAATGAATCAATTGATCTTCAATATACTTACTATTTAACGACTTTGGTGTTTGTGTCCAAGAATCTAGTTAAACAACCCTTCAAACATTGTTCCTCAGTTGAAGATATTAAACCATTATCCACATTCACCACACATCTCTTGAAACACATATCATTAAATTTATGGATGGTCATCTGAAACTTTGATTTGGCGTTTTCGGATTCCAACCAAGTCATGAGCTCCTTTTTAGAAGCGTCATCCAAGTTTTGTAAATTCCCGAGAGGGACTGCTGAATCTGCCATTGCAAACGATACTTCACTGGTGATAAAGGCAATCTCGAAATTGTGAAAACTTGAAATTTGAAAAATAAAAAGCAAAAAGAAAAAAAAACATGAAAAAACAGGAAAAAAAAAAAAAAAAAAAAATTTGAGGGCGTCCCGGGTAATGTGTGATGATGACATATATGTATATACCAAACCTCTGGACTCATCGTTGTGCCCTTTCGAGTCATTTATTTATAAATGGTAAAAATTTGCTAACGAAAATTTCTGCTTTAACAACCAGTTTGATCTCGTAATCTTAGATTATTCTGACCAATTTTCATCAATTTTTTTCTAAAATTTAATTTTTTTTTTCTTGGATTTAATTTAGGTCAGCGTTTAGACTTTTAGACTTTGAGAATGGAAATATTTAAACAATAATAAAATATTGAAAAGTTAACTCTTTCCCTTTAATACCAGATGGCGAGAAAATATAAGTTAATTTTCAAAATTGACGAAAGCTTATTTGCAGAGGCTGCTACCGGAATAATTTGGACGATTTTCTTCCAGCGGCTCGTTGGCCTTGTCAAACCGACTACCAAATCTTTTATTGATGTGGCGTATCCTTGTTGTGACATACCTGAATTACAGAGATTGATCGAGGATAAAATCAAAAATGCTGTGAAAATTATTGAAGCAATTGATAATTCTGAAATAGGGTTGAGTACTGAATCTTCATATGAATCAATAAGAAATCCATTCAAACCAGATTCAACGACCATTGCTCATCTGCTTGATGAATTTGTATATCCTGCATTTACGATTCGAATAAAATTCTATAAAGATGGGTTTGCGGATAAAGGTCAAACATCTTCAGATAATAATCCATGGCCTTTAATCCAGCGGTATACTTATAATCGATTTGATTATGATAATGATAATGATGACGCATGGGAAATTTGGGATTTGGATTTTCAGATAACACCAGGGCTTGATGAAAAGAATGCTGAATATTTGAAGTATGTTGCTAATAGCTTTAGAGATGCAATATTAAGAATTTTGGAATTTTCTTCTAGTAATCTTGAGAATATCCCAGAAATTTTCACTGATGATTCTTACTCACCATTTCCATTTGAAATTCAAGTAATATCAAAATTTCCTGAACCAAAGAGTGCAACTCTACCCAAAGCCGGGAATGATTGGGGTCAGTTTTTCAAAAAGCTCCTTCCTGAGCACCAACCAAGTTAAGTCGTGGCTACAAAAAATGCTGTACATATGCTAATTTCGTGATATACATGTTAATTCTTTTCATATGTAACATAATTAGAAGGAAACATTCCAATTTTTCCATCCTCTTTCTTACCTTTCCACCAACCATCATCCTCAGTCTTGCCTAAAATAATTATTTTCTCTCCTTTATGCAATGATATGTCACCAGCTTGCTGAGGAAAATATCTGTAAAGAACTGTGGCGGCATTATCATGAGTTGAGTTAATACTACTATTTTCTAATTTTTCATCACCATCTTGTGGGAATAATGACTTGTACTGCAAGTTTTTGGCCAAACTATCTAAGTAATCTTCTGAAAAATTTGTCATTGGTAATTGCTTAACTTCCAAATCTACCTTCAAATTTTTGCTAAAGAATGAGCTGATGACGTTATTGTTATTGTCTGATTTCATGTAATAATCAGAGTGGACCAAGCTTGCCATTTGAAAATATTGATAATTGATGGCAGTTAATGACCAATACATGATTTCACTAAGTGGATTCATAATTTGTGACAATATAGTGAAAAAATATGGTAACTCAGTTTTCAAAGATTTATTCAATTTCAAAAATCTCTTGTCAGCAGCTTCTAGTTTAACTTCTAAATTGTGGATTTGTTCTTCTTGTTTCGAGTTCAAATCACCATTGGTCTTGAGCTTTTCAATATAATTTAAGTTATACTTAATCTCTGACAATTTCCCTGCTCTTTGCTTTGCCACTTTCTTAATCTCCTTGATTAGTTTCAACAATTCATTTACTGTTTTGTCGACTTTTTGATCTAATAATTTAAGTTGTGCTAATATTGCAGGAGAGTAATCACCAACAGTTTGATTAAATTTAACGGCGTTTTCGAAATAGCTTACTTCCTCTTCAATCTTGTCATGCTCATTGAGCTCCTTGAAATTAACATTGTTTTTGGCGGTTAATAACATTTCTGGATTTTTTGGTTGGAAGATGATTGAAAATTGTTTTGATATTCCCAGACAATGGTTAATGTACTGTTGTTGTAATTTGCAATATTTCCTAGTATCCTTAGCTAATCGAATCAATTCTGTTTCATTTTGTAATAGTCTAGTAAACATTTCGTCGAACTCTAAATCAACTAAACCTTGATGATTTTCTTTAGTGTTAATTGAAACCTAATTGTTAGAAATGAAAGTACCTAGATATATGAAGTTAACCCACGTTAGAAAATGAGCGGTACAAATCCGCTCCTTTAACTTTAAGATTAGTTATTCCCATGTTTAGTTTCGTATATATTGTTTAGTTTTTTTGAATCGAAGAAAAAACAGGAATGGCCATATTTGTGACCATTCCCGTCATATATGCATGCAGAACTACAATGTATCGCCAATAATAACCAATCAATTAAAATTAAGTAAATTAAATAAAAGAAAAAACAGAACTGAAGGACAATGCTACGTCAATTAATCTACGCTGGAGTAATGTTTGACTCAGTGGTGTAAATCACTTGAGCAATTCCAATTTGGGAATCTTCAATGTCGTAGTAAACGTAAGCGGATCTCAAAAATGCATCACCGAGGATGTAATAGTTTGTGCCAGAATTCAAAACACCAATCAAACATGTATCAGAGCTACCAGCGCTTTGGCCATCCAAGTTGTACAAGAGATTATTGAAAGGAACACCAATATATGTGTCTTCGAATCTGAATTGAAAATCTGGACCATCAGCTGAACAAGAAGTAGTGTAACCACCAGCTTGTGAGTCGTAAGTACCGAATTTTTGACCAACAGCATCAGCAACTTCTTGCGGAGCGTAGATCAAAGTAGTACCAGAATCTAATAAAGCTGGGTAGCTGGTCGAAGCATAATGGCCATTGTCACCAGGAGAGATAGTAGATAAACCATCCAAGTTGACAAAGAAAGCAACTGGTGAACTGGTTTGAGAGCCAGAATCATCGATATTTTGAATTGAAAGAGTTTGCAATGGAGCTTCAAATTTAGCATTGTCAATAGCACCAAATAAGATTGAACCAGTAGTAGCTTCCAATGAATTCAAGTATAATGAGTAGGAAATTTTGTCAATAATACCTTGGTTTTTCATTTGAACTGGTAAGTTATCATAAGTAAATGGACTAGATGATTGGGCTGATGCTTCATTACCAGTAAAGCCAACCCCCAAAATACTCTGACCAACGTTTTGAGTAGTAGCGTCACCGAATTCTAACCCAGAGACAGAGGCACCACCAACATTGACAGTTTCTTTGGCCCAATCTCCAGAGGCTGATGATCCATCACCGTAACCAATTTGGAAACCTGACTGAACGTATTGGTAAGTTGAAGATTCAGAACTGTCATAAGTACCATAACTGCTTTGGGTACCAGCACCTGGAACCCACAAATCAGAAGAACCAGTATCAACATCAACTTGAATTGCTTGACCTGGAGTACCGATGGTGATATCAGCAAGATATAAAGCATATTCGTTCTTTAATGGTAAAGTAATACCAGCGCCGGAAGCAGTTCTCAAAGTTCTGTGGCGGTTGGCGATAGGGTTGTAATTGTCAGTATTGTCAGAGCTTAAAGAATCGTATCTAATGACTTTGAAGTCAAGTAATGGTGGAGTAGAACTCTTGTTGACTGGGGCAGCATTAGTAAAAGTCAATGCAGCGATGACTGAAAGTAGAACTGATTTCGGGAATTGCATTGTTTGAAAAAGTTGATCGACTAAAATGAAGTTTGATGGATAATGTTATCTTGTGATAGCTCATTTAAGGAATAACTAGCATTCTTATATATTAAAATTTTTTCTGTTCGTCTATGATTTGCTGTCAGCATACCAAATAATATACCATGCATGCTAAATGCCTCGGACTAAATTTATTGCGACATAACAATGTTGTGCCTCACTATATGACATCGCCTCAATGATCAAAAAAAACCAAGAATTGCCAACAAAGCAAAGATCTCAAAATAACTCTGACAATAATATAATGTTTTTTTGCCTTTTTTATCTGTTTTTAATTAGATCAGTATTTATAGGTTTTTTTTTAAATGTAGCAGAAGCGAAAAATACTTTTGGTTTTTTCGAAATTGTTGAAATTTGGAATAAACTTGATAAATACCTATCTTCAAAAGGCATCAATTATAATTAAATGTTAGGAATTGAGGGGATTCAGTTAATCTAATATATAATAACTCTAGCAGTTTACATTTTTCGATACTCATAATCAGGGATAATTTCTACCTGATAATGATGAAAATGCCCTGCAGCCTTACAGCTGTGCGGATTTAAACCAGACAAGTAATCGTAAATTAAAAATTTTATAGATAACATAAAAGGCCAAGTAATATAATATAATAAGCTAATTAAAGAGTGGCTTATTATAGCTGAGCATCTTTGAAATTATGTACCGAGATGATTGCATCATTGAATACAATCTCAATCACACTTATAAATATATACTTGACTGTTCATTTTGAAGCCTCGGCTGATAAGGTTGAGGTTAGCCATATTCAATTAATAATAAAACAATCACTGTCCCCTTGTTGAGATTTGCTATCCCGACTCAATTGCAATGATGAAGAGTGGGATGGCAGTGCTCCAAATCCGAGCCAATATTTGGTTTCCAATCAATGTTGATTATATAGCATTTCTAATATTTAGAGGAGAGGTATGACGATATTAATAGAACCATTCATGAATATTCCGAATTAATACCGTTTTAAGAAATTCAAATATAATGACTAGGCAAACCTATCAACAGCACCTTCCTTTGAAGTGACGGTTGTTATAAGTGAACATGTCAACTTTGGCTTCACTCCAAGTCATGGCAACACCAAAGAGAGTGTCAACTGATCCTCAAGGATATATTAGAATCAATATTTATAGATTTCATAACAGAGCATTTTGACATATCTGCGCGAAGACGTATTTTTGAGAAAGTGTGGACTAAATAATATTGTCATATGTAGGACATTAGTCATTATATCCACAGATAACGGTTTCAATCAATTTCCTCGTGACTGCGCATAATATCAAACATCAAGCATTAAACATTATGGTTCCTGTTCACTGCCACAAGCCACACAAGCAACTGAAACTTCGCACCGCCACATATATTTTTCGACACATATTTCCGATTTAAATCGTTACTAAAAGACTCAGCAGACGTAAATTTGGAAATGATCCATTCAGTTTTAATTTGTATGTAATCAGTAAGAGATCGTTTGAATTACTTAATACTAACAGCATTTAGTTAACAAAGATGCTTTACCACGTTTGATGAAATTCTATACTCCCATCGTAAGTAAAATTAGATTTATTATAAAGAAGCAAATTGCTAACGATTTAGGATCTAAACACCCAAATATTATTATTAAGACAAGTTTATCAGCTAGTTTCTCAGAGGCCTAGTAATCAATGTTCATTTTTGACTCCTCCACCATTACTTGAAGGAATTGATGATATTCGAGTGATATATAGACATTATGCTACGTTGTATTTTGTGTTTATTGTCGATGAGCAGGAAAGTGAGCTTGGAATCCTTGATTTAATTCAAGTGCTTGTGGAATGTTTAGATAAGTGTTTCCAGAATGTTTGCGAATTAGATTTGGTATTTGGTTGGCAAGTATTGGAGACAGTGTTGGAAGAAATGGTTCAAGGTGGATTAGTAATTGACACAAATTTGAATAAGATTGTCGAAGCTGTGGATAACGCCAATAGTGAGAAATCAGCAGCAGGACCAGGAGGTTTAGCATCAAGTTTAAGTGCTGCTGGAATATCTGATGCTTTTTCAAATGCTTCGAATATGTTTCTGCAAATTGCTAGTAGTCGACGAGGATGGACAGGTCTATAAATTCTTACATAGGATTCATTCAATATATATTTACATGTCAAATTATTTATTTTCCCCAACTAAACCAGCTTTTTGAATTTGCTGCTTTTTCATTTTCTTCTCTTGCTTTATTCTGAGCGTCCTCAATTTGTTGTCTAATCTTCAACAATTCATCTTGCTGTTGAGCATTAGCAATTTCTCTTTCACGACGTTCACGGTCTTCCAATTGGGCTTTTCTTGATTCAAATGGAGATTTGATTGGTCCAGTCATCCATATCGGATCATTTGACGCTGAAGTTTGCTTCACTATTCGTATTAATTCCTCCTGTTCTTTTCGTCTAAGTTCTCTCTCTCTTTCATATTGTGCTCTCACTTGCGGTGACATTCGGGCAATTAACTGTTCATCGGTAGGAGTGGTGAATTTGAATAGAACAACACCAAGACCAGTTATTGCACCACCAGTAATGAAAACTCTTGCCCAACGTGCCCAAATAGGTAGTTCACTCATTATGACGAGGATTGGTGTAAGTATGAGAGATCATACTTTATTTTCCTTTTTTTTTTTTTTTTTTATTTTTTCGAAGCCGACGGGAATGCCCAACTTAAGTTACCTGCAAGAGACTACAACCTTAATAAAAAGCAAAGATCATTTATATAAACTAATAAACCCATTCGTTCCACATATATGGAGTGAAAACGATAATGGCGGTGTATAAAGTCATAATGGCCTCAAAAATAGAGATAGGGATCCCAGCCCAACCGTTCAATCTAAAATTAAGCCCAATACTGTAAAATGCAACAGCGAAGAAATGCTTGAAAAGTGTAAATGGTTTCGGTAAAAGTCCACTTAAGAGAGCAATTGGGTATTGAATTTCACATAAGTAGTGAAAGCATCCTTTTTGAAGAATCTTCAAGTATCTGTTATTAGCACCAAACAATGAATACAAAGCAATCGAAAGAACATTAATCACAGAATCTAATGCTTTCCGTTGAGAATGAAACTTTTGTAATTGATCAAGAACTTTATTAGAATCGGCAAAAGATGGAACTAATTCTGGAGTTAGTAATCTTGCAATCAAAGCAGTATCATTTAGTCCCACAGTCATTCCACCACCAGTCAATGGATGTCTCATATTTAAAGCATCACCAAGAACCAAAAGACCGGGGGTTTCATTTCTCTTGGCTAATAAGTAGGAATTTGGCATCACTCTGATTCTAGAGTCTTTCAATGCTTGCTTATAAGAAGGCTTCAACTTAGCTGGTAAAATTGTTGGGATAGTTTCGTGTAAATAAGCAATAAATTCTGGATCATTCAATGATGGTAATTTAGTTGATCTGTAGCAACATAGTATTCTGGTTTCTTCTGGTGATATTTGATAAACAAGAATTGGCGCCTCTTCACTTATGATGACATGACCATGATTAGGTGAAGGTAAATCCGCATTTTCCAATGATAATGAAATAAAATGTGATCCAACAGTAGGAACATGTTTTGATGATAATTCTTTTCTAAACTTGGAGAAGATCCCATCACAACAAATTGTCAAGTCAGCACGATAAACCACATCTTTCTTTTCATCTTCATTAACTCGAACGCCAATAACTTTATCAGTGACTGGCTCTCTTTCAATTTTCGTCACGGTTCCTTTCAAACAAGTAATATTTGGTTCATTTTGAGCAATTTTTCTTAAATTCATAATAAATTCCCCATGTCTAAATGAAACCCCAACTTCTCTTTCATTGTCATCAAAAAAGCTTGATTTCAAAGTGGAATCATTTTTAATCTTATCATTGGTTTCATTAACACAATGAGGTACTTCAATCACACGGAATGAGTTCTCCTTGTATGGATAATCTATAGTCAATTGTTCTCCATGGAAAAATATACTGTACCCGTCAACTCGAATAGCTTCAATATTGTTCACTGCCTCAACCATCCCAAGAGATTTGAGAGCTTTCAAACCAGCTGGTTGCATCAACTCTCCTACAATTCGATCTGGTTGAGTCCAATTACGTTCAACGAGAAGCACTTTTCGGCCTTGACGTGCTAACGCGGTCGCGATGGCTGGACCAACGACACCAGCACCAATAACAATAGCATCATAAGTAGGTTGAGTCATAATGGAAGAATAGGAAGAAATAAAAAAAATTTTGGTGTAAGCGAGTGAACAATATGGGAAATTTTTATTTCTTTTTTGGAAGGGAATCGCTGGGATTTAAATCAAGATTTTGAAATTTCGCACATCTCGTATACGAAAAATAAAAAAAAGAAAAAATCTGATGATATGAAAAATCCATGTGAAAAGTACATTTACGTGGGCGGACCTTAAGTGAATAAATTTACCATGCATTTATAAAAATAAGTATATATAAATTTATGGATGTCCATGGTTTGTCCCTGGCCATGCTAAAATTTGACCCTTCTTCTTCGCCTTCTCTTCTGTTTGCTTGAGTAAATTTTTTACTTCGTTATCATCCAAATCTTCCAAAGATCTTATCTTATCTATATCTATTTCCGTGTATTTTTCACCTAGTGCCAGTAACATTTGACATTTAGCTGTCAATTTCTTCTTCAAACTTTTAACCAATTTTAATCCAAACTCTCGATCTATAGGTAAATTCTCAGAGATAATTTTAATTAATGACCTAACCAAAACAATATTATTGAAATATTTCTTTGAGAGTTCTGCAAAATTCTTTTTATTATTGATTTCTTCAGAATATGACTCTAACAAAACCAAAGCTGAATAATACAGCATAACATAAATATGAACTGGTGCAAATCTCAAATAGTCAACAATATCTTTATCACCAGTAACCGCTCGAACCAAGGTATGCGCAGATAATAGAGCAATGTCAGAACTATTCAATTCTTGATCATGACGAACCATTTGTAAATGACTGTTACCTGATTTTTTATTGCCACTGCTGCTAGTCATTTCTTTAATAAATTCATTATTAATATGCATTCTGGCAAAATTGTAATAAATCAATGTTGATTTAAGGGACCAATTATTACCTTGATGTATTGGCGTTAACAAGCACGTCCAATGTACCATCCATTTATCCAATTCTAAATTAGTCTTCCAAGGTAAACCAAACCCTTCCGGTGATAAAATATCCCAGGCATCACCAATCAACACTAAATTAAGTGCCTGAGTCAATTCAAGTTGTGATACTAAATGTAAATCGTTGTACTTTGCAGTGTTTGATATTAGTTTCTCATTAAGCGTTTTACCTGTACCTGTACTTAATATTAATTGATTATCCTGATCATTATTTACCGTCACCAAATCAGTGGAATCCCCCTCGGGTTGTGTGAACAATAATTTCCTAGAATTTTTCAACGCAAAATCATTAACATTAGTCATGGAAGGTTTATTGGATAAGGAACTTTGTTGACCGTCAGCCAAAAAAAGCAAGTACCACAATTTCAATTTGTCTGTCTCTGTCACATAGAAATCAGTTGATTCTTGATCATCAATAACTGCTATATTTCGTAACTTCGTATAAGCCTTGCTTAATTGTAAACTTGTAGCCAATTGATATGCAAATCCAAGCAACAATTGGGAATTTTCAAACCAAAAAGTTGCAATGCATAGAACGCTAATATCTAAAAACATTTCCAATTCTTCAAGTTTCAGAGTTTCTAGAGCCTTCTCTTTTTTCGTTAACAAATTCCATTTTCTCCATTGGCTTTTACCACTCGTTAGACTAATATATTCGTTATATTGTTTCTCGAAAACCTTATCAGTATCGCCTTCATCTTCAAGTAGCCAGCTACTTGCTTGACGCTGATAATGATTAAAAATTCTCTTTGACACTTTTTGTAAATAAATTTTCCGTAAATCATCAATTAAATTCTCGTATTTCTTAGAAGCTATAGCACCCATTAAGCTTATTAACGCTACAAATAGTTCTGATGTCAGATATATTAGTTTAGTGTCCAATGAAGAAGTGTCAAACCCAAACAAATGGGGTAATACGTTCTGCTTGAAAACTTCATATAACTCTTCAAAAGTTTTATAGTCAACTAGACTCTTTAGCTGTTTCTTAGTTTCTTTATCAACCAGTTTCAATTTCTTGGATGCTGAAGCTTCAGAATCCGCCGCTTTTCTTTTAGCGCAATGGATGTTTGGCGCATATTCTGGTAAACTGGACCGCACTGATGATGGTGTCTGCAAATACTGATGATATTCTGGTGTCGTTTGAGGAACACTGGAAGGGTATTTCATCATATTAGACAATCTATTAACTTCTTCCTCTGATAAAGCTCCACGATGTAAAGGAATATTGGGTCTTGGGAAAGAATACTGATATTGTTGATAATCATTATAATTCGTCGGCTGTAAAGGCGGCAATCTGTTATTGTACTGTGAAGGATATGAGTCCCCTGGAGGCATTTCATATCCTTGTTGCCCATAGTATGAAGGTGGCGCCACATTTTGCATTCCATTTTTAAATTTCCCATCTTTTAAAAAACCCAAAATATCATTCAACGCATCACCAAAGTTCACCATTCGGTTTTCCATAGAATTCCTCCAAGCTTCTCCGTTACCATCACTTTGGTTATTATTATTGATATTTCGAGAATGCTCCACTGGTTTCATTTGTGTAGCTGAATAACTTGGAATTTTCATTTGGAATATACATTCAAGACCATTTTGTTTACATCGTCGACATGGTGCTTCCCCATTGTTTTCACATTTCACTTTTGACTTCCTACAACTTAGACAAGCCAGAATTCGCTTAGTTACGGGGTCATCATTTACTCTGTTGGTATTATTGTTGTTATTGTTATTATTATTGCTGTCGTCGTTGTTGTTATTGTTGTTGTTGGGCTTTGAAGCCAGCGGCGTTACGATTTGAAACTTAGAAGTTAATGAAGAGGGAATACGATTATTTGATTTCCCAGGTGGCATAGAACTATAATCTTGATTGGTTCATGTAAGGTGTCTTTTAAAGAGTAAGTATGAATCACTTAATTTTACTCTAATGTATTGTACTCGTCGTTTGAATAGGCTTTAATAGCCCCCACATAAAATTCGCGGTCTTTTCTTTTTTTTTTTTTTTTATTTTTTTTCGAAAATATTCAATTAATGAAGAGCATGACAAAATTCCAAGGATTTGGGTACATCCGTAAACCAGTTTAGGGCACCTCTACACACCCTCGCATCACTCAACCCATGGATTTTTATTTACTTGGGTTTCCACTCTCTGAAATTATATTAATAATCCATATGTAAGTAAATGCCGTTGAGGAAGAAGGAAATATTATTTGATTAATTTCGCTAGATGATTTCATTAGTCTAAATTGTCCCAAATGACGTGGTGAACCTCACGTGCAACAATCACAATAAGTTACTCTAGTATGCTCGAACCTCTACTTCAATTGCGTGAGGCAACCATTAAAGGGGTACCTACCATAACCAGGAATTTCTGGAAGATTATAAAAATAATAACGATCAATGACCGAATATCAACAGGGGGTCCATCTGAGATATCAATAACTTGCGTAATTTCATGTAATTTAGTCATATCATTGGCATATTATGTAAAATCATGAACCTGGAGGTAGATTTTACTTTAGAGTTGGTATTATTTTATTAATTTATTGATAACAAAGATGGTGAAAAATAAAACAAGATATATCCTTGGCCATTATAAAGTCAGCATTTCAATATTCATTGGGAATTCTTTTTTTTTTTATTTTTTTCAATTGATAATTCCTAGGCACCTGAGATTATTGATGATGCGTCCCCAGGTTTACAAAGAATAAAAGAAATGCTAAAAACACGAAGTATATGCAAGTCTCAGGGAGACCATTAGCTAATGGATGTGATGAGTTGCGGTTTATTAAATTGTCAATTATTTAAACAGGATTCCATTATTTAGTGTCAATATATTTTTTTTTTTAATATATGTATTGTCGCAATTAATTTAATTAACCTATCGGAGAGAGATCCCTATCATCATCAGTCATTTATTTTATTTTGTTTACCATTAAAAGAGAGAATAGCCCTCACCCCTCATTTAGCCCAGCATCTGTTAATAATTATGATTATTATTTAGAAATTCCATATTTAGTAAAGTAATGAAAGTGAAAGTGAGACTTCGCCAACCTATAGAGGGGCAGTTAAGGTTTAAAATTGCAGCGGAACTGTTGCAACTGAGAAAGCAACCATATAATTATGCCATAGCCTTGCATTCTATTTCTGAGACATGAATATATTAAAATTGTTGATTTGGTCTCAACTGCCTGAATGAAATTAGAGTTGAGTTAAACTTTGAAAATCATCGGCGATCAATTAATAAAATTGATTAGTTTAAAAGGACTGATCATTAGTTCTTTAACTTTGGATGCATAATGCTGCAAGTATATTCGTCTCTGTAATTAGTACATACATCAAAATAATAAATAGCAAATCATAAAAATAAAATAAAAATGAGTAGCCGACAGTTACAGCTGTGGTTTATCCAGCAATGAAATATCATCACAACTTATTTTCACCAGTTACTGTCGTATTGGTCTAATTTGTCAAATGATATAAATTGACATTAATTTCGCTTTTCTCGAGTCATTAATAAGATATTTTTAATCACATAATTCTTCTTTTTGATTCTGACCCAGACAAAAAAAAATATTCTTTTTGATTTCTACTAGATGAATAATCATCACTCAAAATATATCATTTATGCAAGTTAGCTAAATTAATCATTTCTTTTTGCGTTTTACTATCAACCGTATTTTATTATCAAAAGAATTATTGGCGGCTGCTATGATAGCCATGACTTTCCCTGACTCAATATCAAGACTTATGAAAAGAAGCCTCGAGTATAATTATTCTGTTGACACTGCGTTCTCAACGTGGCTTGACATTGCAAATTGTTTCTTAGAAGAAGTGAGTATTATTGTTGTTGTTTGGTCACTTACTTGGCGATCCTCATTTTACTAACCTTATTATAGTCTGTGCTAAGTTTGAGTGTTCAAAATTATGAGAAAGCATATGTGGACCTAACAAGGTTTATTGAGTAAGTTAACGTATTATTACTATTCCCAAAATTTATCAACGCATGATTCACTATGATTTACTAACATTATAGTTTAATGTTAAACAAATTACCAAATCATCCAGAATTTTATCCGAATTTACATTACGAACAGCTCATGAAATATGTAAGTATCATTCCACTTTTCGATATGCTTTTATTTTACAACAAAAAAAAATATCTGATACTAACCACATAAATATAGGAGATCCCAGAAGCTCTATCTACGTCAGGAAGTATTCTAAACTTATTGATTGAACAGACAAAGTTACCAAGTTGCGAAGTTCAGTCAGCAGTTTTAGATGTAACCGATAGTGAAGATTTATTAAAGTTGATCAATGATGAACAAACCACCATGTCATCTGCCAACACCTCAAATTTTGCCTTGCGCAATGATAATCAATCGAATGCAATTCCTATTCGATACCCTTCTGGTAGTAAAGATAACGAGGATCAAAGTTACGAAGAAGACAATGAAAATGACGTGACGTTTGCATCGCCACTAACTCCGGAACGTACTTCATTTGCCCTTCATAACAATAATAGTAATGATCATCAGTCATTGTACGATTACATTAACAACTCACCTAGATCTATCAGAAGATTTTCAGGCAATAGGCATTCATACCATTTTGATGGAAATTCTGCCAGAAGCAGAAGTAGTGGTAGTGGTAGTGGTAGTGGTAGTGGTAGTGGTAGTGGTAGTGGTGGTGGTGTCAAACAACATCGACGGACTTATTCATTTGACGTTTTGCCTCAATTATTATCCGTGACAAATAATGACCGAGACGAACAAGTTTTGGATGATCAGCAGGAGCCATTAGCATCTGAAACTCAAAAGAACAATAGTAACAGTGATACCCTGAATAGAAGATGGTTCTATTTTTATCTCTACTAAATTTAATTATTTTTTTTATGTAAATATTTATAAACTCTATATGGTTGCGCTCCCAATAATCTAATAAATAATATCCTATTACTCACTTTTTGACGTGGTTCTGTAAAGTCATCATCTCATCGCCTATCAATGAGGTATCGATCTGTCGGCTTCTTCCGCATGTCTTCCAGTTTCTCTGCAGATTATGCAGTAACTCGCATCAGGACCGGCGGCGGTGATTACGATTCATTCTTATCTTATCTTGCATATTGAACAAACACCGTTATTCTGTTCAGTTTCAGCATAAATCAATATTTTGCTTCGATTTGATTTGATTTGATTTATTTATGAATTGATCCCATCTTCATTATTCCTTTTGATCCATCGCAACTTTATTCACTTTATTCAATATAGTATAAATTAACACCAAACATCATCATTCTTTCAATAAATAATAATATATTAATAAATATGTCAGCTGGAACGACATCTGTGATATTTAGCACCTGTTCAATTTCATGTTGGTTAGTTGCTTTACTACCACAACAATACAAAAATTACAAGGATAAATCAGTTCATGCGATTTCTCCATATTGGCTAATGTTCCTATTTCTTGGAGATCTACTGAATTTCTTGGGTTGTGTATTAACAAATCAATTACCATTCCAATTATATAACAGTTGTTACGCGTTATTCAACGACTGCGTGTTGTTTTTCCAATATTGGTACTATGGAATCTATTCGAAGAACCGCCAACAACGCAAACTTGACGAAGAAGAAACTCTTGAAATAAGTCGATCGATAAGTTACGGAAGTATTGGGAGTAATAGTGGTCTCTTAAGTTCATCAATTTTACTTGCATCTAACGTGTCAACTTCAACTGCAATGCCAATAGCTTCATCCACTATTAATTATTGCACTTCATTTAATATCGGTAGAGCAGTTGCATTTTTGTGTGCTTTCTGTTATATCATTTCGAGAGTACCTCAATTATACAAAAATTACAAGAGAAATACAACAAAAGGAATGTCACCACATTTTATTATAGTTGCGATTTTTGCAAACACATTTTACGCGTTATCAATTTTAACCGCAAAACCTTTCTGGAATGAAGAAACAAGATGGTCATTTTTGATCAATGAATTACCTTATCTAATTGGTAATTTTGGGTCGGTATTAATGGATCTTGGGTTCTTCTATCAATATTTTAAATATCACGATCATTTACAGATTAGAATAGATGAGGAGGAGCCCATGATGATCGAGAGGGAGTGAATAGAAAATATTGAATATAAATCCACATATTGCATTAGTTTTGATTTGCCTGTAAGATTTTTCCTTCGGCGTCCACTAGTTCCGTCCGCAATTTCCAAAATTAAATTAAATTATCGAAGGAAAAAGCAAAAAATATAAAATCTTGCAAAAAACAAAAATAGAACCATTCTCAGCACGCCATGACGAATGAACTAAGAAATATTGATTTCAGAACTATGAGTTTTGAAGATATCAGGGGTTACACTGAATTTGCCGCTACCTCAGTGTTTTTGTTCACCGAGTTTCTGATTATTGAATTTCTCGAAAGCTTGAAAAGTCTGTCAAAATTGGAAATGTGAGTATTAATGATTGGAACTTTTTTTTTATATATATCTGAAAGAAATATTTTATGCTAATAATAAAGATTCAAAAACATTTTATTTTATTACTTTGTGATAAATTATTCAATTAAATTCTGTCGATTCATTTATGCTTATGGAATAATTGGCAGTATAAAAGTTGCCTATCATTGGGCCTCAAAAGTGGCTTTCCAGGTCATTCTTTCTTTGCCACCATTGAAATCAAAGATCCATACAGAAGTTTTGAAAGTCAGCCATCAATTAGAGGAAGAATACATAGTTAGAGATCCTAATGTTGAAGATTTCCATGAAATACCTAAACAAGGCCTTTCTATTGATGAGATCTCTCGAGATTTAGATCAACTTGAGAATTTAACTCACAGCCATTGGGCGGAGGGTAAAGTTAGTGGTACAGTTTATCATGATGGCGGTAAATTAACTGAGGTGCAAACATTAGCTTTCAAGAAATTTAGTGTCTCCAATCAATTACATCCAGATGTGTTTCCCGGGTTAAGAAAGATGGAATCTGAAGTTGTTCAAATGTGTTTGAACTTGTTTCATGCTCCAGAGACTGGATGTGGGACATCGAGTTCTGGTGGTACTGAATCATTGATATTGACATGTCTTGCAGCGAAAGTTTATGGTGCAAAATATAAAGGCATTAAGAATCCCGAGATAATTGCTCCAGTCACTGTCCATGCTGGGGTTGATAAAGCTTGTTACTATCTCAATATTAAATTACATAAAATTCCAGTTGGTTCTGATTTCAAAGTTGATTTGCGAATTGCAAAGAGATTTATAAATTCAAACACTGTTTTGCTTGTTGGTTCTGCTCCAAATTTTCCCCACGGTATAATTGATGACATTGAAGGACTCAGCAAATTAGCGGTCAGATACAATGTTCCATTACATGTCGATTGTTGCTTGGGGTCATTCATTATTTCTTATATGGAGCGTAGTGGTGTGGCTTCCGATATGCCAAAATTTGATTTTAGATTGCCGGGAGTCACCTCGATTTCTTGTGACACCCACAAATATGGGTTTGCTCCAAAAGGATCATCGATAATCATGTATAGAAATCGAGAACTTAGAGCTTGTCAATATTATGTGATTACGGAGTGGATAGGTGGACTTTATGGGTCACCTACGATCAGTGGATCACGTCCAGGAGCTTTAATGGTTGGCTGTTGGGCAACAATGGTGAGCATTGGCGACGAAGGTTATAAAAGATCATGTCGAGACATTGTCGGTGCGGCACAATTATTTAAAAAACGATTGGATGAAGAAATCCCAGAACTTCAGGTCATTGGTGACCCTATATTAAGTGTTGTCGCGTTCCAATCAAATGAGGTCAACGTCTACGATTTGAACGATATGTTAAACAAGAAAGGTTGGCAATTGAATGCATTGCAAAACCCACCAGCTTTACATATTGCATTCACTAAATTATCAGTTAAAACCGCTGACAATTTAATCGAAGATTTAAGACTGACCGTGAAGGAGATGAAAGAAAAGGGAAGCTCCGTGGCTAATAGCGATACTGCCCAATTGTACGGGACTGCCGGCAGTGTCACTACAACTGGGGTCGTTGATCAAATTATTGAAAGGTTTATTGATACATTATATAAAGTGTAAAAGTTTCTTTTGGCGTAACATGTCTTTGTAAGTATCTTCATTACCATGAGTTAATTCAAATTCGTCCCAATCACGCCAAAATTTTTCCACTACTTGGGAATTCTCAATTTTATATTTGGCATTAGCAACTTTTGATATAAAAGCTAGGGAAAACTTGAAGATCGATCTAGCCCGTTCAATTTCTTTCAATTGAACTTCAAGATCTTTAAATTTAAGTGCAAAATTTAACATGACAAAATTCGGTAGCTTGGTTTCTTCATTGAAGATTATCTCATAAATTTCTCTTGCTAATTTGAGTCCACTAAGCTCTATGGTTTTACTGATATAGATTTCATATGTGTTTGAAATTTCCTTGAAATTAGGCAAGATCAATGATGTCAGACCTTCGTGCAAATGTTCGATACACTTTTTATATATGGTTAATGATGTTTGAGGATTACCATTCTCTTGTTCGAAATCCGCATAAAGTAAATAAATCTTTTGCACTAAATCGGCAGGACAATCACTGACAGACTGTTCAAACAAGTCTCGTATTCGCTCTTTGAATTTGAATTCATCAGGTTTGCCCAACTGGGGTTTCAAATCACTAAATCGTTTAAGAAGCTTGACGATATATAAATTATAAATTTCAAATTTGACAGGATAATAGTTGAACTTTTCTAGTCCAATTTCAAACACTCGAAATGATTTTTCAAATTCTTCATGGTCTTGCAAGAAATTGACATAATTGATAAGAATCACTGGAGTTAATATTTTTAGTTGCAATATGGTTTCATAGGTCTCACAAGTTTTATCGAAGTCGTTGGCAGATTCAGTCAAATCTAAATAGAACGACCATAACTTAATAGATTTGTAAATTTTCAATTGAGCTTTTATAGTTTCATCAAAGAAATTCACGTCTTTTTCATCAATTCCAAGACTGCTCAACTTAGGTTTAACCAAAGCTTCTTTAACTATTAGCAGGGCTTTGTCAAAATCATCTTGATCTAGTTCCATTTCAGCCCATGCTAAATATATTTCAACTAAATCATTTGTGTTTGTGAATGGCACCTTAATTGCACTTTCATAGATTCGCCGAGCAGTCTCCAAGTCTCCGCTGCTTGCGTAAATTGTAGCATACAAGATCCATATTTTTTCCAACCCTGATGTCTTCTGAATCTTTTCTGTTCCTTCTTCTTTATCGTCATCTTCGTAAAAATCATCATAATGTGCTTTTTTTGGATCAATCACCTTGATTGCTTCAACAAAACAATTCAATTTCTCCTTTAACTGTGATTCATTATTATACAACTCAACTTTCTTCAACCAAATAGCAGTGTTATTTGAGTCTTGTCTTAATAATATATCATAAATGTAATGCTGTCTATTCTCAATTAATTCCTCAAATGAAGCCAAATTCATGTCTAACACGCTTGAACCTTCGTCTTTCTTAATTAGAACTTTGATTAAATTCTCTTTAAATTCCAAATATCCATCATATATCAATTTGAAGTCCCTAACAGTTAGACATTTCTGAAGGTAACTACTGAAAATATCATCTGCTTTATTGAAGGATTTTCTGATAATGAAATAGTTAGCCAATTTGCCAACGATTATACCAAGTTGATCAGGGAACATCTTTATTAAGCTCAAACAAAATTTCTCAAATTTGCTATCCAAAGCAATCAAATTTTCTTGCAATGCTCTCTTCTTCATAAGAGCTTTAACATATGAAGTTAATAATAGCAAATATTCAAGGTAAACTTCAAGAATTGATTTTGTTGAAGGTTCAAAGTTTTTATTATTGATAATGAATTTCTCAAAAAGATCAATAGCATCTTTTAGCCGCTCTAACTCAATCAATTTGTCAATGGTGGTTTCTAATTGGCTTGGTTCAAATTGTAGATACTTCAAATAGATCTTCGCTAGCACTAATGACAACTTCGATGATGTAGGGAGAGTTTCCTCTAAATATCTGGCATACTTCAAATAAAGTTCCCATATTTCTCCATGCTGAGTTATTGGTAAGCTTTGCAAACTACGATTAAACGTAATTCGTATCAAGGACATTTCATAGGGCTGAGTTTCCATCAAAAATGTTAAATATTTCTGCCATATTCTTGGGAATTTGGCTAAATTCGTCAAACAATTTTCAAAGACTTCATTAATTGAAGTGAAATGTTGTTTATGCTTGATTGGGTTTAATCCTTTCACTTGTTCAATCCGCAAATTTAAGTGCAACTTCCAAAGTTTGTATGATCTTTTCAAATACGAACAGCCCCGTCTAAGAATAAATAATTGGTGCAACAAATTCTTCTGCTTGTCTTCTTCGGATCTGAGTGCCGTGTACTGTAATGTCTTATAGTTGTAATAATCAAGCCAATTATCAAGATTATCTGGGTCCTTTATTAACTGTAACTCATAATTCACTTCTTCATCAGATTGAATTAATGCTAAATCCATCGCCTTTCCTCGACATCCATGATGCTGGGTTTGAAATTTCTACGCGCAGCAAGATATTAGCACCTAGTTTACCCTGCCCGTGATTAGTTTGAAATTTTAATTAGATAAACAACAATAATATCAAGCGAATTACAAGGAGTTAACCCTATAATACGATAAAATATGTCTGGTGCTGGTAATAGGTAAGTAATTCACCAAGCTAATTGAGTCGATAAACAAGCTCAATGAGTAGATTTACTAACAAAAAAATAGGGAACAGGTGTTCCCAACAAGAATGACATTAGGTCTCATGAAGACCAAATTAAAGGGAGCAGAAACTGGTCACTCATTATTGAAAAGGAAATCTGAAGCATTGACCAAAAGATTTAGAGAAATAACAAAAAGAATTAACGATGCTAAATTAAAGATGGGTAGAATCATGCAGACTGCCTCATTTTCATTAGCTGAAGTCACCTATGCTACCGGAACAAATAACATCAGTTATCAAGTTCAAGAATCTGTCGGAGCAAAAGCAAGATTTAAAGTCCATTCTAAACAAGATAACGTCAGTGGGGTTAAATTACCAGCCTTCCAAGCATTTATTGATGATTCTATTAATGATTTTAAAATGACAGGTTTGGGTAGAGGTGGTCAGCAAGTTCAAAGATGTAAACTAATTTACTCTAAAGCAGTTGAAACTTTGGTTGAATTAGCCTCTTTACAAACTGCTTTCATTATACTAGATGAAGTTATTAAAGTTACTAATCGAAGAGTTAATGCCATTGAACACGTTATCATACCAAGAACTGATAATACTATTAAATACATTAATTCTGAATTAGATGAATTGGACAGAGAAGAATTTTATAGATTGAAAAAGGTTCAAGAAAAGAAACAGCAGCAAACTGAAATTACTGATAGAGAAGCTGCTGAAAGAAAGGCTAAACAATTACAAGCTCAGTATGATGCAACGGAGGAAGCTGCTGATGTGCTAGCAATTGATAACAAAGAAGAAGGAGCTGGTGACTTAGTCAATGGTAATGAAGACGATGATGTCATTTTTTAAAAGTACATCTTTTGTTTGATAATTGAATAGTTTTTATTTAAAATCTATGTAAACCTAACTCGTATGCAAATCCAAATCCCAACTTAATAAATTCGATAATATGATCAAAATCCAACCTATCAATTGTATCAATTTCACTATGTACAAAAATATTAATATCCTTAAACTCGCTCTCAATTACTAGTGAGCTAACAATCCCAGATTTATTAGCACTGGCATTATCAGAGCAAGCGTATCCACATTGTGTTTCTACCGCGGGGATCTGGCATAGGCCGGCCACTAACATTTTGATATACTCATTCAAATTTTCATAAGTGTAGTCTTTCACTAATCCTATTACTGGATTTCCTCCAGGGTGACCAATTTGATCTTGAATTAACGACGCCTTAACTTCTAATAATTCATTAAATATCTCGTGAGATCCTAGACGACCAGCCTCTTCTGCTGAATAGAAATGAAATTGAATTGTGTTGTGAGGCACGAAGTTAATCTCCGCCAATAGTTTCAATACTTCCAACAAGGAACTGACACCACTACCGTTATCATCAGCACCAGGAGCTTTCATTAATAATGGTAGAAATATATTTGCAGTATCATAATGACTTCCTAGTACAATCGTGTCTCCTGTACTACCTTGAATTGTAACAATTATTGAAAATTGCGACCATCTGTGGGAAAACTTCTGAACCGATGCGATTTTGTAATTTCGAATGATGTTATCGATGGCAATAAATAACCACTCCCCACTTTCCAATCCTGATTTCGATCGATGATATCGTGTCAGAAATGAAGAAAGTTTAGCTACATTGAAGTAAACGTTGGTCTTATTGATTTTATCGAAATGGGTAACTATACCCT
Organism: Saccharomycopsis sp. KB-2023a; assembly: GCA_030450195.1. Taxonomy (NCBI): domain Eukaryota; kingdom Fungi; phylum Ascomycota; class Saccharomycetes; order Ascoideales; family Saccharomycopsidaceae; genus Saccharomycopsis; species Saccharomycopsis sp. KB-2023a. The sequence continues at coordinate 397,316 of JASJSC010000003.1, read as the reverse complement.
CCCTATCGCTAATCGATGCGGGATACTCTATATTGACCTCCAAGTGCTTTGTCTCATAACTCTTGAAGAAATTAGTACTGGAAAGTAGACAATATGATGTTAAGTATAAATAGTTGATAACTAGTAGTTGATATTTCATGTGCCCGTCGCTTACAGAAATCTGAAAATTACAAGAATTTTTCTCCGTCTTTTTTATATAAATATCTAGAATTTAGTCAATCCTAATTCGTAAACATAACCCAAACTTAATTTAACAAACTCTGCCATGTGGTCAAAGTCAAGTTTATCAATAGTATCTTTAGTTGAATGAATATAATGATTACTCAAATCAAAATCTGATTCGATAATAAAAGAACTTTGGTAACCAAATTTAGTGGCGCTTGCATGATCACTGCAAGCGTAACCACATTTAGTTTCAACGTAACCAATTCTGCAAACGGTGTCGATAACAACTTTAATGAATTCAGTCAATTCCGGACTAACAAAGTCATTAATAATCCCGACACTTTCTGGTTTGCCTTCATCCAAAGTCTTTTGACTGTAACCGGTCATATCCTGTTGTAACATTGAAACAACATCAACTTTAGAAGCTGCATAGGCAGCAAACACATCTTGAGATCCTAATAATCCACCTTCTTCAGCAGCATAAAAATGAAATTCAATAGTGTTTTCTGGAATAACACCAGAAAGAATAAATAATCGAAGCACCTCTAAAATAGTGACAGTTCCTGAACCATCATCATCAGCACCTGGAGCTGGCAAAATGTTTGGGAACAATAAGTTAGTTGAATCTTGATGAGCACCAACAACAACAACTTTACCCTTATCTTTCATAGAAACAAAATTTTTACCTGGAATAGTAATAATAATTGAAAATTGCGGGAATGAGTGTCCAAATGGTTTAACAATAACGTTCTTGTTCGGTTTAACAATTTGTTTAATTTTACCTAGCAACCATTTTGCTGATTCAACACCATAGTTGCTCTTGTAATATCTTGAATGGAAAGAACTAAATTTTTCCAAATTTTGATATAAGCTTTCCTTACTGATGTTAGCAATAAGCTGTTTAATCTCAGATTCATGAGTTAATCTTGCTGGATAACTGTAAGCAGCTAGTGATGATGGTGATGGTGGTGCTACGGCAAACTTTTCCAACAATTCATTGTTATATAATTCAGTGATGTCAAAGAAATTAATACCTTGTCTTTTCAATCTCAATTTTTCAGATTCACTGACCCATTCAGGAGCCTCAACGTCAGATAATTGAATTAATCTGAGTTCATTGTAATCAACGCACAACTCATTCTTGAAATTGTTGTTGATGAAAGAAATTGGTAAGTTTTGAAAAGTAGATAATAAAGGAATGGAATTTATTAAAACTGGGAGAGTAGCGATCGCTAAGAGTGATAATTTCATCGTGGCAGGTATGTTTGTTTTAATAAATGAAAAGAAGATAAGCTGTGGCCAGAACGCAAGTTTATTTATATATAATACCGACTTTCGGGCTGGCTCATCATGCACCGAACTTCAGACCAAAGCTTTGGCCTGGCAATTGCCAACTTTCGATATATCTCTACTATTCTTACAATTTCTACAATACTCGTTTTCATACGACATGCAATACTTTACATTGAATATTTTATTAAATGATTTTTCTTTGTATGTAGCAGTAGTCTCTCTTAGATGGAATCGGTCAAAATTTTATTGTATTTAGCGATTTTAGATGAAATTGACAAGTCAACAGTTCTGTCTCCAACTTCAACAACTAAACCACCCAAAATATCTGCGTTAACTTTATTAACTAGTTTCAAAGTTTTACCTTCACCAACGAATTTAGATGCGGCAATTGAGCTTTGGATTTTCTTCAAGTATTTTGATTCTAATGGTTTAGCAGAAGTAACAATAGCTTCAACGACACCATTGTAAGCATCTTCAAGGATTTGATATTGGGAAGCAACTTGAGGTAATAAATTTAATCTGTTGTTTTCAGCCAAAACTTTCAATAAGTTAGAGACAACAGCATCTGAATCAGTCTTTGAAGCAATGGTGCTCACGACAATTTGACGGTCTCCTAATGACAAAGCTGGATTAGCAATGATTTCAGCAACCTTTTTATCTGATGACAATAAAGCACTGACTGATTTCAAAGCTTTACCAGCACCTTCAATAGATGATTCTTTAGCAGCAGCAGTGTACAAGGCTGAAGCATAAGTACCATCTAAACCAAATAATTGAACTGGTGGTTTCACTGATTTAGCAGCAGTTGCTAATGATCTAACAAACATACGAGAAGCCATTTTTGATTGAATTCTTGTATTTCTTTTATTTGGTCTAGTAAGTAATTTTTTTATTTTTTTTTTATTCAATTTTTCGTTATTGGCTGGAGCAGGGAGAAAAACCGCGAGCCAATCAAATCTGGGAAAATCCTCAAAGTATGGGAGAACGTGATAATCATATGATAGTTGTATCACATGATATTTTGGGTTATTTTTATTTTTCATTCAAATTTTTCAAGATTTCGTAAACCAAAATTCGGCATTGTGAAGAAAGATATCCTCTGTTATGTTTAGTAGAATAACTGGGTTGAGCAAAGGCTTATACGGCTTTCAGCTTGCACGACGTTTTGCTACTGAAGCTCAAAATATCCAGCCAAAGGCAGAGGCCGTTAACATACAGACGATCAAAATTGTCCCAGACACCACTGATCTTACTGAATTAGAAAAGCAAGATGAATTAATTCAAAATAGAAAAAAATTGACCAAACAATTAGTTAAATTGAAAAAATTGAAACCAGTTTCACCAGGGTTAAGATGGTATAGAGCTCCTGTTTATGAATATTTATGGAAAGGCAAACCCGTGAAATCATTGACAAAGCCAAGAAAACAAAATGGTGGTAGAAATCACAGTGGTAAAATTACAGTTAGACATCGTGGAGGTGGTCATAAACAAAGAGTTAGACTTCTAGATTTCGAAAGAAAGGAATCAGGTCCTAATAAAGTGATAAGAATTGAATATGATCCTGGTAGAACATCACATATTGCACTTTTAAAAAATGAAGAAACCGGTGTGTTATCATATATTGTTGCCTGTGAAGGGTTAAGAGAAGGTGACGTTGTTCAATCATATAGAAGTGGTATTCCGCCTGAATTAATGAAAGAAATGGGTGGTAGAGTTGATCCTGCAATTTTATCAGCCAAGACTTGTCAAAAGGGAAATTGTTTGCCAATTTCTATGATTCCAATTGGGTCAATCATTCATAACATTGGTTTACATAAAACTGGCTCTGCTAAACTTTGTAGAGCTGCTGGCTCTTATGCGAGAATTCTTCAAAAATTGCCAGAAAAGAATAGAGCTGTAGTGAAATTAAAGTCTGGTGAACATCGTTATGTTGGATTAGAAGCCTGTGCAACGTTAGGGGTTGTGTCTAATGCAGATCATCAACATTTATCATTAGGTAAAGCTGGTAGATCTCGTTGGAGAGGTATTAGACCAACAGTCCGTGGGGTTGCTCAAAATAAATGTGATCATCCTCATGGTGGTGGTAGAGGTAAAAAGAAGTCTCACACTTTATCAGTTTCTCCATGGGGTCAATTGGCTAAAGGTTATAAGACTAGAAGAGGTAAGAATCAAAACCCAATGAAGGTTAAAGACAGACCAAGAGGTAAAACTGGGAAAGCTCTTGCAAGATAGATAAATTTGTAAATAATTTTGCTAAATGTACATAATGCATTGTCGTTAATCTTTGTATTAGGATATTTTTCGCACATGATTCGATGAGAAACTTGACAAATGATCACTAGATGAACGTTTATCATGCAATTCATGAATATATATTACTCATGAAAAAGATTCTAGAATTTGCAAAAAAATTAATGTAAGTATGAATTGAATTGGGTCTGACATGCCAACATCTGCATAACCGTTTGCTGCCTGAACCGTGGTTTCAAATGAAACCTCAATTAATATAAATACTGAAAATTTACAGAAGAATAAATATCAAATAAAAACTGTCAATCAATTAAATCAAAAATGGCTAAAACAACACTCGCGCTACTCGAGACTTATGGTTATTAGAAGAATTGAATGTTCTTTATGACATTCAAGCTTATGATAACGTTAACTGTCCAAAAATTAATAAAAATACTCCATTAGGTAAAGTCTCAACTTGTAATATACATTATTCTGATAATACTAAACAAATCATGATTGAAACTGGTTTCATTTTTTCGTGCATCACTATGATCAATCGAGTGGGTTAATTCCAGATATCACCAATGATCAAGAACAAGCTGATTTTTTATTACATTATTGTGAAACTACTATTGTTCCTGCTAACACTTCACTTAACCTTTCTAAAATGATCTTCAAGGAGGAATGCGCAATTGCCAAAAGGGCAGCCTGTGAAGTTAATATTCATTTGGAAAACTTGCAGAAAAAACACGAAATGAATTCTGAGTAAATTGTTGGTAATTAGTTGAGTGCTGCTGATATTACGTTTTGTACGCTTTGTACTGATAAATTTTTTTTTTTCTTGGTTGAGCAGGAAATACACTCCCCATGTCTATCAATGGTTCTCGGACATTCCAGAAGAGCCAGGCTGAAAAAAAGTCACTAAAAAATAAAAATTTATAGTTCAATAAAAAATTTTAAAATGTAAATTACAGAAAATATTTTATAAGAATTAATATACAAATATTATTTTAATTTTATTATTACCTATAAAATTGGTCGTAACTTGACCGTAAGTTGGATCCATTAATCTGGGCTCCTGCGCGGACGATGTTCAAAGCGAAGAAAAATAAAACTATTTGGATCCAGTTAATCTGAACTCTTATTTATCATGCAAGCATGAGTGATCTTGGAAGTTTCCCAACAGGTAAGAAATATCCTCCAATAAAATTAAAATTTTCTTGGCGATTTTACTAATTCTGTTTTTTAAGGCTTTGATGACTTAGCTCTTGATGACTCCGTCCAATATGTTGACGTTACCAAGGAGTTTTTGGAGGCCACTGAATCATTGGCGAACAACCAAGTAGCGAAAAGTTCAACGATATCAGAGATCGATATGACTCATGCTTTAGAAATTGGAAACCCTAGTTTGGATACTGGGTTAATTCAATTGACTACCGACGAAGATTCGTATGACACAGAACAGCCACTAACCTCCAAAGAGATTTTATCGATCACGGATAAGATTTTCAAATTATTTTTCATTTGGCTTCACAATAACAGCACCCTTACAACTACAGTTTTCTCATGTATTTATATGGAAAAATTACTTAGGAATTATGAAAGGAACGTTTATGAGTTAAATTTTGCTACATTTTTCAATGGAGCTGACGCTGCTGAAAGACAGCAGAATATCGCAGTCTTGGTGAAGGAGATAGACCAGGCGATTAAAAGTAAAAGTGAAGATCGAATAAGGGAGCTTAAAAATCATTTGCTTGTACATAAGGTTCTTAGATCTATGATATTGGGGATTGCTTTGTTTGCTAATTTTCTTCAGAGACTTGGTCGAGCTGGTATTCTTTATGAAGAGGAGGATATTATTATTCAAATGCCTAACTTAACGTTAATCGATGACTGTCATGAACTGAAAGTTATGTTAGAACTTGTTGAATCTCTGGTTTTATTGGCGAAGCTATTACTGTTTAGTGAAAATGAATCCAAGGAGATTGAACTATTGAAGAATTACGCCAACGTGATTAGAAATTTTATTAGTTTCCCTAAATTATTATTAACTAAAAAATTCCAATTTAATTTGAATGATATTATGATTACCAATAATCAGAACAGATTTGAACCAATTAATTTTGCGTTTCTTAATACAATCATAGACAATTTGCGCAAAATAAGTGAGAATGGAGACTACTTATCATTATTGACAGTTAAGGAAGGGGTGTTTAGTGTTGGGATTCAAAAGAGACTAAATAATACTAGACCATTAAATAAATTAGCCTTGCCCACTGCCATTTCATATGAAACTATAATCAATCAATATTTTGTTCAAATGCGGGAATTATTCAATGATATTAATCATTTAAATGGGAGTACCATTATTAAAATGACCCAATTTTTCAAGAAATTTGCTCATTCTCGTAAAGAGAATAGTGTATTCACTAGAGCTTTTTTACAATTATTTTTACTTAGGGATAATAAATCCATCATGGGTAGTGACACATTTTATTTGATGAATTTAACTATTGGTGATATGTTTTACTTATCTTGTTATAATACAAATGTTTTAAATTTATTAATGGGGAGCAATGTGAATTATGCTTTGATGGATGTATCACCACAAAACTTTAGCAATTATCAAAAACAAGAAAAGCAATCTTCATTGGAGGCTATATTAGATTTTGAACTATCAGAAATCAAGAATTATACAAAAGATAGTTTTTCATTAGCTAAAGTTCAAGTTGTTGAATTTTTAACTCAAGTTGAGAATTTATATTTTGAAACCATTAATAATATATCTAATAATCCGTCAAGACAAAGGCAGATACTATCACGATTAATTTCAACATTGGATAATTTACATATTACTGCTGAAAAACTTGATGGATTATTGTATGACGAATACAAATTTAATGATTCAATGTTCAATGGCAACGGGGAATTGGTTGCAGTGTACCCTTTTGCAATGTACACTTATTATTGTAAATTACTGGTTATGCTTGAATATTCCCAACGAGGATTTGAATTGGATGTTTATAAACCATGGGAGTTTTTCTTAGTTCATTGGTATCAATATTTTTTAACTAACAGTTTGTTTAATCTATCAGAATTAGCACTTGGGTATAACGATTACAAAATGCATAAAGTTAATTTGAAATTGAATGAAATCACTAAGAAGAAACTGAAATTTAAAAAGAAAGATTTTAGTGGATTGATGAAAGTTTTCAAAGATGATAAAGTTTTCAATCTAAGTTTGACGGACGTGTTGGCGTTAGATTGGCCAACCTATCAGCTGGAGGCAATTCAAATATTGCAAACAAAATTGAATAATATGAAATTGATTCATCAAAAATTGAATGTTGCTAGAATTGAGTCTCAAATTCATTTTCAATTGAATAAGGCCATAATGTATTTGATGACATTACTTGAATTACTTGAAATTATCAAAGTACCTAATTTTACGGGAATTTCTGAAAAGATTAATAATAATACTAATGGATCAGCAGATTTCATGGAAAAATTATATAAATTGAGGTTGAAATCTTTTTACACAATGGGTCAGCCAGAGTTACCAGAATACAAACAATTTGTCACTGACAAATCGGAGATTTTGGGGTTAATGAAGGTAGGCAAGAATGGTCCAATTGATGTTGGAAAAGTTAAACTGGTGTTGTTGATCATTAATGAAAGCTTTGGCAATGTAAATTCTAAATTACGTGGGCTTTGTCAAGGAGCAGCAGCTGACAACACCTTCCAGCTGACAATGTACCGAGAATTGGCGGAATTTTGTGACAAGTACTCTCAAAATGTAATTAAGTTTCGCGGGATATTGACTAAAATTGACTTAGTAGTTAAAGATCAGCCTGAGTTAATTAAGGAATTAAGCAGTTATCGACCTAAAATAACCGTGAAATTGAATTATCCAATGGTGGAGGTTGTGTCTGCGTGATCCGATGATGATTGGTAGTCATGTGAAGTTGTTCAATACTGTGGCATGCATAGAAACTATACCCTTTGACATAAATACATATAAATGAGTGACTATGGCTTTTTGAAAGTTTTTCTTGTGTAATAAAAAAAAAAAAGATAATTATTATTGGTATATATTTTATTATGACCAACGTTGTTAGCAATACCCAATTCAATTTCCCTTCAGCGAGTGTTGAAGAATTAGCTGGTATCAAACCCAAAGTACCAAAATGGGTTGCGCCAATGCCAACTACCCAGGAATTTGACTACGTTGAGCTTGAGAGACTTGATTTGAGCGTTTTTGATGAACCTAATGGCAAACAACGACTTGCTTCACAATTGCATGAAATCATTAAGCAGAATGGGTTTTGGGTGATTACCAATCACGGCATTAGTCAAGATGAAATTGATCGACAATTTGCCCTTGCTAAATTCTTCTTCACTAACTATAGTCACAGCGAGAAACTGAAGAAAGTTGTTGATTTCGCTAATGGGGATTATTTTGGCTATAAAAGACCAGGTGACAAAACATTTAATGGCACTGAAGTGAGAACAAATAATGAGTTATTGAATATTGCGAAGTTTACGAAGGATAAGATTTACGATGAGACCTATTTCAAGCAAGAATTCATTCATGTTTTCAGGGATGAATTGGAGGCATTTTCACGGAAATCATGGGGAATTGTAAGAAAATTGATGATTTTATTTGCTATAATTTTGGAATTAGACGACGAGGAGTATTTCGTTGAGAAGGATTTGTACGAAGAGGCGTCTGATGATCATTATCGATTTATGCAGTACCATGTTCGAACTAGGGAAGAGGATGAGAAAGTGGCTAACACTTGGAGTCGAGCACATACTGATTTTGGAACGTTGACGCTACTTTATAATCAGCTTGTTGTCGGCCTTCAAATTAAAAATGAAGTCACCGGGGAATGGAAGTATGTTAAGCCCGTTAAAAATGCAATTGTTTGTAACATTGCAGATACCTTGTCATTTTATTCCAACGGGTATTTCAAGTCTACAATTCATCGAGTTTTGAGACCTCCTGAAGATCAAATTGCTGATGGTAGTCCAAGAATTGGGGTTTTTTATTTTGCTAGGCTATCAGAGTCAAGTACGATTGTGATTGCTCCTTCGCCGTTATTGAAAAGATTGGGATTGTATAAAGAGGTTCCTAAAATTTCTGGGTCGGAGTATGTTAAGAGAAGGGTTAGTGATTATTTTAAAGGGAATAGTTTAGACAGTAGGGTTGGCAAGACGTTCAAAGTTGGGAATTTTGAAATCAACGATGGATTTGAATAGGGCTATTTAAAAAAAAAAAAAAAAAAAAGAAGCGCATTGCTTTTCTGTTTGTTTAGGTTGTGTGTAGATAATATAATACCCGAATGAACGGGATGTACGGCAGATTTGCGCTGTGGCAGCCCTGTTGCTAACCCGCATTATCCAATGTTTGAGATGGAGCAATCCTAGTTTCGCACATTATTTTGTAATTATTTCAGTTCACAATTGAGTACCAACTAACAAAATAGACAAAGAATATTTGGAAAATGTCAGAGAAACTGGAAGCTGTGGAATTCAAGCCAGTGTTGCCACCAAGACATCTTGCCCGGATAAATACCACTCCCGACAGTATCAAGAAGAACCACGATATCAATGAACCTATACCTGACCCCTCAGATATTTTAGGCCAACGATTAAACAATTGGTATCACTGTGTGAACATCTTGTATGATTACGTTGACACTTACACCACGTTAACCAAGAAATCGATTCAATCCTATGAGAAAATTAAAAAATCAATTAGCACTTTACCTAGGTTTACGAGATACGAGGGGAAATTGATTGAACCGGACGAGGGTGGAGAAATATTTATCCCCAAGGGACCAGGCAAAGGTGGGAGTAGAAATAACACTGTTGGTAGCAGCGAAATTGTTTTGGGAGCGTTGAGTAGTCCAGTTACTCCAGTGACTCCCGTGTCAAGACCAGTTGAAACTTTAAATGACGAGAAGAAGAAAGTTGAAGTTGTTGGTACGAGTACTAGTGGTAGTACTACTGGTGGCAGTAGTAGTGGTAATACTTTGCCGACTTATTCAGATACAGTTAATCAGCCTACAGTTGCTGCTCAACAGAAGGCAGCAGCAGGAGAATTTGCGCCACATAATTATGGGATTGATGGGTTATTTGAGATGTTAAGACTTAAGAATGAAATGAATTTAGTTTCATTGAACAATTTAGATAAACAAATTAGGGAGCAAGTTTTACCAAATTTGAAAGCGTTGATGAATGAAATCCGTGAATACCGCAAAAGATTTAATAATATTATTGATAAAAATGCCAAAACTTTGGGTAAGGCTAAAAAAACCAAAAGCAAATTAATCAATGATTTGCAATATTCAATTAAATTGTATAATGAAACTGGGAGTTTGAAAACCAGTACGTTACCGGTCACCACGGTTATTGATTATGAAAAAGATCCATTTTTAGTGAAGAAGTTATTTGTTAAGACATTGAATCAAGTATTATTACTGGAGAATGACTTAATTAGTCATTTAGTTAATTTAAAAGAAGAAATTTTCGGTCTTGAAATCAAAATCATTACCATGATTAAGAAATTAATAATTTTATTTAATAATTTTCAAATCAATCATTTTGAAGAATTAATCAATAATTTATCCACTATTAATCAAGAATTTTCTCAACTTGATGAGCATTTTGAAATTAAAAAATTCTTGACGAGCAATTTAATTAAAGAGGAGAACAGCGAAGATATGCTATTATTGCTAAGTAGTAAATTACCTAATGATAATGAACTAATCAAACTGAATTTAGAAAGAGATATCAGCCATATCAAAATTATGGACAATGAATTATTTCATACCATCAATCATGACTCGACAATTCCAATTTTGAAACAATTGATAACGTACCAAGAAATCAGAAAATTGTCTATAAAGGATAAGATTAAACACAATAGTAAAAATGAGTATTTTGTGTTGACAAAATTGAAGTATTTATTTGTATTTGGAGTTGAAAATGAGATCACTGCCACTGTCAATAAAAACTTAGACGATCAGGAAAGATTGTTGACGTCTGTTGATCAAGATATTTTGAAAGGTCAATTACAGCCAAGCTCAATTTTCTACTTACCTAAATGTTCGTTGATTGAGGAGTTTGACGAGTACCGACCGGGTAGCAGTGGCTCGACAGGGACCGGAGGCTCTTCATCTACTGGCCCTCGCAGAAGCGGCTCATTGCGATCTAAACTTGGGTCGATTACAAGAAAGACGATCCACTCGATCAACAAGGATGAAATTACCAGTAATTATCAAATTGAATTCGTCGGGGTTGACTTGAATCACCATATTTTAAATCGGATTAGTAAAAGCGCACATAAGCGAAGAATTGTCATGAAATTTTCAAACAGGGAGCAGTACCAAGTCTGGCACAATGTTCTCAGAGAGATGAGTGGGGACATGCAAGACGTTGCTGAGGATTATGATGAAAGAGTTGATTTAGTGAGAGAAGGTAGCAATAGCTCAGGATCCCTGAACCTGAAACTTCTAGAAGACCCGGCCGCCGCGGGTGCGAAAGATAAAGATACTAAGGATCTTGTGTCTGACCATTTGAATGAAGAATTTACTAAGAAACCGGTGATTGCTGCTGCTGCCACTTCCACCGCCACTGCAGCAGCAGCCAGCAAGAGTGACGAGGATGAAGACGAAGACGACGATTTAAGTGAATCTGGGTTGGACAGTATTTACGAATTGCGGGAGGCAATAAAGAAGGATAAGGACATCGAAGGTAGTGGTGAAAAACAAGGAAGTGTTTTCGTTGAAGGACCCGACCGAATCGAGAAATAGGCCGGCAACGTTTGCGGGTTTTGTGTTGTCTGTTTCTGGATGTGCTCAGGCAATTTTGAGGCGTGCCCTGATTTGATGTTGCTGTAGTTGCTGTATTTGCTGTATTTGCTGTTGCTGCTTTTGCTGCTTTTGCTGCTGCGGCTGCTGTTTGCTTGTTCTATTTCAGTTTATCTACGGACTATGTAATCTTCTTTTTTTTTTATTTTCTTTTTTGCTTTTTTTAATATCTCTGTGTTTTTATATTTGACAATCACTAATTAAAGTTTACGAATTTAGTAGCTTATATTTCTCATAAATTACAATTTTGCGGGTGAAAGTTAGACATAATATTTTTTTGCGGGTGGGTGCTGGTTATAAACCATTGTTTGTTTGATGTCAAACCCGGGATCGACGAAGTATCTACTAATTTAGAATAAGTTGAAAGAAAGTTGGAAAATCCTGTCTAAAATCAATCCGGTTGCTGTTGCAACCTTATTCTGGCACATTTCTCCTAAATCGGTCTCCTGAATCAGCTGCTCCGCTGCGGGTGCTGCAGCACCACCCGCAGCAGCAGCAGGGACCCGCAGAGGCAGCTGCAGGCAGCTGCATCAGCAGCAACAACAACAACAACAACAACAACAACAACCACCCACGTGAATATCACGAGACAGAGGTTTAGCTTCAGCTCCATAGTCGAATTTTTCTCTCTAAAAAATTTTTCTGTTTCCTTTTACATATATAAGCTGGCAGGAAACCTCTTCCTGAAAAAAAAAAGAATATCACAAAAAAAATTTTTTTTCTTCTCTTCTTTCTTCTATTCTCCTATTCTGATTGTTCACTTCTCGTTATATCTTCTTCTGTTTCATCCGCTCATTTTGTTTCGGGGCCTACCTACATACCTGGCTTCAATTGATCAATTATAAGATTGTCATATTCAATTTTAGCTATGATTAAGGATCTTGCAATTACTGAAATTTTGATTTCCGATAGAGAAATTGAAATTTTCATCAGGATGATTATGACGCTTTTCCGAACGGTCAAGTTCACCAGTGGGATATTGTCATTGATAATCATTGGACCAATTATAACATTGGTGGTGATTGATTTTCTACGATATCTAATCCGAGCACCGTTTATTAAATCGATTGATGAGCCAGCAACACCTGGATTGGTTCATAGTTGAGGCGCTGCGCTTTGCTTTGATTAATTTTTTCTTATTAAAATTAGCGCGCGTTTAGGGAATAAATTGCGATGCTCGGTTAGCGCCATTGACTGATTAGAAATGTGTGTCAATCATAATCTTATTTTATTTTATTATTATTATCTTATTATTATTATTATTATTATTATTATTATTATTATTATTATTATTATTGTTATTTTTTTTTATTATCTTATTATTTTATTTTTTATATTCTTTGTTTGTTTTCTTGAACTGAGTCAAATATAACTAACTAACTTTAGGGTGTCCTGTGCGACAGTCGCCCTTGGTTTGATGTTTGTCTCGCATTGCCCTTGCCCTTGGCCTTGCCATTGCCCGGAACTCTCGTTTGGGCGATGTCCGAGACCACTTTGATTGAAATGATTGATTGCTATGCATTATTACGAATATGCTATCCATCCTCCATCTTGCTAATATTCTGCAAAAAGAAAAAAATAAAATAAATTTTAAAAAAAAAAAAGTTTATATTATTTGTTGTTTTTCTTATTATTCTTATTATTCTTGTTACTGTTATTATTATTATTTATTATTTTTTATTCATTATTTGCTGGCTGGCTGTGGGTGTTGTGTTATTGTGGGTTGGGTCGTGTTTTGTTTGTTTGTTTGTCTGTCTATCTGTCTGTCTGTCTGTTCGTATGTTTTTGTATGTTATCCTTTTCTTGTTGTTATCAGCAGTTGTCTCTGAGCTTGACATTTAGGTTTCTCTGTACCTATCAAAGTGTGTGTGTGTGATGAATATATTCTTTTTTACCTTATCTACATTACATGAGAATAATTAGTGATTATTAAAAAGAACAAAATCTGACCAACTATGATTAAGCTTTGGATTAACTAACTGATAGCTGTTTTTGTATTATTTATTCTATTATTTTTTACTAACATCATTCTAGGGGATTGGGGCAATTGATTTTCATTGTCTATATATATATGTATGTATGTTTGAAATATACAGTGTGTATACAGGTTGATTTTTTCTTGGCTCTTGACCGGACAATAGAACCGTAGGAAGGCCGCCGACGCAAGGGTTGAAGTCCCGCCCGCCAGCGAGCGAGCAAGCGAGCGAACCAAGTGCGTTTAGCAAAACTGCAAATTGCGAGTGGTGCCCTCAAGCGACGACAGAAAAATTACATGAAAAAAAAAAAAAAAAAATTATTTCACTATTATTGTCAAAACTGTTTGTTAGTCAACGAAATATAACAGAATAATCAGAATCATGTACGGAGGAAATTTTAGTGAAAAACAGTCAGAATCACAATCACAATCAAAATTCGAACAGTTCAAGAAAACTCCAATCTTCCCGGTTTTAATTAATGTGTCTTTGTTTGCTGCCGGAGTGTGGTTTATTCAATCTCCATTAATGGATTTATTGAATCCTCAGTAAGTATCAGCGTGGCGTAGCCAACCCGATCTGACCACTGGATTAATCACTAACAACAATAGATTCTAAACTGCCTGTATATATAAACATAATAGATGATGATGCTTGTGTGATATTCATTTATAATATTGTAGCTGGGGGGTTGCCCCATATCGAATTCGATTTACGAATTATTGTAGTCACGAGACCCACCACCGTATAAAAACCACTGGCCAATGGTAAATATCTAGCTAGTTAGCTAGCTAGCGAACCCAGATAGATTATCATATAACAGACCGACAGAAATACTGGATGAGTTTGATATGACCGATTCAATAATAACTGATTTTATAAGTTTGGTGATATGTTGTATGCTGTATGTCACTGTTTATTCATATACTTCTAACAACGTGTCACCCATACTCCCCAAATACTTCAACGTCAACACCGGCGGCCAGCAGAGCTTGGATGATGATGATGACGAAGAATTTCTCAGCCTAGTGTTCAACGTCACCATAACCAGTTCGATTTCAATCATTCAGACTTACTTATGTCAGCTAATTGGCTTATTGGCATACAACACCAACATCTTTTGGTTTCAGTTGAATTTGCTCGCGCTAATCATATTGATTATTGGCGTGATCCCATTGACGATAATCTACTATTTGGCTAACTATTTGATGGTATCCAAGAGCGAGAGCGATAAGAATTTGGTGGTTGTTGTCACTGGGGTCTGCTTTATGGTGTGGCTTGTGGCAGCGACGAAATTTCGGATCTTCTTCCCTTATATCAACGGATCAGCCAGTGATTCGATCGTGGGGAAGTACGTTATCAATATCTCATTGATTGGCATCAGTATAATGGGATCGATTACTGGATTCAATGTGATTACAACAATGTATGAATTTATGTTCACCAAGAAGTATAACCATACACTACTACACACGATTCTAAAATCAGCTGGCAAGAATAAATTGAATCGGACAAATGTTTTGGATAATTCGATTTTAGTCTATTGTTTTTATCGATTGATTTCAGTATATTTAATCAAGATTCCAGTGTTTATCTATCGGTATTTTGATGAACCTCAATGGTTGACAACGAGAACAGAACAGCAAACGCTATCAGTGACTTTGAGAAGCTATTTTTTCTCTACCTCATCAGTTGATGAGTTGCTATTGCTTAACAACATTGAATTGATTATCGCAGTGGGGTTTTTCATTAGCTGTTTCACCGGGGTGTTGAATACTTTCAACCAATTGATTTTAATTGTTGCAAGGACGAAGAAGACTATGAAAACACCGTTATCTCCTCCACCACCTTTCCCACCCCCAGAATTTAAAATCAACGATAACCCATTTGAAAATAGCCATCAGCAAGGCCAGGGAGAGCGAACAAGACCTTATTCTAACTCAATTAGTTTAAGAACGGGGCTCTCGCCATCTCCAATAAAGCAATCGCATGCGCATTTATCCCCTTCTAAAAAATTCAATCATAGTCCAATCCTAGAGCCATTTGAAACCAAAGAAGCACCAGCTAGTAATGACGGCGATGGAATTATCGGCAAATGCCAAAAATTATTGATTGGTTCCTTGACTGCGATTTATATCATTTCAACCTCCCTCATGTTAAGATCGATGTTTTCATTAAATTCAATTGAAATAATCAATAACTTATTCAATTTGTCGAATTTGCATATTTATTATTTAGATTATTTATTTGAATTTTGGTTTATCATTGTGAGTTTATTCACAACGATATACTTCATAATTAAGCGGCGTCAGAGCAGTAATAACTATTTAGCTTAATATCTTACTGGGGATTAACTAATACATACAACAAAAAAAATTATCTTTATTAAAACATTATCGTTTCTTTACAAAAAAAAAAATATCCTTATTTCTTATTTTGGCATCTGTTAATAATTTCGTTTAATTTAATCTTTTCTTTCTTTTCAACTTTTTTTTTTAGCTTTTTTTTCATTTTTTTTCATTTTCTTTGATAGAATTTTTTTTTATTTCTTTTCATTTTTTTTTTGGAAAATTGGCAAATTGGCAATATCAAAAATATATAGGAAAATGCTAATACTCATGCAAAAACATCTTTCAAATTAACCACACGTAAAACCCAAACGAAGAAAAAAATAGATAAATAAAGCAGCAAATCAAAATCAATAATAGACGTGCCTTGGCTCAGCCCCTGGTTCTACCGACTTTCAAACTCTTAACTCTATTCAATAATGAAGTCTTTTGTTCTCCATCAATTTTCAACACATCACCTCCGTCATCGCTCTTGCGTCTAGGTGCTCCATTCACATTACCATTGCTATTACCATTATTAAGCAATCTTCTAGACAATGATTTTCTTCTCCCCAACTGAGCTTGATCAAATTTAGCCTCTTCTTGAACCGCAACTTTTGACGCTGGGGCACCTTCCAAAAACGTAGATGATCCCAACCCCAAGGTAGTCTCCCCATGAACTGGTTGTTCTTTCATCTTAGCATCAAATTGAATAACTGGGGCGTTATAAGCAACTCTATTTTTCGCAATTCTACTGCTTTGATACAATGAATCTTGTTCCTCATCGTGATCATCAGGAGTTTTTCCTAGTACCGTGTCAATAGTCTGTTCTTTAGTATTGTTTGGCCCCAACCCTTTAATTGTTGAATTTGGACCATCAATTGGAAACGCCATAACCGGGGCAATCTTAGTGTTCTTGTTTCGATGTGGGTTACATGCATCAAATGGTCCATCATGATGAAACGCTCCTCCAAATAACCCAGTAACATCTAATCTATCAATAGTATCAACCCCTGGTGCTTTTTTCGTCTTTGAGGTGCGGGATTTTGACAGTGATGATTTGCCATCTTTTGATGATGATTTATGATGACGATGGCGATGTCTTCGTTGTCTTTCTCGCTCTTTCTTTTCTTCATCATCATCGTCTTCCTCTCGTCCTCGGCTGGCATCCTCCTTCTCTCGAAGTCTTCGCTTCTCCTCCTCTCTTCTTCGTCTTTCTTTTTCTCTTCGTCTGGCTTCCTCTTTAGCTCGTTGTCTTTGTTCTTCCATTCTTAATCGTTCTTTTTCTCTTCGTCTATCCTCTTCTCGTTTTTTACGCAACCGCTCTTGCTCACTTGCGGTTGGATTCATCGATCGACTTGGATCTAAAGTCCGTCTACCGGTAACTTGTTCATCATCATCGCTATAGGATTTTGACGAATCCGAATTTGAAGGTGAATCATAAGAATCGTCAGGTTCTCTTCGGCTTGGCCGTCTGCTTGACGATAATCTTGTTTTTTGCTGCTCCACGGTAACTGCATCAGCAAAAGGATTTTTAGATTTTGGCCTAGGAGGCGCCAGTCTAAAATGTTAGTAATTGATTGCTGTAAAATATTGGCTATCGCACTGCCGCGGAATCCAATCCAACCGGCGCTTGCTTGGTACTCACCTGCTACTTCTCAGCTGACTCGACGACTTGTAATTGTGTCTTCTATCATCATCAGAATAACTGACATAACCACCGTCATCGTCTTCATCGTCTGAATATTTTTTAGTTCTATAACTTCTTGGACTATCTTCATCTGAAAAGAATGCGTTGTACTTATTTTTATTCGTGGCGTTAGATGATTTATACAACCCGCCTCCATTAGAGCGGCTGTGTGATTCGCTGTAAGTGGCCATTATAGATATCTAAACAAACAGAGTAAAGATCAACAACAATAAATAATATTAGCAATAATATTAGTAAAAGGGAAAAGAAAATTCTGGTTAGCGCTGGCCCACGGAAAAAACAAAAGAAAAAAAAAAAAAAAAAAAAAAAATTGCCACTTGTAGCCTAACCAACGAATGCGATAACAAAAAAATAAGACAAAAAAAAAAAGAAATGAGTTATAATTAGCAACCCAACAACAAATATATATAATCTATGGTAGATATAAGGAATATATATAAATATATATATATTTTTTTATTTGATTTGTTGCTGATAGAAATAAGCGCTGGCGATAAAGAAAAAGTAAAATAAAATAAAATAAAAAAAAACAGAAAATTAAAAATTAAAAATTAAAAATTAAAAATTAAGAGAAAAAAAAAAAAGTAAAATAAAAAAAAAAAGAACTGCAAATGTATCCAATTCTAAATTAATTCGAAATTACCTAAGCTGCACTACACTATACCAATAGCAGTTACCCATAGTGTACAGCCGCCCTTTAAAACCAGTACCCCTACCGCCGGTGGGATGTCAGTCACACTACATTACAAGGCAAAAGCGGAGGAGGAGGTAAGATAATCAGCAGTAATCAATTAGCTTAGCACACACACACATACTTAGTTAGATTGAACGCTGATCAACACCCACCTACACCCCTCTCCATTTCTGATTATTAATATTAATATTGGTACTATTATTATTATCATTATTATTTCATGGGTGATCATTTATTGTAGTTACTATGGTCGGTATTATTTATTGTATTCAGATTTCAATTCACATTATCGGCCATGCAATCATATGCAAGTTGTTGCACAAGTAACGTGATACTTGCAGAGCAAAGCAAAGCAGGGCAGAGAGAGAGAGAGAGACACCCTCAAAAACAATTACACCCCCTTTTGTTGTCTTATTATCAAACCCATCCGTTTGCTGCAAAGCAATGCAATGCCGGCATCCTTTATGGCCACCTGGGGGGTCCTCTATTTATTATTTACTTGAGCTGTCAATATCGAATAATCTTTAAGACCCAAATCTTGTAATTTCTGATTATAATCATCAATCATAATCCCGCCCACCAGCAACTTGATCGCCTCCACTTCTTCCTGCTTCATTTTAGTTCCCTGTCCAATTAATTTAGTCTTATACGATCTCAATATCTTCTTCAATTTTGTAGTTTTTTTAATCTTGAAAAATACAGGAATGTTATCGTCAAGCTCAATCTTAATGTTTAAGTATGGATCATTAGTGTCCACTGCATTCATTGGGTCCTTGGCTGGGCCCTGAGCTGGGCTTTTAGCTGGGCCTTTAGCTGGGCCTCTAGCTGGGCCTTTAGCTGCCGTAGTAGTTGCTTCTGTGGTGTTCTCAAAATTCTCTTTATTCCCTTCGGCTTCATCTGGTCCTAATTTTGGTCGTTTGGATAATGGTAATCCTTCTTCCATGTTGTTGTCAACTTCATTAGATTCAACCAGTCGCTTCTGCTGGCTTTGGGTTTGGATTTGCAGCGGCTGCTGCTGCTGCTCGCCCTGCTGCTGGCCCTGCTGTTGGCCCTGTCGCTGGCCCTGCTGCTGTTTAGCTGCTTCCTGAGGTTCTTTTGGCTCTATCTTATCTATTACCGTTGACGTACTAGTCGCCATATTAAGGGAAGTGTCTCGTCTTCTAGGTGGCTGAACAATTTCAACCGCAGATATATTGCCATCGTTATCACTATGCTTATCTCCATTGGTCAATAAATTCTTGCTAGTTATTGATGATTGTGGTGGTGGACCAATCGCTTTCGGCCCATGGCTAATAAAACTTTCAAATTTTTTATAGATATCATTATCATTTTCAAATTTTAATTTCTCTTCTCTCAATGACTCAATTTCATTTTGCAATGCGCTTAATTTCGAATCATAATTACTGACAAAACTAATTTTATCCGCAGCATTACTCAATTCATGTTTAAATTCTTCAATCATTACATGCTTCTCTTCATATAATTTCTCTTCATTATTTTTAAAAAATTCAATTAGTTTTAATACGTTAATTAAATTCTTACTAACATTATTCAATTGCCTCACCAGTACGTTTTCAACATTAGTCTTAACGGTTTCAAACTGTCTAATAACATTAATCATTTCTGGTATTATATTTAGCGTGGTCATTATTGAATTCTGACTTGTTTTTTCTGGCAATTTTTGTGATTCATAGCTATTCTCGCCACTGTTATTGATAAAATTCCAATCAACTAGCTTATTGTATCGATACACACTACTATTAATTGATTGATCCCATTTTTTCTCTAAATTATAATACACGTTATTTGACTTTTCCCCCAACAATTTCAAATATTCAGTAAATTTATCAGAAATTATGGCAGAATTCAAGTTAGTTAACTTAGTAATTTCATTAACTGTTAAATTTCGATCATTTTCAAATAAAACTGTGAAAATTTTATACAAAATTTCATCACCGTTAACAAGTTTAATTTCCGGTTTTGGTCTATCAGTAGGCAATGCTATTCTAATTGGCGTAAAATCATTTGGCACCGTAGTTGAATCAATAACAAGTTTCAAATAAAGAAAATCAATTGGTTCGAGATTAATTTCTTCGCTTATCTTATCATTATTATCATCAATCATACCATTCATTGTGTTAATTAAAAATTTTGCTTGGCTAATAAATTTATTTAAAAAGTTGCCAATTTCAACAGTGTTCAATTTAGCAAATTCAACAAACTTACTTTGAGTCTCTTTTAAATTATTTTCAATTTGCTTTTTAGCAAGGATTTCATCATTTAACTGAATTTTCAATTGTAAAAATTTATTTTTCATTGAATTATTAGCATCAGTTAATTCATTCTTCTGTTTCTGTAAATTATCATTTAATTGAGTCACAGTTTTTTCCAACGTGGAAATCTTATCATCTTTATTAGTCAAATCTTGTTTAACATTTGTTGATGTCTCCCTCAATTCAATTAATTCATCATTTATTTTTTTTTTATCATTTTGTAGACTATTTAACAATGTAATTTTTTCAGCTAATACTGCTTGCACATTCATTAGTTTCCCCTGGGTTTCATCATGATCAACTTTCAATTGCTTTTCAACTTTTGCTGATTCAATTTCTTCTTGTAATTTTTTATTTGTTAATTTCAGTTGATCTAATTCCTCTCTCAATTTTTTCATTGCATCATCATGTTCAATGGTACCATTATTTAATTTCCCTTTTAAAAAATTAAATTGTTGAGTATCACATCTAACAATAAATGTATCTCCGGGTTTAATTCCCATCTTATAAATTTTCAGCGTACTATTATCAATTTTCACTAATGACATAAAACAATCTTGGAAAATCATTTTAAAAAATTCAACTTGAGTATAGTCTAATCTATTTTCAAGCAATTGGCGATCAGTAATCCTCAAATGTGTTAAAAACAAACTAAAAGCTTGTTGAAAACTACAATCCTCTTCAATTTTAATCGTAGCACAATTATTCAACACTTTAAACTTTTCTTTATTCAACGGTGAATCACGATTTGAAATTTGAATGGTCAAGGGAATAAGCTTTTTGACTAGCACTAACTCATCACTATACAATTTCAACTCCCCTATGGACTGATGCAAATTTAAAAACTTCCCATGATTATAAAATGTCAAATCGTTCGCGTCACATTTACTAATTTGCGCAAATCTTTTAGCTAACGAGGTAAATTTCGATTGTTTTCGCACTTTGAAATAGGTGTTTCTACTATCTTCACTGGCATCTTTCGAATATGTGTTCATTAATGGATTATTAATATCAAAAAATCTTAGCGATAAGAGGACAGTGTCCTTATCGTTATTTGACATTGTCGCGTTTTGTTTATTTAACTTAAAAAAAAAATATTGGAGGCAAGAAAAATAAATAAAAAACAAACAAAAAAAATGGCCCACGGGCTTTAGCCAGGGCCATCCGAACATCAAA
Organism: Saccharomycopsis sp. KB-2023a; assembly: GCA_030450195.1. Lineage (NCBI taxonomy): Eukaryota > Fungi > Ascomycota > Saccharomycetes > Ascoideales > Saccharomycopsidaceae > Saccharomycopsis > Saccharomycopsis sp. KB-2023a. The sequence continues at coordinate 375,595 of JASJSC010000003.1, read as the reverse complement.
TGCAGCATCTTGAAAATCTGCATACTTTAAAATATAAATATACATTTGATTGTCAGAACCAAATATTTATGTTCTCATCACCCTATAGGTACATTAATGATACTAGTTCAGCCAACAGGAAGCGAAAGTTGGATAAGCTTATAGATGATTACGTTGGCGGTAATCAAGTTTCGGAGGAGAAGCAATCGTGTTGGGTTGAAAACTCATTTCAGATCAAAAAAGATGGACTTGAATTATTGCCTAGCGTCAATCCAAATCATGGATTTTCCAGACTGCATTATGAGATCCTAAATAATTTGCTTCAGCTGTCAATATGGCAAAGGCGATGGACAAATGCGTATAAGATATACTTGGTGATGATCAAACTATACATCTCGAGGCCCAAATTTGTTAAATTTAATTACATATGGCCTATAGGCATACTCATCCTAACTAAAAATAAGCAGCAAGTTAAAGGTGAACAATTCTTGAAATGGCTAGTGAAGTTTCATACAAGTAAGTATCAAAACAGGCAGAATACCGCGATGATAATAGCGAGTTATTTATGGCACGAGGTAGCCGAAAAGGAAATGGATGCTCAACAGTTTCGTAAAATTAATGAATTAATTGATGATTTTTTACTTCAGAATACATTCACGAAGAACCCAATTTACATTTATATTAATTTATTGGTCACATTTCTTGAATTGAAGTACAATGTTCATAATAACTTACCTAAAATTGATAATTTAAAGATGAAATTTAACCAGCTATTTAAAGAACTAATGATTGACAAATCGTTTGAATTTGATAAACAAAGATTGAAAGCAATGTATGTGAGATTGACCAAAGAGAATGAAGATAAGGAAAGCGAGGAAAGTGATGAAAGTATCGATGAAGAACTGATCGTTGAAATTACCTACTCTGGCGATGAGGAAGATGCAAGGCAAAGCGAAGACAGTGATGTATTTCTCAGTGCCCGTGATAGCCCCAATGATAGCCCCGATGAGGACGAAAACATCGAAGATTTCTATAGTCAAAATCGTTACTCATTTGACATGTTTGGATAAACTAAAAGACTTTTATTGAATTATACAGGAAAACCCACTTCATCAATTTCATCTAACTTCTGTCGGTCATAAAAAGTTTCCCATAATTCAATTGCTTCTTTTTGACTTTCAATCAAGCTTTCCAAAAAAGTTTCCACTGCATTTCTAAAATCATCAATTTTTTCAAATTCAAATTTATTCAATTCTTGCTTGATAGTGTTTGAAATCCCATCCAATTTCCCCTTTAAGGCCACTGATTTATTTTCATATGACGTGACTTCTCGTTTCATTACTTCAATTTTATCAACTTGATTTCGATGATTTTTAATAAATTTTTCTAAATTTGTTTGTTTCTTATTAAGTTCATAATCTGCATTATTACTAAGCACCAAGATTCGGTGACGTTGTGAAAAAACTGATCGAATTGAACCCAAAATTCTAATGTATTCATCCAAAACAGACCCCAAAGTAATCAAATCTTGCATTGATTGACGTTCCAATAATTCTTTAATTCTTCCTTGTGTGTTAGCAAATTGCACTAACAACGTATTTGTATTTTTCAAAGTTTCAATCTCTGCTAATCCCATAACTGCATTGGAAAATTCTTCAGTGACTAACGCTAATTCATTTCTTTGTTGAACAATTAATTCAAAATTTCTATAAAATGACTTTAATTGACGATCTAAATCTTCAACATAATTTTTTTGATCAATGAAATATTCATCATTATCAACAACTTTAGTTGAAAATGACGAGAATGCCCCACCAAGCGAGCTCATAAATCCCCCGCCAGAACCACCGCTTGAACTGCCACTCCCTGATGACCCACCCCCACCAACTCCTAGTATATCATAATCATCACCATTTGAAGCACCCAGACCAGTAATTTTTTCTCGTTCTTTAGATTCAGCGGCAAAATTTGTAGATTGTAAAAACATCAAAAAATCATCATCTTTTTGTAAAACTGCATTAGCCCCAATCTTCAGTAACATTTTCTCAAGAGAGAATCTTCTGTTTTCTATAAATTGTTCATTAAATCTTCCCATTGCTTGCTTTAATGGTGGTGGTGGGATAATGTATCCCTGGTTATTAGATTGTAATTGATGATACAACCATCGGAAATCTTTGTATCTTCTAGTGACAACAACTTCATTAGATGTCAACAAGTCCGAGTTGGACGAGGTGCGGACAGTATAAACAATATGAGCTGACGCTATATCACCAACTTTAGTTGGGTCACCAACGTTGATTTCAAACTTAGCCAAGTCAGCATCAGGTTCAGGTCGTTTAATCGTCGCCACTTGTTTTTGTTGTTTCTTTTGGAAATACTCGCTAATTTGTGTGCTTATAGTTGGGTTATCAGTTAATTTCATGTGGTTTGATGATGACAACAATGGAGATTTTTTTTCAATCTCGTATAATGGAGCTTCAGCTTGACCAGCTAATCTTTCAGCCCCACTAATTACCTCTTCCTTCCCGTCGCTTTCTTTTAATGTTAAATTGCTAGCTGCTTCACCTAATGGACCTAATGGATCCTTTGTCTCGGATTGTTGTTTCAGCACCAGGCTAACCAGTTTTTTATGTCTTCTCACTCGTGGGGCCTTATACATCTTGATTGGTCCAACTGATTTTGCGTTTGTTGGAGAGTCGCCAACCCCTGCCAGGCTGCTTGCAAACTGACTAAACCTGTTATCATTTTGACCTTCAAATAATGAACTGTCTTTATTAACATGAGCAGGTTGCATGGCAAAGGTGCTAGCAGTCATCGGAGACTCATCAATGTCCTTGGTCAATGAAGATAACAAGGAACTGTTGACTGCTGGTTTCACAGGCTCCTCCTTAGCTTCTGAGTCCTCTGGCACTGCTTCTGGAGCTGGCGGCTCCTCCTCGTCTGGCTCGTCGTGGTCATATTTTAGAGGAGCAAATTCATCAGATTGGAAAATATTGGGCATACTTGACCCAAAACCATTGGTGGTGCTTGAATAGACATCACCCCAATGAGATGCCGTTAAATCTTCATCAGTCATGCTTATAAACAACTGTTGTTTCAACTTGTGGGTGAGCTGAACTGTAATTATCGTTTGTTGGAAATTTTATATTTCGTTGTTAGGTGAGGAGCAGGGCGGGTAAACGCCATGCCAAATACCTGCGCGATAAAAGCAGCAACTTACAACATTAATCTAATATAAGTCCCAGTATTTATAATTATTTAGCTCCCTGCGATCACCTAGACGCTCATATTCATCTTAATCTTCCCATATGGGTCATAATCGCTAATTTCAAAATCTTCAAACTTAAAATCATCAATATTTTCGACGTTTCGATTAATTTTCAATTTTGGAAATTGTCTTGGGATTCTCTCAATTTGTTGTTTCAAAGCGTCAATATGATCCTTATAAACATGAGCATCCCCCATGGTGTGAATGAATTCTCCTGGTTCCATGTCACATACATGAGCGATCATCTTTGTCAATAATGCATATGAAGCGATATTAAATGGGACGCCCAACCCCATATCACAAGATCTTTGATACAATAAACAGCTCAATCGAGGCTTCTCGTTGGCAGGGAAGTTCACGTAAAATTGACAGAAAACATGGCATGGAGGTAGTGCCATTTTGGGAAAATCTGGTGGATTCCATGCACTCATAATAATTCTTCGGTCATATGGATTATTTTTCAATTTATAAATTACTTGAGCTAATTGGTCGACTCCTTGATTAGTGTAATCACTATCACAGTCTTTATATTCTGCGCCAAAATGTCTCCACTGGAACCCATAAACTGGTCCAAGATCCCCCTCGCGGTTTTTAGTTAATCCGATTGAATCAAGGTATTCTCTACTACCATTACCTTCCCAAATTTTAACTCCTTGATCAGATAACTTTTTCCCATCGGTGCATCCTTGAATAAACCATAATAATTCTAAAATTATCGCTTTGGAGAAAACTTTTTTCGTGGTTAATAATGGGAATTGATCATTTTCTAAGTTGAAGTGAAGCTGAGGTGGGGCAAAAAGACTTCTGGTCCCGGTACCGGTTCGGTCTGGTCGATCTTCTCCTTCGTCAATAATTCGTCGACATAGCTGAAGGTATTGATATTCTTCTTTATTAACTGATTGAATCGTCATATTTTGATATAACAAACCAAAATAAAAGAAGAAATTTCTTCTTGGAGCGCGTACATAACATATAAATATTTTTTTTCAGTAGACGCGTGCGGTTACCCGGGGCCAATCACTTAACCTAAATTCCAGGAGAGCAGATCGCAATTTCTAACTAATGACAAGTAATGGCAATGGACCAAACGAAATTTTTCAAACAATGCTTAGAAATATATAATGAAAGTAATAATGGGATAATAATCAAGAAAAGGAAGCCGCAGAACCGCCATTTATTTGTTGAAGACTCGTTCAATAAAGAATGTAAAGAATTGTATAATGAAATAGTTAACCTTAAAGGGTTTGCCATCACTATAAGGTCGGACTATTTGTTAGAGGGTGATCGAGAAAATACCAGGGGTGATGACGACGATGATGACGATGATTTTGATGACTTGAATGGACCAGCGTTGAATGGGAAGATGACTGATGAAGATCGAGAACAATTTGATTTGAAGTCAAATAATTTCTTGCATAAGTACCAAGGGAAATTGAAGTACTTGGAAAATTATGAATTGAAACGGTCCGAAAATTTATGGTTTAATAATAAAACCAAAGGAGATGGCCAAGGAGGGATTGGCAAGGTGAGAAATTTCATTTCATTCAGTTTAAATCGTGAAGAGTATGAGAGAATTAATAAAAACATTCATATGCACCGAGAAGGAATCTTGAAATCGATTGCTGAAGAATTGAAAAAACTTTCTGGGATGTTAGGGGATATGCAAAAGGTTCGATTAACTAGAAAATTAGAAGAGAAATCAAATGAATTGCATTTGCAAGACTTTAATAATAAGTCGTTGCTGCCAAAAGTGGCCAACGAAAGCTCATTTGATGAACCTCCAACGATATCATACAATGAACAACTACAGATTGATCCAGACCAGGATGAAAACTTGAAACAATATGAATCAACAATTTCCCAACTCTCGCAACAGCAACTAAAACAATTAGCCACTGAAAATTCTCAATTATTATCTAACAAACTCAATGAATTACAAAAAGCTAAAGATTTACAACAATCAGTTTCCGAGATCGCGAATTTACAGCGAGAAATCTCGATACAAGTAGATAATCAAATTGAACAAATCAAGTTCTTACAAGATGATCAAGAACAAACTGAACTACAAATTTTGAAAGGGAACAAAGAATTAAAATCTGCAAAATTGAAAAGTAGAAGAACTAGTTTGATTATCATTTATTCTCTGATTATCTTGGGGATATTGTTATTGTCATTTGATGCAATAATTATTTAGGCTGATGCACTGGAGCCTAGGCAACCCAGCCAGCTCATTGTTGGTTGTCCACATGCCACATACAATAGTGAAGTATATAAGAATTTTGATTGTGAAAGATTGGTTGTTCTTTGTACGGTTTATTAAAGATAGCCGTCTACTCTGCTAGGTCCCAGATTGAGACTTCAACCTTACGGGATACACTTTCTCAAAGATTTAATATATAATTCATTATTAATAAATTGGACAAAACAAAATAAAATAAGCAAACTGTAATAAAGAAAAAAAAAGTAAAATATATTAAAAAAAGAAAAAAAATAGTAAAAATGTTAGAAAAAAGGAGTGCGAAAAGAGATAGGAAAAAAAACTACATAGATCTATCATGTAGCAAGTCAATAAAATCAAAAGAGCAATATGAACATAAACCACAATAAAATAAGAAAAAAAAAACACAATCATCAAAAGAAAAAAACAAAAAAAAAAGGCTGTACAAAATAACCAGCCAAATTTATAGGATTATACAAGGTTTCTTCTTTTTCTTGCCCTGCAAATTAGCCATTGATTTTTTCTTTGAAGGTTTAGAAGAATTTTCAAGATTATTAAGTGTACCACTGTTACCGGTATTTGAAGATTGTCTGCCTCTCAACTGTTTTTGCTGCGCTATATTATTATTATTAAGTGGAGGTAAAGGAGGTATTGAATGATCATTATTGTTTGGAGAACTCATGGCTTCTTTAATCATAATTTGTCTAATAACATCAATGAAAGCTTCTTCAACATTAGTTTTAACCCTTGCACTCGTTTCATAAAATGGAACTTTCCCCCATTGCTGAGATATATTTATCCCATCTTCAGGCAGTAACACTCTTTCATTATTTAAATCACATTTATTACCAATTAAAACCATTGGCACATTTGGACTATCTTTAATTCGCAATACCTGTTCTCTTAAAGTCAATAATTCTTTCAAGGAGTTAGCATCAGTAACCGAATAAACTAATAAAAATCCGACTCCAGTTTTAATATATAATTCTCTCATTGCTGTAAATTGAGCAACCCCTGCAGTATCCAAGATTTCCAAATCGACAGTTTTACCATCAACTTCGACTTGTTTACGGTAAGAATCTTCGATTGTTGGATCATAAGATTCAAAATAAACTCCTTGAACAAACTGAACCGTAATTGATGACTTACCAACCCCACCAGCTCCAAGCACAACTAATTTATAATCTCTCATATTACCTTATATTATTCTATTCTATTGTATGCGTATCCCTTGCCCTAACGAATGAAAAAAAGAAAAAAAGTAATTGAAAAAAAAGAAAAACAAGATAGAAGATCGATTACGAATTAAGTGAGGACTCAAAGAATGTTGAAATTAAATATATCGTAAATCGTGGAGAAAAAAGAACGAATAAGAAAATTAATTAAGGCGATAAAAAAGAAATATTATTAACAGAAGAGGAAGTGGAAAAAAAAAATGAAAAGAAAAAAAGAAGGAAAAGAGAAAAGGAAAAGAAACGAGAGATTACTATTACCTTTGGTGTTTATTTGATATTTGATAACTAATAATAAAATAGACAAATGTCTTACTTAATTATTAATTTACTCCAATAATAAGCTGAAAAATAAAGAAATTCAAGTAGAAGTTATGAAATGGTCAACTGTTTAGTTGGTCAGAAAATAAAAAAAAAATGCTAAAGTAGAAGAAAAAAAAAAAAAAAATAAGTTGGAGAAAGTGCGAAAATAAAGTTGGCTAATTACAGGGGATAAAACCTAAGTAGCTATGACTATGAGTTAGCTAAAAATTAAGAGGATGGATTTTTCAGCCAATCCGGTGGGTCTAATCCCAACGGTTAAGTAGTCATGGGCAAGCGATCTAGGGCAAGCGACCAGGGCACGCTTCACCCCTTATTCCATTCAGCAGCAATCAGCTACCGGCTGTCATAATTTCATTGACTGCGTTTGTCTGAAACATTTGCAAAATATAACACACATTCTGCAATTGTTTGAATTAATACTGTTTCGTGTCAATTATGAAATATAGTTTACTTTTAGTATTGGACTAAAATTACATTATCAGATTCTGTAGGGCATTATATCATGTGACTAAAACGCACCCACCATTTGCGGTTACGATATGCGAGTATCACGAATGGGAAATCTCACCTATATGGATAACTGCGAATTTTATTTTGGAAATTCAAATTCATTTAAAAATAAACAACAGAATACATTTCATTCAAAAAATACAAAACAAATAAATAAATATAAAAATAGAATAAAAATAGAATAAAAAAAAATTCGAATAGAATAACCGGAGTGAAATCAATTATTCAATCACATTTCTCGATTGTCTCCAATTCAAAACACTTCTCTTAGTTGTAGTTCTGTGAGAGTGCGAATGGCTGTTAGTGGATTCAGTTCTTTGAGAATTATCAGAACTGTTTGATTGAATACGATGCAAGAAATCATTATGATCTTTACCACCACCGCTGCCACTATTGATATTAACATTAACCGGAACTGGTAATTGAATACTTGGAGTGTTCAACATCGCTGAATGCGTGGAGATTTGATTGTTAACATCGTCGGTCTTGATTGCATTTCTTTTGATTTCTTCTTCAAAATTCTTCTTAAACAAATCAACCAAAGTGTACTGCGATTCTTGCATTGATTGCGGCACTAATTTCGCGTGGATAATTAAACATCTTCTCAAGGTCATTGCTAACTCACTGAATTGTATTCTTAAAGTTTCCAATTGTAAAGCATAAGCAGGGTTTTTAGTGAAATTTTCACTACCAAAGAATACCCGGTATTGGCCAATCCCACCGTTAACTGGAGCATCAATTGTCCCGGACAATTGTCTTGATAATTCACTGAAAACATTACTCAAATCTTCTTTCTCTTTAATTGCCTTATTTGCCATAGTCTCCAATCCAATCAATTCTTGAGTTTTCGATGTTAATGATCTCAAGGCATTTTGTAATGGCGACAATTTGACAGTCACTGCTGATTTAATTTCACTTCGATTCATTAATGTTGGGAATGACGTATAAGTTTCATAAGTAGTTTCCTCAACCCATAAATCCATAACCGATGTCGATCCTGGTAATCTTCTTGCACTTGTAAATCTAATCAAATTTCTATTCTCCATATAGAGTCTTGCACTGACTGATAAATTACTCATATTTTGGGGTATGTTAACTCTTGGCTCGACCGTAGTAATATGGAGATATCTCCCAGTTGGAATAGTTTCACTCAATCTTTTAGCTTCTTCATCATCACTGACAATAATGGCACCAGGATGTAATCTCAATAATCGATCATGAATACTGGTAATATGTTCAAATGGATAACCTTCATAAATATATTGTCTACCACGAACCGATTTAGGGAACCCATAACCAATAAAAGCAATTCTAAAATATGATGGAGTCAATCTTTCAAAATTTTCCAAATCCAAATACAAATTAGATAAATTCTTATGAACAAATGATAAACCTTTAAAATCAAATGTCATGGTGTCATAAATTTGTGCCAATTGCTTATAAACATCAATTGCTTTCTCCAATGCATGGCCTTTAACAAAATTCGATGCCATCATTTTCATTAATGCTTCTTTTCTTTCGAATGACGATTGTTCAGGGAATTTAGGTTTGATACAAACTGGCAATCGATCTTCGGTGTTCCAATCGTAAGTTGATGCCAACAATTCTAAACTTAACCCAGCTTGAACAAAATTTTGCTTTGCAATGTTACCTTCAACCATTTCACTAATAAATGAATGTAATAATTCTGGCTTATTAACATGTTTCAAAAATCCATTAATGTTTAATTTATGGAAAGTTCTATCATCATCAAATTCTGGTCCTGGTGGAACATTCTCCAAATCATTCAACACTTCCAAAAATTCATACAAGTTTTGAATAAATGAATCAATCGCTTCGAATGCTTCATCTTCTGGATCAATTCTTATTGATGATTTCAATTTCTTAATAAAATTTCTTTCCTCATATTGACCCGGTTTATATTTATTTGAATGGAAAATTTCATACAAACCAACAATACATTCTCTTTCAATATCAATCAATTTTTCATTCAATAACCACTCACTAATAATAATTGTCCACAACATTTTAACCCCAACATCTTGACAATTGGAATGTCTCTGTAATGAAAATAACATCAAATCTTGCAAAACCCCATAATCATAATTAATAAATTCAACTTGATACCCACCAAATTTTTTCAATTGAAATCTAACAATATCCTCACCTAATGCATCCCATGCTAAACAATCCCAAACTTCATTAATTAAAATACATGATCGATTTCTAATATCCCCAGTAATTTTCCAGCATGCTTTTCTTGGAACATCAGCTAAATGACAAATTGAAACTGGCATTGCAGTGGCAAATTTCAAACAAGTTTTCAAATAATTACCCCACAACAATCGATCAAATTGATCAGATTCGGAAACTGGTGGGATATATTCATGGATCATAATATCTTTCAACAATTCAAATGATGTGGCACCAGCCTCTATTAACATTGCATGTAATGATAACCATTTTTGTGCTGGATAACATTTTGATTGAATTAATAATTTTGAAGTTTGAATAATGTTTAAAATTTGTTCTTTAGTTAAATTCTTAGCAAAATAATCAACTTTATTAAACATATGATCATTTTTAGCAGCAATAAACAAAGTTTCAAACCCATGATCGCCAGCAGTATATTTGGCAATCTTGGAAATGTAAGCAAATAATGTCATCAATTCAATTAAAATCTCAACAAAAGTTTCATCATTGACAATAGAATCCATAGTAATTTCTTGCAAAGGATATTCAGTTGGGAACAATGGCGTGAAAGTTCTCTTTGGCTTAAACAAACCATTAGCTCTCGCAAATTTATTGTAATGTAATAAAATCTTAGCAATTGATGGCATTAATCTAGCAACTCCTCGACATAAGTAAAAATCATCAACTTTATTATTTTTAATAATATCCCAACAAATTTTACAAATTGAAACCAAAATCCCATTAGCTAATCTTGAAGCTTCAATATCATTATGACCAACTAAGACTTCCATCGCCCAACCAATGGAAGTTAAAATTAATTTATCTCGACATATTGGATTCTCAGTAACCCAAGAATGTAACAATCGACGAATCAATAATAATTTAGTAATAATAAAACCAAACACTTTATCATTACGTTTATTGCCAGCTGCACCGACTACAACACCACCAGCTGAACCATTTGCTTCATCAATTGTTGACAATCCTCGGATCCCCACCGAGTCAATCAAAATTATTCCAAAATTTAAAGTATCTTCATCCATGAAAATTGTTCGAAGACTATCCAACCATAAGTCAATAACTTCCAAAATATATGATTGATCACTAGTAAATTTCTTATCCTTTGATGACAAAAAAGTTGCAATTGACGACAAGAAAGACTTCCATGAATTAATAAATGAATCAACAGTTTTAGAATCAGTGGTTTTGATAGCTAATCTTAAAATTAATGTAGAAACTCTACAAACTGATCGATTGAAATATTCCCAAGAAGTTTGAAATGATGAAAAATACTGCTCCATTTTGGATAACAAATAGAACCCAACTGAAGGTAAATTAACTGCATTCTTAATGAAATTTTCAAAAAAATAAACATATTGATCTTTTCTAGCAATAACAAAATCCAAGACGTGAACAATACTTTCAAACACTGATTTGTTTAAAGCCGGTAAATTCAAATCAATTGAAGCCTTGTAAACTTCCAACAATGAAGTTAATAATTCTGGGAAATATTTAACCAAATGAGAAGTATCTAAATTATTAAATTTTTTAATCAATTGAATGAAATTTTCTTCATTTGCTGGTAATGAAATTAAATTTTTCCAATTTAATAATGTATGACATGAATGATCAATATTAAAAGCTTTACCAACATACTCACTGGTAATTTCAAATGACACTGCCAAATTATGAGAATTTGTAACACTTGCCAATTCAACCAAATGAGTCTTCTTGTATTCAATAGCTTGATTGCTTCTTCTAATTAATAATTTCCCTTCAGCGACAATTTCTCCATTAATAATCGCAAAAAAATTCAAAAAATCATTTTCAGTTGAACTCAACAATGAACTGTTAGCACCCGAACCAATCCCACTAACTTTAATTAATTCACCAATTGATTCGTCTGAATGAACAGATGGGAATTGCCATTTTAATGTACCAACTTCATTAGCACCTTTGCAAAATTCAATATTATTATTGTTTGAAGAAACTTGAACAGTAACTGGGAAACCTTTGAGGGTAGTATTCTTAACATAAATTTTCCCCAATTTAATATAAAATCTTTCCGATGATTTAACCATTGGATCAAAATACATCGTTCTAATTTGAGAAATTGGTCTTGGGCCGTTGGTGTCAAAATCACTAATAAAATTTTGAGAATCACTCTTGAATTCTTTAATGGTAACAACTAATCTTTCAGCTCTTGGATTAATAGCAACCCCTTTATTAGAACCACGAATAATTCGCTCAACCAATTCCCCCCAACCATTATTTGGATCACTTAGTTGTTGTTGTTCATTTGAATTAATGTAAGAACCAAAAAGTTTGATTTTAAATTGATGCGATTCTCCAGAAGTATTAGTACCCTTGTGACGAGAAAAAACTCTTGAAATATCGGTAACACCAGCAGCAACCCCTTTTCTAATAGTCTTGATCGCAGACTGTTTGTTCGGGTTGTTCCCAGCAGGCAAAGTAACTTCGATTTCTTCGGTCAACAAAGCAACAAGATAAATTCTACCTTTATCGACTTCACCGGCAGGGATATTTCTGAAAAGTGCTGCACTTAAATTATCAATTTCTTTAGTCGAATTAATTGGAATAGCAAAAGCTTCCGTTAATCTCGTTCTTGAATTTCTTAAATATAAATAAGCAGTCATTCCCAAAAAACCCTTTGGAGCAATTGACGAACTTGAAATTAAATTTTTAAAATCAATCAAAATTTGCGATGGCACTGCCTTCCTAAATTTTGAATTTGGTGGTGGGGTTAGATTACCTAATTCGGTTTCTGACAATGGATAATTAGAACAAAGGGCAAACAATAACTGATTTATAGTAATAACGTCAGGAGTTGCATGTTTAGTAATATCACTAGAACTATAATCGAATAATTCACCAGTTTCAGGATTTCTTGATAATATCGCTTCGTAACCAGCAGTATCGTATTTAATTGTTGAATTTTTTTTATCGATTCTATTAATTCCCTTTGAAGATAATAATTTAGCAATTTTACTCAAAATTAATGCAACAGTTTTTCTAGCAACATTTTTTTCAGCCTTGGTACATAGATTATAAGACAATTTAATTCTAATTTCATCTAATTCATAATAAAGTGAACCTAATTTTAATGATAAAGAAAACTCCCCCACTGAATATAGCGAATAAATATGAGAACTTAACAAAGAAATAGCTGGAACAATTTCATCTAGTAAATCACCGGAATCTAATCTGAGAGCAGGCAAAGGAGGTTTGATATGATAATTTAAATTTTCTCCGCCTTCTCTGGCTTCGGTGACGTTTAATTCGGTTTCCATAATTGTTGGGACTTCAGAGTTGGTGATAATCAAATCATTTTGGATTGGTTCAGCTTCTAAATTGTAACCAGTGACGTCTGAAATTGTAGTTGGATCTTGATTGTTTTGAGAGATGGTTTCTTGAGCAACAATTCTTTTATCACCACTGAGAGCACTAAACGATTTTGGAATTGGGATATTCTCCAAAATCTTGATATGAGACACCGGTAATATAACCACTGCGATTCTTTGATCAGGTAACTTTTCTAAATTTGACGTGATAGCAATGAAATCAGTTGGCAAAGGCTGAACCAATATATAACCTCTAACCCATTTTTCATTACTTTCGAAGATATAAACTTCATCACCAGGGTATAAATTTTGAAAATATGAAGGCAATTTATCTAAATGGTTTTGAGGTAAGAATGACTTGATCACTCTACCATGAGCCAACATGGGGAGTGGCTGCCATTTCTGGGAGGTTGTCATATTCTATGGTGAATAAAACAGAGATTAAAGAAGAAAGAGCGAGATGGAAAAAAAAAGAGTGAGATAAAAAAAAATAAGATAAGTAGAATAGATTTGAGAAAAAAGAAGGGAGAGGGATACTTGAAAAATCAGGAAAAGGGGACAGGGAAAGACCAAAAACAACCGTACCTACACACGAACACCAGTCTTAGCCTAAGAAAAAGTATGTAAAAGGGAAAAAAAGAAAAGCAGCAGCAGAGTAGAGCGCGCAATTTTAGTTACAAGTAGTAGGAACGAAAAAGTGAAAAAAATAGGAATAAAGCACAATCGAAAAAGAATATTTGGATAATTAAATATATTTTGAAGAATAAGAAGAACGAGAAGAGGAACAAGAATATTGAGGAAAAATTTTTTTCATGTTCCTATTTTTTTTTTCCCAAAGTAAATGAATGACAAGTAAACTCGTTATGAATATTTCTACGTGCAATAAAATTACTAGAAGAATTTCCACATAATATTGACGTGGCTCTCTTTCTCGAGCGTAAATTAGTGCTGATTTAATGCACAGATAAATTACGTGTAAAAAAAATTAAATTTTCATTTACAGTAGTTTGGTTGAACATGCATTAAGATAGACAACTAACAGCTGCATAAAAGTGTTAAAGATCTAGTGACAATCAAAACGACAACAACAATCAGAATACTTAACTAAAATTAATTATTATTCGGATTTATTATTAGCGTGAGCATATTATATATGGTTAGAGACACACACTATTAATAAACTAGGAAAAGGTAATTACATACCTTGATATAGACGAGATCCTGGCAAAATAAAATAACATTACATGGAATCAACGAATAAGCTTTATAGCCTGATTTTCAAGCTACACAACTCTATATTTTTTATGAGGCTATTGATCAGCCAATAATATCCATCCAACAAAAAGTGGATCCATTCAATGTATTTGTTTGGTGTTGAATTTTCCACTACAGCCAGTATAAAAAAAATCACCTCACAGATTAAACAACGGGGTGACCCCCCATATGCAGAGTCGCGCTAAACTTTATTTCTAATTTAGCTCGCCGAATTCCAGGGTAACAAAACGCTAATGTGAGTTACCTGCCACCACTAGCCACAATCCCAAATTTGGTGGGGTGTGTGGCGGCAGATCTTTAATTACCCTCTCTCTAGGCTAATACCCAAGGGCTCACTAACCGGTTGATGCCTGTCCTTTGCCATGCATACCAATGCACATGTTTAACTGAATAAGGGTATCGAAATATATCAAATATATATATATATATATATTCACCAATTATATGAATATATATCGCAAAATATATAGAAGACCATTATTTTTCACATCTCTATAAAGAGAACATGCCATATCTATAATACAATTAAAGCAAAAATTTAAAATTCAATTCGTAACTTCATCCTCCTTTTCCTCGTCAATATAATCTAGCACATCAGCATTTACACTGTCATCAATGTAAACTTCAATATTCATCAGATTCGCAATAGCCTCCTGCTTCAATTTTTCATTGTTGGCTTGCTCTGTTTGTGAACGAGATGGAGATTCCTTCTGGCTCTGGCCATTTTGATTATGAATAATACATGTTAGATTCAACACAACCAAAACAAAGCAAATAATGATGAAGATTTTCTCAATTATTCGTCGATAGCGGCTCTTTTCTGGAATGGTGAGTGATGTGTTTTTTTCAATGTCTTTCCAGATTGCCTTTTCTTTATTCATAATAGTTTGTCGAACTGTATATATAGATATAAAGAATTATTTTTTTTTTTCGTTTTCAAATGATGGGCAGAATTACATTCATATATATATATACATATATATATACACCATTTGCCAAGGAAAACGTTGACAGACTAACTAGAAAAAAAAAGATATTATGAGGAAACAAAACCTCCCCATTGTCAGTTGACTGGTCTAGAATCTCAAATCTCGCGTGGGCATGCACCGTTTTCCCTCAGATCACGTGAAGCTCGATTTTACTCCTATTTTTAGCCCACACGATTTTTACAGCACTAACCAGAATATTTTCAGCATCAACATCACATTAATAGGTGACAGACAGTATGACCGATAGATTAACTCAATTACAGGTTTGTTTGGATCAGTTATTAGAACAATTCTGTGCTACCATAAACTATGTAAATACTCATCATGATTACATCCCCTCCGAGGGAGAAGAACGAATGGCAGACAAAGATGCCACGATTGCTGAACCTCAAGAATTTAAAGACACAATGAATGAATTATCGACCGATATCATATTGAAAACTAGACAGATATTCACAATTATTGAATCATTGCCGGGGGTGGGGGTGTCAACGAAGGATCAATTATTAAAGATTGAATCGTTACAACAGCAACTAAATGATGTTGAACAGCAGCGACGTCAGACAATTGAAAAGAAAAATCAATTATTACAGTCTACAAATCAATTAATTAATGGTATCAGTGAAGAAATCACTTCAACCTCAAAAGTATAAGCATTTATCTTAGATGTGCCGCAGCGTTTTTATACAATGTTTGCCACATGTAAGCTTCACTCAACAACAATTCAATATCTTTTTCGCCCCAATTTTTAGTTGGTAAATTTTGCAAAAAAATCATAATTTCTTGGAAATCCATCTGTTTGATGTTATCTGACCATTTAACTAAAAATGCTGCACATACATAAATATGAAATTCACTGAATCCGCTTGACCCCTCAGTTAAATACGTATCCCACATTCTAATGATATGAACCATGTTTAGTTCTCGCATTAATAAACAATTCATCCACCGGAAAGAAAACTGTAAAAATTCAATTCCTTCCTTTTCTAGATGTTTCAGTAATTCCCCGTCAATTCTTGCAGTTAAATCTTTCAATTCATTAACTTGTCGTATAATCCCGGGTTGTGCATGAATATAATTATCTTGAATAGAATCTAATAGTTTAGTTAAACACCAATAAGTATCAGCTTCAATAATTTCCAATACCAGCTGGGGCAAATCCGTGGGATCTAAGTCGCCTATATCAATTGCATTTTCCTTGGGGCAATTTAAATATGATGATAAAAACACTTGGAAAAATGGTGTACATATATCATTAATTCCTTGAACGTACCCACTAGCTGGATGCCTGACTGCCCACAAGTACAAAATCCTTTCCAAAGATTTTTGAATTTTCGGAAAACTATACAATTTAATATGAGGATTGGTTCTTGGAATATCTATTGAAATTTGATGCCAAGTAACCGCATCTTTGGTTTCTGCCATTATTGTATTAATTTGATCGATATAATCTTTCCGCTTCCGTTGTAATGTACTAACTCTTCGATCACTGTTGGTTGATAAATATCCCAGTAATAATGCCCAACAAACTGGTCTTAATTCATTAGGGATGCCATTCCACGATAATTTTTTAAGTTCTTCCAAATTTATATTCGATTCTTTAATTATTTTTTTAAATTTATTATATCTTGATATCGATGCTTGTAATTCTTCTTTGGCTCCATTAGTCCCAATCAAATTTTCATCGTACCTCAATACATTAGGTCCCTGTATTACTTCAAAGATATTCACTGGGTCATCCAAAATTTTCTGATAGTGAGTTTTCAAGAGGCCAGTATTCGACGGAGGGCTCCTACTAATCATTGGATCTGGTAACTGCTGTTGTACAGGTGGAGGCTTTTGCTGCTCACCATCACTTATTGATTTATCAACGTTAGCGTCCCAATCATCGTCAGAATCCATGTATATGTTACTCTGAAACGGATGACCTTTTCTTTCTATACTATGGCGGGAGGAAGATCTTGATTTTTTCAGCTTTGATGAAATATTCAAATGAGAAAATGATGCCCCGATAATCTTTGGATCAGCCGCATTACTGTTCCCAGTGCTACTACTATTCTCATGGTGATGGTGGCTTTTCGTGGAAGAGGAGCCAGCACCTCTTGATAGTGACTTCAAAAATGAATTAATCGTGGTACCTTTCCCGCCGCCTTCACCAAACACAAATTCATTTTGGTCTAAAATGTCAATAATTTGCCTATTTTTTTCCTTTCACAATAATTTACATACAAACTTGTGTCATTTCCTGGGAGTTAGTAAAAACTGGTTACTCTAGCAATAACAATTGTTTTCGAGTGTTACTTACTGGCTGCTGAATTCCAATCTTCTTGGGCATTTTCAATTTGGCCAGAAATTATATTTGTCAAATTTCGCTTGCAAAGTTTTGTTGACGTTCTCGTATACTGGTAAGTAAAATTGCCCAAACTTTGAAGATTTTACACGTGCACACATCGATCGAACGCCAGCCAAAATGAAATATAAGAAGGCATCATCGTCAATTAGCGCTGTGCAGCCAAAGTCTCACTACGAAAAAACTATCATACAGTAAAAAATGAATTTCGGTTTCCATTGCCCAAATCTTGATTACTTATCGTCAATTTGGGTAATACAAACTATAAAATAAGCAATCTTATTCAGAGAACAATAAAATAAATTGACAGCATTACTCAATCCTAATTGGCATGTCCTGACAAAAATTAAATAACTCCGCCATGAAATCGAATTATTCATTTCCTAACAGCGTGATAATAAAATTTCAGTGTTCATATTCAATTCTAGCTAACTATTTCTCAGCCCGAATTGGTTAGTTGCCAGGACAATTGCTGTCCTTTAGTAATGGTTTGCAACAAACTGGGTCAGATCATGGATAATAATTTGTGCTTTCTGGCATCCAATAGAGTTATGGGACCTTAAGGTTTGTGATAATAAAAGCTTTTGGAAAATAATTGACTGTCGACCTTGAAATACACAAAGATTTCTTTTTGCAGAATTGAAATTGTTGATCGTTCAAGATTAGATCAGTAACCCAGCTTTATTCATTTTGTTTCATCAATAATTGAGCGCATCAATTTTGGGAGAACTTCCAATTTAATTGGAAATATTCAACTTTTGATTTAACCTTGCTGATACCTTATGTGGTGAAGTTATTGCTGGAATTGAAGGATTTGAACTATCAAATAACAGCCATGCATGATCATAAAATCGTAAAATTATGCATAATTCAAACTACGTGAACCACCAAGACCTTTATTCGTGGATGCGGCGAGCAGTTGTATTAAACTATTTTCTTTGACATTTGACCAGAATATGTCTCAGATAATGGAGTACTATTTATATTCAAGTAAATCAAGCCTATCTATATTGTTCTCACAAATACACAATATCTGCTTCCTAACCGAACCCGCTTTTAAAATTTCCATTCATGATCAATAGCTAATCCTTACAAGACAATAACATATACAAGCAATGTTCATTAATTAAAAAATAATTACAAGTGGAAAGGGAAATTGTCTATTCATCGCGGTACCAATTTTGCTTTCTTTTAGCATAATCAATTTTTGCAGCTTTTCTTCTCTTTGACCACATTGATTTAATCGTCTCAAGTCTTTCACTCATTTCAATTTTCTTTTCATTAGTGCTATCAGATACCAACCCAATGAAAAATTCAGAACATCCATATCTTTTAGCTAAAGTTTTTCTGGTATGTTTGTATGGATCTTCTTGTCTAAATTTTTGTATTTCCTCCACATCTTTAGCGCTCAAATTATAATTTTTCTCTCTAGGCTGGGTTAATGGTGGCATATATGAAATGTCCTTATCAGAATAACTACTTTGACTTAATTTTCTTGGATCATCGTTTGGTAAAAATGCATTTGGAGTTTCCTGTAGTGGTGATGCAATAGATGGTGATGGTTGATAATAAACCCCTGGAGCAATATTATTCTTAGGTCTGAAATTGGATGGTGAACTTTTTGATCTATATTTACCTTCGACAGCCAATTTCTTGATACCCGTAGATATTAATCGCTTCTGTATAACTTGTTTAAACATCCTTTATTAATCTCTATTATTTAAGATTTTATTTTGGCTGAAAATTGAAATTTCCATTTTTTTTTTTTTTTTTTCAACGACTCCTCCTCACCCGGACACGAGCGACTATAAACTGTTCTCTTCTACAATCTGCAGCTGCACCGAAAATGTAAGTCAAAAATATTCTTTTTATTTATTTAACCAGCGATGGGTGATGAGGAACTTACAGCAATTCCAAAACTTAAATTTAAGAAAAGGAAAGATCTGAAAAAGAGGATCGAGAATAATAAGAGGAAAAAAATCATTACTTTAAATTTCCTGGATGAGGAGGAACGACAACAACCTAATAATCACAAACAAGATGGCAAAACTTTGTTGCAAAAATTAGCTAAAAAGGAAGTTCAAGAAAAAAAAATTCATGAAAAGGATTTACGCATGTTACCACAGTTGGACGACGACAATGATTCTGAAGATATCGAATTAGATCGTGATTGGTATAACGGAGATGAGTTTGGCCATACTTATGGTGATGAAACCCATAATCCATTTGGTATCGAGAATGAAATTTATGATCAGGAAAAAGAAGTCAAATTGAAATCCAATGCGATCAAGAGAATGTCTGCTGAGAAAAGATCAAGAATTGAATCGGAAGAATTGTGGGAAAGTAATCGAATGTTAACCTCAGGAGCCATGAAAAGGAGATTTGTTGATTTGGATTTTAAGAATGATTTTGATCAATTACAATTGGAAATTATTACTCATTATACCACCCCCAATTTCTTATCTAATTACACAATTCATAGTACTCAAAAAGGCCCAGTTTCTCCATTTCGTGATCCAGAAAGTGATATGGCAGTTTTTGCTAAACATGGTAGTCTACTAGTTAAAGAGAAACTTCAAGCGAATGAAAAGAAGAAATCAGCAAAGGATGCGACCAGCTTAGCTGGAACCATTTTAGGAGCTGTTTTAGGTACTGCAGAAGAAGAAGAGAAAGAAGAATTAGCGGCCAATGGCAAATTTCTTGATAAATTAAAAAATGGAAATAAGATTGAAGCCGACGAACAAAGTAGTGGGTTTACAATGAACTTAACATTGAAAGAGCAGAGGAGATTTTTGCCAGCTTTTAAGGTTAGAGATGATATTCTAAGAGTCATTGATGAAAATCAAGTGGTTGTTGTTATTGGTGAAACTGGGTCTGGTAAGACAACTCAATTAACTCAATATTTATATGAACATGGTTATGGTGAAAGAGGTATGATTGGATGCACACAACCTCGTCGAGTCGCAGCAATGTCAGTTGCTAAAAGGGTTAGTGAAGAAATGGAAACTCGTCTCGGTGGGAAAGTCGGGTTTTCTATTAGATTTGAAGATTATACTAGTGATGAAACCGTGATACGGTATATGACTGAGGGGATTTTACTTAAAGAGACGCTAACTGATAGACGTTTAATGAAATACAGTTGTATAATTATTGATGAGGCTCATGAAAGAACTTTAAACACTGATATCTTATTAGGTCTATTCAAGGGGATCTTAGCTACAAGAATGGATTTGAAAATTATTGTCACCTCTGCAACGATGAACGCTGATAAGTTTTCAAAATTTTTCGGTGATGCTCCCCAATTTACCATTCCAGGAAGAACTTTCCCCGTGGAATTATTTTATTCTAGAGTGACACCTTCAGATTATGTTGAGAATGCAATTAAAACTTGTATGACCATTCATTTAACCAAAAGCTCTGGTGATGTGTTAGTGTTTTTAACTGGTAAATCTGATATTGATACATTTTGTTTAGTGTTGGATGAAAAATTTAAAGAGTTTGATAAAGAATCATCTTCAAAAGATCGTCTTCCTGGTTATGAAATTTTACCAATATATTCGCAAATGCCAGCAGATTTGCAAGCGAAAGTCTTTAATCGATCGAAAAAGGGCATTAGAAAGATTGTGGTGGCAACTAACATTGCAGAAACTTCATTGACTATTGATAATATTAAATACGTTGTTGATGCTGGTTATTATAAATTAAAATTTTTCAATAGTAAAATGGGGATGGATACTTTGCAAGTTGCGCCAATTTCATTAGCTAATGCGAATCAAAGATCTGGCAGAGCCGGAAGAACTGGACCAGGTATTGCCTATAGATTATACACCAATTCAGCCGCAAGAAATGAATTATACAATGAAACTATCCCCGAAATTCAACGCACTAATTTGTCTAACACATTGTTATTGCTTAAGTCATTGAATGTTAAAGATTTGATGAAATTCCCATTCTTGGATTCACCGCCAGATGTCACTATAGTCAGTTCTTTGTATGAGCTTTGGACAATGGGATCCCTTAACGATTCTGGTGAACTTACTGATTTAGGTAAAAAAATGGTTAAATTCCCAATGGAACCTTCATTATCTAAATTATTAATCAATAGTATTGAACTTGATTGTTCTGAAGAAATGATTACTATTGTGTCAATGCTATCAGTACCCAACGTATTTTATCGTCCAAAAGAAAGGCAAGAACAATCTGATGCTGTCAGGGAAAAGTTTTTCGTTCCTGAATCCGATCATCTTACTTTATTGAATGTCTATTCTCAATGGAAAGCTAATCATTATTCGAATCAGTGGTGTGTAAAACATTTTTTACATTCAAAATCACTTCGAAGAGCTAAAGATATTAGACAACAATTAGTTAATATAATGCAACAGCAACGATTACCCATTAAGTCGACGGGAGCCAATTGGGATAATATTAGAAAATGTATTTGCTCAGGTTACTGTCATCAAGCTGCCAAAGTTAAAGGGTTTGGGAAATATAGTAACTTGAAAACTGGACTTGAACTTCATTTGCATCCGACTAGTGCATTGTTTGGGTTAGGTGATTTACCAAAATATGTCATCTATCATGAATTAATATTGACTACTAAAGAGTATATGAGTTATGTAACAGAAGTTGATCCAAGATGGTTAGCAGGATATGGTCTGGCTTTTTATACATTAAAGGAAAAGAAACTTGGGTATTCTAATAACACTATTTGGACTTAAAGAACAACATTATCAATCAATCTAGTTGTGGTTTTACCGTCATCGTTAGTCACACAAATGGCACAACTAATAATGGCACCATTTTCATCGATTTCCTTGAGCTCAGTTAAATCATTCTTGTCATTAATCGAAATGTAATCAATTTTCATTTTACCTGAATCAAGAAATGGTTGTATAACTTTATGCATTGCTGTTTGAAGTTGAGCCACGTCTCTAACATTTTTGCGTGTGTACAATTCTTTGGCGGTGTAAAGCATCTGATAGATATTTTTAGATTCATCTTTTGTGTGACTATCCAAATACTTATTTCTTGAACTCAATGCAAGTCCTGAATCTTCTCTCCATATTTTACATACGACAATTTCAATATTGAATAATAAATCTTTAACCAATTGTTTGACAACCAATGATTGTTGAATATCTTTTTCACCAAAGTAAGCCCTTGTAGGGTTAACAACAATGAATAATTTTGAAACTACGGTTGCGACTCCTCGAAAAAAATTTGGTCTAGTGGTACCTTCCAACATTTCACTTAATCCTAACACCGAGACGAAAGCTCCCTTTTGTTTATTGAGATCTAATGGGATCCCTGATGGGTATATTTCACTCACCTGTGGGGTAAAAATTGCATCAACTCTAGTTGACAATTGGTTGTATTTCCCAGTCAATCCAGAAACTGCAGCAATATCATCTTGTAGAGTTCTTGGATAACAATCCAAATCTTCAGTTGGCGCAAACTGTGATGGGTTAACGAAAACTGAAATTATCGTGGCATCATTATTATTCAATGAATTTTTAATTAACGAGATGTGCCCAGCATGAAGGGCACCCATCGTTGGTACAAATCCAATTGATTTATTAGCTAATGTGCACGACAAACTCCATTTTCTAACTTGTTCCACGGTGGTTAAGATTTGAGGAGTATAAGTAGACATTTTCACTCAATTGGCAAATTTATTTTCGAGGAATTAATTAATTCTCTCCTCGTTTATTTAGATACGACTTTTCAATTGATCGATTCGAACAACCCGGTGGGTCTAATAAATGAAATATTTTTATGCCGGGTAACAATAGGGATTTGTTTTGATCTCTTTTAGTTTTTCCCCTAGATAGAAGAAAAAACTGTTTTTGTTTACAAAAAAGGTAAACAAATATATTAAAAAAAAAATAGATTTTTGCTCCATTACTCCAAATAATAGCTAAACGCAATCTTGCTAAATGTCCCAAGATTATAAACGCCAGAAACTCGATTATTCCCAAGGATCGAATATTCCATTAGCTACTTTAGACAATAACTTACATAGTTCTATGGGACCTTACAACAGGAAAACAAACAGCAACAATGGCAATGGCAAAACCGTCAGTAGTAAAAGACAATCAGTTATTGGGCCACCAAGATTAAATGGTTCAGGACCGTTAGTTAGAAGATCAGATATTCCTACTCTTGCAAGGGACACGAGAAAATCTGTTGTGATTAAAAACAAGATCAATGCGAACAATGCGAACCGCGTCTCGGTATATTCAAGCAGTGGACCAACTAGTACAACGACTACTACATCCAATTCTCAAAAGGATCCAAGACCGTTAAGAGACAGAAATTATCAAGAAGAAATGAGAAAAGATGTTTATAATTATCTAGCGGAGAATAATTTTGAAATTACTACGAAACATGCATTAACCGAAAATACTTTAAGAAGGCCAACTCAGAAAGATTTTATTATTATATTTAATTGGTTATTTAAACAGATTGATCCCGGTCATTCCCCATCAAAGAACAGTGAAAGTGATATTTATACATTGTTGAAAATTGTCCAATACCCATATTTGGAAACTATTAATAAATCACAAATATCAGCAGTTGGTGGTCATAATTGGCATGTGTTTTTAGGAATGTTACATTGGTTGGTTAAATGTAGTTATTTCAATCACGAAACTGAAGAAGAAGTTTCAAAAGAAGAGAATAGTAGTTTTGAAGAATTGGATCCTGCTGATAGATTGAATAAGATGTTTTCAAAATATATTAGAAATGCTTATTATTTATTTCTGATGGATAAAGATAATTTTGATCCTTTGAAAGAAGAGCTAACTAGAGAATTTGGGGAATACATTAATATTGTAGAAACTTCGGTGGAGGAATTACAGAGTGACTATCAAAACTTGGCAATTGAATACAAAAAATTGGTTAAAACTGATGAAAAAATTGAAAATAGTAATAAGAAAACTCAAGCACTTGAATCAGATATTTTAAAATTTAAAGATTATATTCGATCTATTGAAGCTAGAAAGATTAAATGGGCTGCCAATATTAATAAAATGAATAGTGAAGTTGAAAGTTTGGAATCTAAAAAGAGAGAACTTCAAATGGATACTACTAGTACTTTACAAATATTAAGTGATAATGGATTGAATTTGACAGATGTTAAAAATCTCATAGAAGATCGAACTAATGTCATTAAAGAATTTAATGAAACTAAAAAGAAAGTTGAAGACACCAATGATTTGGTCAGAGATAAAGAATTGGAAGCCAAAAGACAATTCAATAATTTACAGACACTTATCAAGGACTATAACATTGATTCTTATAATATTACTGGAGTTGCTGGTCTGGATTATAACTTTACACTTGATGTTGAAATTGAATTGGATGATATCTTAGAAGATTCTAAATTAGGTTTGCGATCGGAAGATTTATTGAAAGGACAAGATATTCGAACCATAAAGAGAAGTAAATTAAAGGAATTTAATAAATTAATTCGCGATCGGATATTTAAAGATAAAGATGAAATGATTAAACTACAAAATTTAATTGATTTATGGAACGAAAAAATTGATGAAAAGAAGAAATTATACAATACTTTGGAAGCTAAACTTGCATCAGCAAAAATAACATCAGAGGAATTGTATAATTCCGTGACATTAGAATCTAATGCTTCGACAAGTGAAATGGAAAAATTGGAGAATCAATTGCAGTCTATAAAATCAGGAGTTGATCTGAATATATTAGAAATTGAACAGAAAATTAATTCCAAGCAGATGGAATACGATGAAGTTTCCAATGAAATTAGAGGAAAACGAGAAAATTTACACTCTGATGTTGAAAGAATTATAAATTCTGTGGTATCATTTAAAGTGGATATTCAACAATCATTAGAAGAACTTGATGAAAAAGTCAATGAGCAATATAAAAAGGAGGGTCTTTAATAATTAATTGTATAATTTTTATTCTTTGTATATTAGATAAGATGTTTAATTTTTTTGTTTGTTTGAAATTCCTCGTATTTGATTGGCTGATGTAGAGGGTTACGAGATTTGCAGGCCATATGTCGGTGAAAAATTACCCTGTATCTGCCAGCCAATCGCAGCGTAAAGAATCAAAATCAGGTTTTCTGAAGAAAAAAAAAAATAAAAAAAAATAAAATATCTTGAAAATAATTAGTGGGTAAAGAAAGAAAAAAACGACAACAACAAGAACAAGAATGTTTTCCTCTAGTTTAAAAGTTGCTGCTAAGCGTTCTTTGAATTGCGTGAGTAAACTAATGATTGCCAAATAATTATTATATGTTCCTTTTATATGATTGCTAACAATTGTTTTTTTTTAGAGAAACTTTTCATCATCAACCAAATCTTCAACTCCATTGATAAGCAAATTTATTACTGGTTCAGTGGCTATCACTGGGTTGACTGCTTCATATTTATTATGGGCTGACAGTCAAGCTGCTGATGCTATGACTGCTGCTGAACATGGTTTACATCCACCAGAATTTGGCTGGTCTCATAATGGGATGTTTGATACTTTTGACCATGCATCAATTCGTCGTGGGTTCCATGTGTACCGTGAAGTTTGTGCTGCTTGTCACTCTTTAGACAGAGTTGCTTGGAGAACTTTAGTTGGTGTTTCTCACACTAACGCTGAAGTTAAAGAAATGGCTGAATCATTTGAATATGATGATGAACCAGATGATCAAGGAAACCCAAGAAAGAGACCAGGTAAATTGTCTGATTATATTCCAGGACCATATGATAATGAACAAGCAGCAAGAGCTGCTAACCAAGGGGCTTTGCCACCAGATTTATCATTAATTGTTAAAGCAAGACATGGTGCCTGTGATTATATCTTTTCATTGTTAACTGGTTACCCAGATGAACCACCAGCAGGTGTTCACTTACCACCAGGTGCTAATTATAATCCATATTTCCCAGGTGGATCAATTGCTATGGGTAGAGTTTTATTTGATGATTTAGTTGAATATGAAGATGGTACACCAGCTAGTACTTCACAAATGGCTAAAGATGTGACTACTTTCTTAAATTGGGCTGCTGAACCAGAGCATGACCAACGTAAAAAAGATGGTTTGAAAGCTATTATCATTCTTTCATCGTTGTACTTGGTTTCAGTTTGGGTTAAAAAATTCAAATGGACTCCATTGAAGAACAGAAAGATTGTTTTCAACCCACCAAAGAAATAAGCAACTAACCACTGAACGAAGATGAAAAAAACAAAAAATGGAAAAAATAATCACAATAAAAAAAGACAAATAGCATGTAATAAATCCCTTTTATCAATTTCAATAGAATATTGTTAACCTCCTTCCCCATAATATATTTTGTTTCATTACGGTTATTTATTGTAGAATAGAATGTATATTTATAGTATAGGCGGGATTGGTGATTGATTTTGATAATGCAAAAAGATAAAAAGTCAAATAATAATAACAAAAGTAATGATAATATATATATATACAATGATAATAATAAAAAGTATGATACAATTGTAATAATATAATAAAATTGACTTGCCTAGCAGGTCAATGAATGCTAAAATAATAATAAAAAATGTCCTTTTAGTTCGGTTTCATTAATAAAAGAAGTCCTTAACTCTTCCTTTTAGACAATATGGGCACATCATATGCTGGCATCTGACACAAGTATAACTATGAGGTAGTTCTTCTCTACTTCCATGACATTTTCCACATTTGCAACAGTACCACTGAATAATTTTGTTAGGATCATTGTAACCAGGATTCGGGGTTTTAGGTAGTGACATCACTATATTTATGTTCCTTATTTTTGTCTATTGTCTTTTTTTTTTCTTTAACTCAATTGGACCCAATTGAGAATAAAATATTTTCTCTTTTTTTTTGACTTAAATTGAAATGACCGTTAACTAAACTTTGATTCAAAAAAAAAGTGGTTCCAATTTCTGGTTTTTATTTTATGTCGATTTTTATGGAAGTTTTTCCTATATGCAATTTCTAAAAATAGAAAAAGCTTTATCAATTATGGAAAGCAAACGAGAGTTTCCTAAATTGGGAAACTGATTAACAGTCTTAAATGGATACACTAGTTACTAAGGCAATTTAACTGCTATTGTCTCAGATATTATTTAATTAAAGCCAGTCACAGGTGCGTTTCTGTGGTTTTATAATTGAATTTATATCGGTCGTTATAACCCTTATGACCTTGAGTTTAACTGCACAATTAGGGAGTAACCAACCAGAAAAAAAAGATGACCGGATTGCGAAGTGAGACTGAAAATCTTTTGTTGACCCACTTCGATTAATAAGTTAATTAATATGTGACAAATCAGTATTGATATTGTTTTTTTATTATTATTTTTCTAAGTTTTGAAAGGCAATTTGTTGTGATTTATAGCACAATTTTCAACCAATACTGTATCGGGGATTTTAATCAACCCTGAGGTAGGGGCTTAATGCACAGAGCAGGCTTTTGTTTCAAGTTTACTGATCAAGAAAATTAGGGATATCAAAATGAAACCGAATCAGATCGGGGTGTGCCACGATGAATTGAAAGCCTTGGAGGCGAAACCCGATATAAATATATATATATATATTGCTTCAAATGCCTTTTGTAAAGCATAATATTTTTATGTTATGAGGAGTAGCCGTAAAAAGTGGACAATGATTTTCCCGAGGATTTTAGGTAGGTACAGTTATTATTATTAATTCCGCTCGACGAAATAAAATTGAGAGTGACGTTAATTCCGAAAGTTTCTTAGGACCCTTCAAAAATAATCTGAAAGTTGTTCCAACCGGAAAAAATATAAACGGAGAGATCAAATTCCCTCCTGAATTCGATGGAAAATCGTGGTCCTTAATGGAAATGGACAAGAAATTTACACGGTTTTTTTTCTCGCTTAACATATGAACCGAGGTGATCCTCAACTATGATGCAAACGGATTTTTATTTCGTCTCCCCTGACGTCCCACCGGTTCCTGTCATGCTGCAACAAAATAGATAATATTTCCTAATAAATCTCAATATTAATTAAAAAAAAAAAATAAAAAAATATTATTGGTATGCTATCTAAAATAAAACAGGGGATAACAAATATATATCGTGGGAAGTCAATACATTCTTATTTGCCTAGTAGCGATGTACAAAAATCAGAGCCTCGTCTCCTCCTGGTCAATTGCGCAGACTACGCATTGGCTTATTTGGGGAAATAGCCTACTCAAAGATGCCGATGGGTATTTAAATATTGAGAAGTAACGAATATCCACTGTTGTGCATCCAATTTAAATAATAATCATAATTAATAAAAAATGGGCAAACAAATTATTTTGCAATTGGGAGGAGAGCCAATTAGATACAACAAACAACGATATGCTGAATTCACTAAAGAATTCAAGGTTGTAATCAATGAAGACCGCACTCGTGAATCATTCAAACAAGCATTGCAAACTAAAAAGTATGGAGATTTTTATGCGATCTACCGACCACATTGGAACGATGGGGCACAAATGGGACTTTGGACCAAAGAATTGGTCGATCTTTTACCTTCAAGTTGTAAAATTATTGCCATGGCAGGAGCGGGCTTCGATTGGATGGATATTGAAACATTAAGTGCCAGAGGGATTGTCTATTGTAATGGTGGGTCAGCACCAATGGAATCTGTAGCTGATTGTGCAATCTGGCACATAATTGGAGTTTTCAGAAACTTAGGCTGGAGTTTCAAATCAGCTACCAGTGGCAACGATGAAATTTTTAAAGAAACTCATACCAATGCCGTGCTTCAAGCTAGAGACCCAATTAATCATACTTTAGGGATTATTGGGATGGGTAAAATCGGTTACAGAATTGCTGAAAAAGCTTATGGAGGTCTTGGAATGAAAATTGTTTATCATGACTTGTATCAAAGAAAACCTGAAGAAGAGGCAAAAGTAGGAGGTGCTGTTTTCTATAAAAATTTAGATGATATGCTACCAGTTGTTGATTGTGTGTTGTTGGCTACACCAGCATTTAAGGATAAGTTTATGAACAAGGAAAGATTTTCTCTTTTCAAGAAAGGTGGGAAATTTATTAATATCGCGAGAGGGAAATTGGTCGATGAGGACGCTTTAATCGAGGCCATTAAATCAGGACATCTTTATGGTGCTGGGTTAGATGTGTTTTACAGTGAACCTACTGTTCCTGATGCCCTAAGAGAATTGAACACTGTTCTTGTAACTTGCCACAACGGTGGCGGAACAATCGATACTTGGATCGGATTTGAATTGTTGGGTATGAATAATATCTCACAATTCCACCAAACTGGCAAGGCAATTTCTCCTGTAAACTTGCATTTGATTAAAAAGGCAAAGCTTTAAAAATTGTTGAATCAATGTGTTTCGGTTCATTGCGTTTCGTGTTTCTCTAGATGTAGTTATGATGCCTAATATGATGCCTAATAAACCCTTTTATGAATTCCAAAATAAGATTTTGTATCATCTATTCGCTCGGAGATCATCTTACAATTGCTTCGATATTTAGTTTGCATTGTTGGGTTGGCTTGCAAGTCTTCTTATAACTTTGGGTAACAAAGGCAATATCGCATTCGGTCGACCTCATTTATCAGATCGCCAGTTTTGATATTAGAGGATTTTCTTTACAACTGTCAACTTTTGATACAAAAAAATAATTATTTCCTTAAAACATATCGCATAAAGCCGTTGCTATGCATGGTAGCAAAGCCCGTAGATCGCTCTCATAACCGCCATGGTTTTTTCCTAATTCAAGGGCCAGATATCGATTTCGTTAATTTTGCAGATTTCCCACATCATCATTGCATTAAATGAGTAGTAAAGTACCAGCAACCAATAATGGTAAGTTGGTGACACACCATAGAAATTATTCCTTGCTAAATATTTGGATTGCTGGATTTTTCCTTAAAGTGTTACTATTTACTACCTATCATTCGACTGATTTTGATGTTCATCGTAATTGGTTAGCGATCACTCATAATTTGCCAGTAAATCAATGGTACATCGAAGCAACAAGTCAGTGGACTTTAGATTATCCACCATTCTTTGCTTATTTCGAATATTTCTTGTCACTATTTGTTCCAGGAATTGTTAAACGTGACGGCTGTTTAGATATCGTTGAAGTGGGGAAATACAGCTTGCCAACAATTGCGTTCCAGAGGTTGACCGTTACTGTGAGTGAAGTTTTCATTTTTTTAATTCTACAATGGTATATAAACACTTCAGAGAAAGCAGCCAAACAACGAGCATTTGTCGTGGCCAGTTCAATTGTATTATCACCTGGGTTTTTAATTATTGATCATATTCATTTCCAATATAATGGGTTTTTATTTGCATTTGTCATTGGATCTATAGTCGCAGTTAAACAACAGAATTATCTTCTCTGCGGTGCTTTTTTTGCAATGGCACTTTGTTTTAAACATATCTTTTTATATTTGGCTCCTGCTTATTTCATTTTCCTATTTAGAGTTTATTGTCTCAAAGATTTCAGAGGGTTTCTGGATATTTTTGCAATTTTTCAAAAAATTAGATATGCTAACTTGATTAAGTTGGGATTATTAGTGATTTCAATTTTCGCTTTAGCTTTTGGTCCGTTTATTTACTACAACCAAATTCCACAATTGTTTACTCGACTTTTCCCATTCTCTAGAGGTTTAACCCATGCTTATTGGGCTCCAAACGTTTGGGCATTATATTCAATTTTCGATAGAATATTAGCGCAAGTTTGTATTCATGTTCCAATTTTCTCTAAAGTTATGACCTCGTTTGGATTTTCAAATCTTAGCAAAGAATTAATCTTGAATAAATTAACAATTTCATCAAACACTAAAGGATTGGTCCAAGATGTTACATTTACAATTTTACCAGATATTCAGCCAAAAGTCACATTCATTCTAACATTATTTTATCAAATTCTCGCCTTGTATCCGGTGTTTGTTAATCCAACTTATAATAGATTTTTAGGCTCATTAACGTTATGTGGGTTCGCTTCATTTTTGTTTGGCTGGCACGTTCATGAAAAAGCTATCTTGTTAGTGATTATCCCTTTTTCATTCTTGGTTGCCAATGATAGAAGATTCTTAAGTGGATTCTTAACTCTCATCAGTGCTGGTTATGTGTCGTTATTCCCATTATTATTCACGGCAGAATTGTGGATTTTGAAAGTATTGTACACTTATGTTTGGTGTTTGATTTATTTCGCATCATTCAGACAAGTTTCTAGAGTTTCTTCATCAGTATCAAGAAGAGTGTTTTTCATTGATAGATTGACTATGATTTACATCCTTGGACTTGTTCCAATGATTGTATCATGTGGTATTTTAGATGCAATGGGTGAAGCTGCTGGTTTGCTTGGTAAATTGGAATTCTTCAGATTAATGTGTATTAGTGTCTATTGTGCTCTAGGTGTCATTGGTAGTTGGTTTGCATTAAGTTGGCTTTACTTTTTCGATGATCCTCTTTGGTCATAAAAAAAAAATATCTGATTAATTTATTAATATATATACTAATTTACACTAAATTACACTATTTGTATAAGCTAAAGATCAATGTCGGATAATGGACTAGCTGACCCATTATTTAAAAATTCATTAACGATTTGTTCCTTTTTGTTTGGTAGTATTTGTCTTCTAGGTTGTAAGAACGGTAGTTCACTGTAAAAGCTTAATTGTTTCATAAATCGATCTCTCCCAGATGAGATTTTCCTTTTTTTCAAAGGAGGCGTATTTGCAGTTGTACCGGATTGACTGGCGGTTGATTCCAATTCGGTAATGCCATTATTCGATGGACTTTCTTGGATTTCTGATATTGGAATTTCTGGCTTCTTTATTTTTGATTTCTTTATTTCTGGTTTCTTAGGGGCGACTACTGGACTTTCTTTTAGTAGCATTTTCACGTCTGGCTTGGAGACCACGGCCACATGTCGAGATTTGCCCAACTGGTTATAACTAGCACTCAATTGCTTTAATAATCTTGCAGTTCCCTTTATCATTTTTCTTTTTCTCCTACGAGAATGTACAGGTAATTCAATGGGCAGCTCTTCCACTGATACTTCAACTTCTACTTCATCACTGCCTTCGACTGACCGCAAGTTTCTCTTTACTGGTGCAAAAGTTCTTGGATGTCTCTTTCTTCCTGTGGGAGGATTTGGTTCTTGCGGCTGTTGCTGTTGCTTCATTACCTTCCTTTTAGGTTGATGCTTCTCTTCACACCATGCGCAATACCATTTCTGGTTCTTAGGTGGATTGAACGATGGTTTCAACCCCAAACATTTATAATGAAACCATCCACCATATTGACAATGTTTATCATCACAACCAATCATTTTTCCTGACGCACCAGTTCGACAGGTGCAATAAATTTCTTCTTCTTTTGCTGGTTCTATGATTATTGGCTCTATCACTGCCGACTCAGTAGGAACTGCAGATATCTTTCTAGGAGCTCCTCTTCTCTTGACCACAACTTCCTCCATTGGTTTAAGTGGTTTCCCTGTTTTAGGAGATTTCACTGATTCGCTCAGGGTACTTGTTTCTCTGTTAAAACTTAATTTAATCTTTGGAGTCGTCGATCTGGACTCATTATCAGTTTCATCCGAAAGCCCTGGTCTTTCTAGATTAGTTTTAAATTTAGGATTCTTGATAATTAATTTGACCTTCGGCTGGTAATAACTATTCATATTATTCAATCTATCAAATGAATCATTTTTGCACATAATCGATAATATAAATTGATCTCTTTTGAAACATTCATAGTCAATTGACTTCTTAGCCAATATGTCAGATATCTGCTCCTGAAATTGTGCTTTGAAATCACAAAACTCCATTGAAATATCATTGTTATGCCGCTGGAAACACTTAGAATTTTCAACTACACGTTCGTATTGGGCAACAGATTTATCGGCATTTTGTACAATGTCCTTTGATGAAAGTTTAGTCACCCCGGGCGATTTATTATTATTAGCAGCTTTGATGAATTCTTTCAACAAGTTAACGCTCCAACCATGAGTGAAAAAAATGTGTAAAATTTGATATGAGTAACTATTTAAAAACGACTTTGCTGACTCCAAAAATAACCTCAATTTTATCGCTTCTTGAATTGCTTCATTATGAATTTGCCGTATTTCCCGATCAAGCATTCTTGTTTGTTCGACTAGAGAAACTTTCCTATCCTCTAGATAACTAACATTACTAAGAGCTTCCAATAAATTTTCAGTAATTCTCACTTTATGATTTTTGTTATTGTTAATCCGATCCAGACTTTTGGCACTGCTTTCAGCGCCGATAGATCGTGACGCGGTCTCGATCTGAAATTTTGAAATTGACTTTAAAACACCAATTTTTTCATCCAATAATGCTTTCTTCTCATTGTACTTCATGTTTAAAGATTGAATGACCCACAAAGACCTCACAATGTCTGAGGGAAGATGATCGGTTATTGAAAGATTGGAAATCGAATTGATACTATCATGATTGCTAAGCATAGCTTTCTAGCCAGAATCATAGGTTTATCAATTTGCAGAAATTATATTATGGAAATGTAAACCAGATATGTTATTATTTGGACACGACCGTAATAATGGTCTAGTTATGTAAATTAATCACGAACAAACGCGTAATCCAACTTTGATAATAATATTAATTAGGAAAAAATAAACAAAATAAAAAAACGGTCACCTCCTCTTTCACTACTTATTTTTATTTTGCGACTGAAGACAGTGCCACAATGTGATTATATAAGCAAATTGTGGCAAAATGAGATGTTTGGATGTGGCTCGTGATAGTTGACTTTTTCATTTTAAAGTGAATATAAAATTGATTTGAAATCAAATTTTAATCGTAGTACCTTGTGAGAGAACAAAAGCTTTTCATTGAGTCTTTTGTTTTTTATCATCTATTTAGGTCGGCTGTACTATCTAAATGCTGACTCGAGTCAACGGTGCTCTTCAACTGTCTCTTAGATATGAAGAAGAAGATGGTGAATTTGATTCGGATACTACGAATACCTCGTACGAATCCGATGATAATGAAGCAGCAAAACAACAAGTACCACAGCAAAAGACAATAATTCAACAACAGGAATCGCAACAAGCGGCAATTGATAATGAGTATAAACCTGATGTGGTTTCTAAAATCTTTAATGGTACTGACTTTTCATTTTTAAAATTGAGAGCTGATCATAGTTCAAGACCAATTTGGATTTATGAATCAGGGGATAAAATTACTATAATTTTGGAATCATTTTCTCCTTTAGCCGAGCAAGCCCAAGATTTCCTTATTACTATTGCTGAACCTGTATCAAGACCATCTCATATTCATGAATATCGTATCACTTTACATTCTTTGTACGCCGCGGTATCTGTAGGATTGGAAACTGATGATATAATTGATGTCTTGAATCGTTTCTCAAAAGTACCGATTTCCAATTCGATTATCTATTTTATTAAGTCAGCGACAAAATCTATTGGTAAAGTAAAACTTGTTTTGAAACATAATCGGTACTTTTTGGAGACCAGTGATGCCGAAATTTTAAGAATGTTATTAAAGGATCCGGTCATTGGAAAATTGAAAGTGGATTCAAAAAAATCACAAGAGAACGATGAAGTTGGTCCAAAGACTGCTAATGAAGAAGACGAGGAAGTTGATGATGAAGATGATAATGATGATTTTGATAAAGTTCATTCATTTGAAATTGCCGCAGCATCGATGGAGGAAGTTAAAAGGCGATGTCAAGAGATTGATTATCCAGTGTTAGAAGAGTATGATTTTAGAAATGATACTATCAATCCCAACTTGGACATTTATTTAAAACCGCTGACGAAAGTCCGTCCATACCAAGAGAAATCATTAACCAAGATGTTTGGTGATGGTAGAGCGAGATCTGGAATTATTGTTTTGCCATGTGGTGCTGGAAAAACTTTGGTTGGGATCACTGCTGCTTGTACTATTAAGAAGTCAGTTATTGTCTTGTGCACTTCATCAGTGTCTGCACATCAATGGAGAGATCAATTTTTACAATGGTGTACTATTCATCCTGATAACGTTTCAGTTTTCACTTCAGATTCTAAAGAGATTTTTAAAGGTGATGCTGGTTTGGTGGTTTCCACATATTCTATGGTTGCTAATACTGGTAATCGATCCCATCAATCAAAGAAAGTTATGGATTTTTTAACTTCAAGAGAATGGGGGTTTATCATTTTGGATGAAGTTCATGTTGTCCCAGCTGCGATGTTTAGAAGAGTTATTTCAACAATTAAGACCCATGCAAAACTAGGCTTAACTGCCACTTTAGTTCGTGAGGATGGGAAGATTAGTGATTTGAATTTTTTAATTGGGCC
The DNA here is from genome assembly GCA_030450195.1 of Saccharomycopsis sp. KB-2023a. Taxonomy (NCBI): domain Eukaryota; kingdom Fungi; phylum Ascomycota; class Saccharomycetes; order Ascoideales; family Saccharomycopsidaceae; genus Saccharomycopsis; species Saccharomycopsis sp. KB-2023a. The sequence continues at coordinate 339,584 of JASJSC010000003.1, read as the reverse complement.
TAAATTATATGAAGCTAATTGGATGGATTTAGCACAAAAGGGACACATTGCAAAGGTTCAATGTGCCGAAGTTTGGTGTCCGATGACCGAGGAATTTTATGTTGAATATTTGCGTCAGAATGCTCGAAAGAAGATGTTGTTGTATGTTATGAATCCAACAAAATTCCAAGCCTGCCAATTTTTGATTCATTATCATGAATCTCGAGGTGATAAGATTATTGTATTTTCTGATAATGTTTATGCATTGCGAGAGTATGCTGAAAAATTGAAGAAACCATATATTTGTGGTGAAACTGGTCAAACAGAACGAATGCACATTTTGAAAAATTTCCAATTAAATGATGAAATCAATACAATTTTTTTGTCAAAAGTTGGAGATACTTCAATTGATTTACCTGAGGCTACCTGTTTGATTCAAATTTCATCACATTACGGTTCTAGAAGACAAGAGGCTCAACGTTTAGGGAGAATTTTACGAGCCAAACGTCGAAATGATGAAGGGTTTAATGCATTTTTTTACTCACTTGTTTCGAAAGACACTCAAGAGATGTACTATTCCACCAAGAGACAAGCATTTTTGGTTGATCAAGGTTATGCATTCAAAGTTATTACTCATTTGAATGGGATGGAAAATTTGCCAGGTTTAGCTTATTCTAGTGCCAGAGAAAGAAGAGAATTATTACAAGATGTATTGTTGAAAAATGAGGATATGGCAAACATTGAAGCTGGTGATGATGCTGATGATGTTGTTGGTAGAAAATCTGGTTCAGCTAACAAGAAACGTGCAATGAATGCTAATAAGCGAGCAAAAGCAACTAGAAGTACTGGATCATTGGCTTCTCATGCTGGTGGTGAAGATATGGCTTATATTGAGCATGGCAAAAGTAAAAACAAAGAAATTCGTGAGCATAATCCATTTATGCAAAAATTGTATTATAATAGAAAGAAGAATTAAATATGGCGGGATCATTAATAATTATATAAGATACATAAAAAATAAAATTACAAAAAAAAAAAACAAATGTTATGTCTGATTTAATTTGTTGGTAATTGTTGTAGTGGCTTTCTTTTCTTCTGAGATGTAGTCTTTTTAATTCCTTTTGACTTCTGTCCCTTATTTTCTATGCCATTATCATCACGTCTCATTTTAGTTCTTAGCGATGGCAATGTATAATTTATAGCTTTACCTCTTGTTCTCCTTTTAATAATATCTTCAATTTCGTCTTTCTTAACTTGAATCTTTGGCGGTGGTTGTTGTTCTTTCTTCGGGGATACAATCATACTTATCAAATCACTAGAATCTGATTCTTCTTTATTTGGTGATTTTGCAAGTGCTGACTCTAAATTGAATTCACTAGAATATCTTTTCTTTCGAATATTATTACTATTGCTAGTGGTACGTAATAAACTTTCAAAAGCAGTATCATCTTCAATGCTAATTATGCTCGAATCTGGACTTTTATCAACTGTAGCTGGTCGGCTGTTATTCTTGGGCTGATCCTCTATGGGCTGTTGCTGTTGCTGCTGCTGGATCTCTGATGCGCCAATAACTCTTTCCTGTTCCTCTTCATTCCTGTCTGAATCCTCTGGCGGCGGAATATATATTGACCTTCGTCGTAGCGACCTTCTCTTCCTATAAGATGACCGCTTACTGCTTATCGAGCTTAGGGACCCAGACAATAACTTATTGTTCAACGCGCTACTGTTAGATAAGCCCTCCACTTGTTTAATTTGCCCAAACATCTCAGAAATCTCTTGAAATTTGTCATTGACACATGATTCAATCGTTATTAGTCTGTCTTCGAACCACGATTTTCTATTCTGAATATCACTAATATTCTGCCGTCTCAATTGAATGTTCTCCGCCAATAGGTCTGAAATTCGTTTCTCGAGCTTGGAGATGGTGGACATCATCGTTGAATTCCTCTTAGCTAGAGCTTGATTATTCAGGACTAATTCTTTATATTCCGCGTGTGTTATATTTCGATCTTCCATGGCAGATTAATTGAACAAAATAAAGGATGAGTTGAAATTTTTATTTTGTGTTTTTTTCGCACGCGTGCAGTAAAAATAAAAAAAGAAAGTTCAAAACAAATGAAAAACAAAAAAAAAAAAAAAATAAAAAAAAATAAAATAATAAAGGGATTCATTCTTCTTCGTAAGCGACAAAAAAAAAAAATGGAAAATAATATTAGGTTAGCTAAGCAACGGAAGGAAAGAGAATTAATGGCATTACAGCAAGTGTCATATTCTATTGAGCAACTCAAGCAAAAATTAGAATTGATGGTTGAAAAATTTGAAAGTATTAACGAGGGCACTGAAGCTGTTCAGATTGCCTTGAGCAATTGGTCAGATGTTAAAAGAGTTATCTCAATGGCTACTCGTTAGTATCATTATCATTACTTTTATTTCTAGATGAATTATTTATTAACAGCTATTTAGTTAGTTTGGCAAAATACTCAGATGAAGATTTTGACAAGAAGATGCCGTTAACTGAAGGGGCGGTGAGAGTTAAAATTGACGAAGAGGAGGAAACGGAGGAAAAGGAAGAAAAGGAGGAAAGGGAAGAAGAAGAAACTTATTCTAGTTGAAGAGTTTGATAATTAACGCGTTCATGAGATGCAGAATTTTCTTGGGCAGTACCAATAATTTGCTTTATCCATGTTTCAAAATCAAAACTGCGAAGATATCCCTTGATTACTTCCGCTTCTTTATCTAATTCATGACTTAATTGTGTTAAAGAATTTTCATTCAAATCTTTAAATCTAAGAGCGAGATTCTCCTGACTAATTGGCTGAATCAAGTATTTGATATCTGGCAACATGATTCGATTATGTTGTCTCGAAAATAACCCATCTTTGAAACAATTTAATAAAGTAATGTATAACAAACTATTTTCAATTTTATTTTTAAAATATTCTTGTTTATTTTGAATGGAACCAATTTCTTGCCAATTATCAGATAATATAGCTCTTCTCCAAATTAAGATTTCACTGACTGATTTCTCAGTGGTCGAAAATAAGCCAGTACAAATTAATTTCAATGCTTGATAATAATTTAAATTCATCTCAGGAGTCTTGGTATCTAGCAAAGTAAATAAATCAATTAATTCATTTAACTCAACTTGTTTTTTAGTTAATAATTTAGTTAAAGGTCTTCTTAATTTACCAAATACAATACTTGGACTTCTTTTTTGCAAATTTGTAGTTAAAACTTTTAAGATATTGTCAATTTCTCCAACCAAATCTTGTGATTTTGTAGTGAATTTTGAAACTTCATTGAATAAATAATCTTGAATGTCAATAACAGTTAAACCATTTTCAATATCCATTAATATATCACCGCGACTATCTTCATGGCCTTCAGAGGCAATCAAACTGAGTTTAGCAATACTTAATTGTAATTGTTTGTTAGAAATTAAATCATCGGCCTTGTTAGCAACGTTGTATAAAGTATAAGCACCATTAAACCAATCGCCATCTAATAAATTTCTAATCCATGAAATTCTTCCATGATCGCCATTTTTCAAAAATTTCTTCAAATATTCATTGTACTCTGGGAACCCTAAAAATAAATCTTGTGATCTTCCTGTGAAAATGTAGTAATTATATAATGTTTCAGCAAATCTATATCCAAATTTACCAAAATACGAATCAAACTTCCTTTTGATGAATGTTTCATTCAATCCATTAGAGAGAACTCTTTCCTTTTCATTTTGGCAAATTTCAACCAAGGAATCTAAATCTTCAAAAGTTTCCGCAAGCTCTAAAGCAGCATTCATTTCTCCAAATATCACTAATGATTTAATCCATTGACTTCGATTTGATTCATACACTGATTTATATCTTTGAATTTGTTCTCTAGTGGCTTTTGTTAATTGCTTTGAAGTCAACCAAGACAACGCACAATTAAATGAATAAAATAACACCGATACAAGGGCTACCAAAGAACTAGCAATTTCTGCAACGTCACTAGAACTGCTGTTGTTCACAGTTTCGTAGTATTTTATAAAAGCAGCATTGTATCGGAAACAAATATCATCTTGAATAATCCATGGAACTGAGCTGCCTAATTCATTATCACTCATGTGAAATAAGTCTTTACAAATTTGACTCTTAATGTCAATTGACCCTTCTTTGATACCTTTCAAGATTAGACTCACAGAGTAAGAGGATGGTTGACTTGCCAATTCCAAATTTCCTAAAAGTTTACTCAAAAATTGACCTATTTTACTGACATGGAAATAGAAAAAATCTTCCACTATTTCCTCTCCCGAAGATTTCCTACTAGAGCTGGTGACATCAGTTATAGTGTTTGCAAAAATTGAAATTAGCTCTTGATTTTTCTCTTCCTCAAATATTGATTTAAAAATTGGCCAAATCTTGTAAGCTGTATTGATTTTCTCTAAATCACTGATTGCTTTAACTTTAGTATCAACAGACATTTCATTAAGGAAATTTGCAGCAACGTATCGAACTAGATTCTCCAATTTTTGTAATCTCAATTGTAAATGTTGTTCTATGGATGCTAATTTTGGTGGCAAGTAAATAGAACTAGAATTAATTAATTCATTGCTAACATCGACAATAGCTTGCTCGATTTCTTTCTCTTCAATTGGTAAATTTTCCGGGACATGGAATGATAATGGGCTATCGTCATGGTAGCCATAGAAAACAGCCTGCTCAATGTGTGATTTAGTGAATGATGAAGTGGTAGCTGATAATTCTAACGACGAAATAGTTCTTTCAATTTTTAGAACCCCTGCTTGTTTAGTTATCACTATAAGAGTAGGTAAATTCAAAACTTGATCTTCATCGATAACTGCATCTTCAATACCAGTTCCAACAATTTCAACTCCTGCCCTGAAAGTTATTATATCCTCCCATTTTCTTTTATCAATCAGAGTATATTCCAATTTATTATGGACATCCACGAGAATAATTGCATCATCAAACGATATAAAAGCAGTTAGTTCCGGTTTTGGCAAATACAATTTTGGTGAATTTCTGAACGGTACTGAATATCGAGTCAATCTATAACCTGAAAACACCAATAATTCATCCCCGTCTTGTTTTATTGTAAATAAGATGTAACACATTTCTGAAGAAGAAATCTTAACCGCACCAAGAACCAAAAAGGCAACTTGGTCATGTTGGTCACCACTTGATAATGGTACACTATCCAATAACAAAATATTCTCATTATCATACAAATCTTTAATTTCATTATTGATTATAGTCTCTTTAATGTTTGCTTCAAAAATTTTAATAGCCTGTCCATCTCTAGCTATGTTCCATTGCATGTAAATCCCATTATCAGTTAAAATTGATAAAAGTCTAGTACCATGACCTAAATTTTTCCCGGCATTTATTGAAACTATTTGAAATTTTGATCTGAAAAATGGAATCAAGGAGGATGAGACAATAGTAGTGATTTTAATATTTGGTTTCCCCTGAGAATCTCTAAGTGCAATAAGTAAAACTCTACCTTCAGAAGTACCAACAACAATACCTACTGGCTCAATGTTTTCAAAGATTCTAATTTGTTCACCACCATACAATGGGATTTTCAGTTTAACATTTTCCTTTTGATACATTAAACTAACCAGAGAATCATTAACCAAATATTCATAATATTTCACTATTCCGGTGTATATATCAATTGTCACTAAACCAGGTTCTTCAACACCAGGAGACGGGAGCACTAAAATTGGTAACAAATTCTCTCCTTGTGTGACATCAATATTGAAATTTGGTGAGTTTCTATCAAGAGAACTATAATTCCAAATGTATAATTGTTTAGGTGACGATATACATGCGTATTTTGTGTATTGATTGGTGCATGATTTCAATAGAGAGGACGATGATGATTGAAGAATTTCTGGGTTTGCTGGTAATTGGGATACTTTATATTGATCATTTTTTGTCAATTCAACAGTCGGTTTAACGCCAACATCAGTGATTTTGTTCGTGCCACTTCTAGCTGCAGCATTTGAAGCCGCATTTCTACGAGGAGCAAACTCGAATGGCTGTTGGCTGTAGAATATGGAATCGGTCATTAGCGTTTTTTCTTGTCCTCCTCGATAAAAGTTGTTTATTGGACTTATTTGTTTATATTTGAATTTTTCAAATCTTCATGTATGTGTGTTACCCTGTGCACATCGCAGCTGAAAAAAAAAAATAAAAAAAATTTTTTTCCATTCTTCTCTTCTTTTTTTCTCTTGTTAACACAATATCTAGCAATGATTAAAACTCAGCCAAAGAATAATAGAGCTAAAAGAGCTTTGGAAAAAAGAGAATCCAAATTAGTGGAAAACGTCAAAACTGCGTTGTTTGTTTCCGGGAAAAACTCTAATAAATTGTTGCACGATGCGATGTGCGACATGTCAGCGTTCAAGAAGCCAGATATTGTACGATTCAACAAGAAGAACGATGTGTTACCATTTGAGGATTCCGAACCAATTGAATTCTTCTCAGAGAAGAACGATTGTTCTTTAATTGTGGTGGGCACTCATAACAAGAAGCGGCCAAATAATCTCACATTTATTCGAACATTTGGTTACAAAGTGTATGATATGATTGAACTTAGAATTCAACAAAATTATAAATTATTAATCGATCTAAAAAAACAAACTTTCCAAGTTGGTCTTAAGCCAATGTTTATGTTCAATGGACCAATATTTGATACACATGTCACTTATATACATATCAAATCACTTTTCCTCGATTTTTTCAGAGGGGCTGTGACTGATTTACAAGATGTTGCTGGTTTAAAATATGTGATCACTTTATCAGCAGCAGAACACATTGAAGGTCAACCTTTACCAACGGTTTATTTTCGTGTTTACAAGCTTAAAACTTTGAGAAGTGGCCAAAAAGTACCAAGAGTTGAATTGGAAGAAGTTGGACCAAGATTTGATTTCACTGTGGGGAGAGTCGAGGAAGCTAGTGAAGAAATGGCTAAAGAAGCAATGAAGAAACCTAAACAGCTTGAACCTAAACAAAAGAAAAACATTGAAGTTGATGATATGGGTGATAAGATTGGTACGATTCATGTTGGAAAACAAGATCTTAACAAACTTCAAACTAGAAAGATTAAGGGTCTTAAAGAGAAATTTGATCAGCATGATTTTGTTGAACAGCTGGATGAACCTCCTTCGAAGAAGCTTAAGGTGTAATGGACAACTAACCTATTGTATGATACTGCATGCACGATCTGTGAATTAATATATTCTACTAAATATTTAATGCATTCTTTTAATTGATGACTGTTTATTTTCCTTGTATTAAACCATACTAGTTTGCTTGCCTCACAGGTAACATTGGGAGTTCTTCAATTTTCGTTAGTGGAAGTCTATAGTTTATAGATTTATGTTACCTCAGGAATATATATATATACGTTTTGTAAAAATTTAAAATTTAAGATTTAAAAATTTATCTAAGCTTTTGCTGTTGCTTGTCTTGCCTTTTTATTTTCAATCAATCTCAACAAATTACGAAGCAACATCATAATTGTAACCTTCCCGATACTAGGCACATACAAGCTTGCTTTTTCTTTCGCTTCAGGTGGGAAGTTCTTCTCACTGCTAAAATTGATACACACTGCTCCGTTTTTAATGTGTTGAATTGGGAATTTGTATGACACCGATGGAACACCGGTGATTATAACATCTGCAAGTTTAGTAACCTCCTCGAGTGACATCGAAGTATCCACTGAGTGATGGCGAGCAAGTCTGATCCCTTCACCACGAGTGAAAACTTGAATGTTACTGATATCCACAGAGTAAACCGTAGCACCATCGTTAGCCAAGAGCGCAGCCAATGGTCTCCCGACAACTTCACTTCGATTGACAATGACAACGTTCTTCCCGTATAATCGGTTACCATACTTGATCAATGGGTTATAAACTTTCAAGTACTCCAAGGTCTTGACAATTGCTAATGGAGTGCATGGTAAAATCAGCTTAAGTTTCTCCTCGGCATCAAGAAATCGAACATTATGATACATGTTCTGAATGTACTGATGATTCAAACCTTCAACGTCCTTGTCAAGGGAGACAACTTGTTGCAAATATTGATCTTGACCATTACCAAACACTGGGAAATAAACCATGATCCCATCGACGTCATCATCGTTGTTGGCATCAATAATTGCCTCTTCAAGATCATCTTTGGCAACCTCACGCAACTCATAGGTGAATCCAAGAGATTCACTTGTCTTACCTGACCATTTAGCGTACATTCTAGCTGCTGGGTCATCATTTGCTAGAAACCCAACAAGTTTAGGCGATCGCCCGAGAGATTTCACTTGACTGGTAATTTCGTCAGTGTAGACCAGGGCAATCAGGTTGGCTAAGATGGTGGATCCGGAGTAGTTTGGCTTGGACATTGCGTTTGAGAGCGTAGGGAGCAAATAATAAACAGTTTATTGATTATCTAGTTGGTAGGAAAGAAAAACCGAAAAAATTTTTTTTTTATTTTTTTTTTTTTGCGATGCCTTAGTGCACTAGCTCATGACTGAAAATTATGCACGTCTCCCCCGAAGAAATCCGGACCCAACTTGAAGGGTCAATTCTAATGACCACTCAATATCAACCTTCCCGTTTGGAATGCCTTGTGGAATTAGAATAGTAAGATTTACGTCCCCAGAGGGTCAATGTTCCCGAGGCCTCCATTGGCTCGCTTCGGTTGGGTACTGCAATCAACGTAGTTAACAATTATATATTACCAAACGTATTTATCATTCTTATCTTTAGTCTACAAAAGTATATATTTAATGTACAGAGTCGTAATTTCGTAATTGTTCGTGCTTATCACAAGTTGCCCGGGCATACAGTGCGAGGAAAACCTCAGGAAAGTTAGCCCATCAGCTGGAGAGGCGTGCCACTTCGTGAACGGAAACGTACCGCTTCCTCTTCGTCCTCGGTGGAACTTGTATCGCTCTTGTTGTTTCTTGGTTTGCGACGGTAGAACGATGAGTTGAACGACGACCTCTTGGAAGCCATTGGAGACGATAGGCTAAGCAATGATTGGATAGCTTCTTGTTCTTTTCTTTCGTCGGCAGGACCAGAATTTGAATGACTGACAGTAGCCACTGATTTTATTGGACTTGAAAAATTCAAACTCTTGGTGTGTGTAGGGGACTTCTTTGGAGATCTTGAGATTGCAGCAAGAAATGCTTCGTTCGCGCTTAGCATTTGGTCTTCTTCTTCGAAATTGTAAACTTGACCATGAATTTTGCGTGTGGTTCGGTTTGGTGTGGTGTTGAAGGGTTCCATAAGGGCCGAAGAGGAGCTGGTATTGCTGCTCAGTTGTTTTTCATTTAGATTACTGTTCTGGCTGCTGCTGTTGTTGTTAAGGTAGGAAAGGAAGTTGCCACTCTGACTGAGACTTGCTGGCAATGATAAATGTTTGTTTAGACGCATGTTACCTTGGGATCTTCGTTTAGTTGGCCGCTTGTTATCTTCTTCCGGTAGGTTGCCATTTTGCACTTTGATGAAAGCGTACGATAATCTTTTCCTTAAATTTGAAGATATCTCTTGGAGTTTCTCCGGGGAATTAAGAATTTCTTCGGTGTTTTTGTATCTCGGAGAAACCAAGTTTGGTGCTGGCGACAGTAACTCATCTTTAGCGTTTCGATCAGGAGTCTGAGGAATATTATTATTGTTATTTAATTTGTACAACGCACCGGTTCTTTTGTTCGAAAACCCAGGTGAGTTTGGGACATGATACTGGTTGTATGAAGGTGATAAAAACTGTAACGATGACCGTTTATCTGGAGAAAGAAAGCTGCTGCCAATAGTATTTTGACGTTTCTCAGGAGACAAGAAATGAGTTGAACGGCGTTTTAGCGATACTGAATTTCTCATTGAAGGAGGAGTCAGAGGAATTGTTGATTCAATAGTTTTAGTTGGAGTTGGAGGAGTGACGTTTCCTGGATGATCAATAGCAGTAGTCGCAGGAGAACTGAGCGTTGGCATTGTCGCTGTAGTTGCTCCGGCCATATTTGGAGAAGTATTAGCTGTTGGTGTTCCTTGAGCTGGAGAAGTTAGATTGCTAACAGATATTCTTGAAGAAGTGTAAGGAACACAATTTGCAGTCGATTGTTCCTTTCTGATAATCGGAGTTGTCATCTTTAAATATTGCTTTTCTGCCTGGCGATTGAATTTATAATATCCTGTCTTGTTTTTTTGTTCTTTCTGTTTGCGATGTGAGGGGATGTGGCGAAGCGAGACAAAGATAATTTTATATTAAACAACGAAAATTAAAATAATATATCCCTTTCTTATTGTTGTAATGATAAGATTAATTTAGTAATTTCAGCTTTATTTGAATATATTTGATGATGAAATAATGGAATGATGAATTAGAAAAGTGGAAGAACAACTTTTTTTCTTTTTTACTTTTTTATTTTTTTATTTTTTTTTCCTTTGAAGATGTAAGAAAAAGTAGGTGGTGCTGTGACTTAGCGCGAGTTGGTTTTTCTTAATAGAACGCGTGAATTGAATTTAGAATGGCAATTTAAGGTTGCCCGACTAAAAAAAAGACCAATTGCCAGTTTGCTCGTGGAGGGACCGCCGACGAACAGGGCAACCAGACAGGCTGGCAGGTAGGCAAGGTAGGCAAGCAACTGGCAAAGCAGCGATTCAGGGCCTGGAAAGTACGGAGGGACTCACAGAGACACATGTAGTCACAGGCACACTGTAATAGGTACGAAGAGCAAACAAACAGCGAAAATCAATTTAACAATAATCAATTGAGTGGTGAATTTAAGGGTAATTCAAGAGATAACAGATCAATAAGATATGATTCTCCTACCACTATTTATTATTTTTTGAAAGGAGGCATGATGAACGACAAGGAAACACGACTCACATCTTAATTGGTCATAGATATGGACTGAGTCAAGATGTCTCTCAATTAAGATAATATTATTATATTATTTTATTGCTTGTATGAAGCTGAAAGGGGGATTGACCCCAACCAGGGATATTGTCGAAAATATAATACAATATGTATATATATATATATAATCACCAAAGTTTTAGCGAACTTGATATAGATAGCATTTTTTCCGCGAAAGGTGAAAATCGACAATTGCTGTACATACATTGGTTCTAACTGGAAGTTGCACTTGAAGAAGTTGAAGTTGTTGAAGCTGCTGGCTGGTGGTGCAAGTTGAAGCAACTTTGAAGGCGTGGTGCTTCGCTTAGCAGAATTCAAAATTCAGGCCAAAAGGTATCGCGAAGAAACCAATTTTTAAAGTGCCTGGCAGCAATCATATTTTGTCAGAACAACGAAAAGCAAAGGCAAATGTAAAAAGCATAATCTAGCAAGCGAACATATTTTTGCATTGTTTTGTTGAGGATATCTTATTGTCAATAGTTTTAGATTCGGCTTTAGACACCCAATAGATCTGAGACACGCAATAGATCTGAGACACGACACTAATATCTGTATAAATATTTATATATTCTACGAGAAAGTCGGATAATTAGTTACGTACACAGGTACTTCTACCATCTAGTGCAATATTCAGCAACGACTATTATTCTACCTGTTCAATATATGATTAAAATATTAAATTAGGCCAGGGCTTTTCCAAGTCAAGAATAAAAAATTCCAACCCAATTTTCAAATAAAACAAAATAGCAAATTCTTATTATTTCTTTTTGGTTCATGCTCAACCACTCCTTCGAAGATGCGACCACCAACGCTTCCACAGGTACCTTCATGTGTGGCCTGACCTGTTCTAGGCCCGATCTTGTTGGTGCTGTCGACCTCCTCGAGACATTCAGCTAGCGTGCATAGCAAGCCAAAACCCCAACCTGGCAACATGCCAAGTTACAAGTGACAAGTTGCGGGCTGGCACTTAACCTGGTCGTCCACAATAAGTAATCAGACCGGGTGCATACATTGCATACGTATCAAGGAATCGGTTTAATGGATCTATTGCATGCAATGATGGAGAATATAATAACAATAACAATAACCGGATCTATACCCTTTAATAAATAAAACTAAAACCACCAATCAAATTGTATTATTTTGGTGGACCGCTTTTAACCTTGCACAGGAATGAAATAGAGAAAGCGTTCATTGCAGAAAATGGAATATCTACAAGGACGATCTACTGGCAAGCCATTAACCACGAATAAACGATTGAACGATTAGACGATTAAACTGAACAACACCGCTTGCTGTTATCTATCAGCGTCCCAATTATATTTTCCTGTTTTGTCTTGGTGGGGGGCAACTATGGTTGGGGGATTACCAAAGTAGCCAAGTCACCGACAATTAATATACGAATAAGTCCAAAGAAAAGAATTACTCCAATAAATGAGTTAGTGGTCACCAATAACTATGCCTGCAGCCTGCATATCAGGGTCCATCTTTCGGAATCGGTTCCAAACCCTCTCCCCGAATCCGACTCATGTATACGAAAGTATATATATAATGATAATGAAAAATATGCAAAAAAAAATAATCTAATTCTTCATTCTTAAAAAAAAAACAAGCAAAAGATGTCCCAGAATAAAGTGATGGATTCAAGCCTTGAAAAAGCCTCAAAGACTGCCGAATTATCATCAATTGAATCGAATAATTCTCAGTTTTGCAACCCCAGAAAATTAGAAAATGGTAAAAACCAAGTTGAGTTAACGCGAAGTTTAAGCGGACAACTTTCAAGCCGATTGAAACAATCAGAAGTTGCAGTTAGGCAAGATGATCGTCTTACCAGCCAAGAAGAACTTCAAAGGAAACAAACTAATGGGACGTTTTTAGCTAATTTGGAAGGGGAAGTTGAAGATATCGTATCTCGTACCGTTACTAGAACAAGAAGCAAATTTGAAGAAGCTGATGAGGTTAGTGATGAAAAAGAGGCGCAGGCTGAAGTAGAAGAGAATCCTGATAGCCCACCCGATGGTGGTTATAAAGCATGGATTAGCGCAATTGCAGCACTCATGTTGGTTACAGCAACCTGGGGAGCTAATTCTAGCTATGGCGTTTTTCTTCAATTTTATTTAAACAACGAGACATTCAAAGGAGCAACCGAATATGATTTTGCTTTAATTGGATGTATTTCTGTGGCATTTTCAGCTTTTCTAGCTCCACTTGCACTACTTGTCGTGCCCTTGATTGGGTTTAAGCAAACTTTGATAATTGGGATGATTCTTCAATTTTTAGGGTTTCTTCTTGCATTTTCCACACTTTCTGATTATGGTACTTCTGTTGGGTTAACCGCTAAACAAGGGTCCACTATCATTGCAATTTTCAATTTGGGTCAAGCTATAGGTCGACCGTGTCTTGGGTTGTTGGCTGACTATATTGGTAGAATTAATTTCACAATTGCCTGCTGTGTTTTCAATCTTATTTTATTTTTCGCATTTTGGCTCAATGCAAAAACCTATGGTACTTTGATTGCCTTTGGATTAATTAGTGGTTGTACTATGGGGGTTGGGTCAGTGATGATGCAACCATTAGTGGCTGATAATGTTTCCAGTGTCAAGAAATTCCCAGCTTGTTATGCCTTAGGTAATGTGATCTGTGCGTGTTTTACTATGGTTAGTGAAGTAATTGTGTTGTCCTTACGTGAAAAACATGCAAAGAAGCCATATTTTCGTGCACAATTGTATGGTGGGTTCATGATCGTAGTTGCTATAATGATCATTCTGACATTGAGGGAATGGAAAATCAGGAAAGTCTTGAATCAAAGAAAAGGTGGAGTTGTTCATGACAGGTTATTACAGGCTGCGGTCAAAGGTTATATTTTAAGATTGTTGTATCCTATCAAAGTGTAGTTGATTTATTTTATTTTATTTATGAATTTTGTTTATTCTTTCTTTGTATTATTCTTCATATAATGTCAAATGCATGCATGTTGAAAAATAGGAATCGCTATTATTCTCTTTTCAGCCGTGGACAACCATCATCAATGTCTAAGCCACCTCTCGCGAAGTGGTTTACGAGGAGATCATTATAGTCCCCCACCATGGTATTGGCAGCGCGTGAATCGACTATTGTAATGTTGTCTCAATCCATGAGATTTCATTGTCTGAAATACATCAAGCTTATAATCGTGACGAGAAAGAGAACTAGAGTACATCACGCCGTTGGAAGTGCACTTGGCTAGCGAGTACTTGAACAAGAGTACCCAGGCAAAATCAATAACTCGACGAAACTGAAATTCCTCAGACGATGCTGTTTTCACGTAATAGGTGTGGGGTGTAGGTTCATAGTTTGGGTGAAACGTATGCCGCGAGATAACGATGATGCAGTCGCGGTGAAAAGTAGAAATGTAGATTTAATGAAGATAAATTATTACCGAACGCAGGGGAGGATTCAGACAAAGAATTAGAAGAAGAACAGGCAGTTCAGACCAGAATAATATCGATGTATCTAGTATCGAAATATTCAGAATGAAACAGTTTGGGAGAACACATAACCTTTATGTAGGTTAACAATAATAATAAAAAACAAATAGAACAATTATGGTTCAATATTGAATCCATTCCGCGCTCTTTTTGATAAACCTGCCATTTCAAAAACATCAATAGATTTTAAGAATAAAGTTTCACATCAATATGCATACTAATCACTAAATGCTCCAATGTGACAATCAGGCAGCTCCTTCAAACTTAGATGGACTTTTAAAACATTCAAGAATTGAACGGTACCTCTAGACTCACAAGATTTCTTGAGACAGGCAGTCCCTTTAGAACTTCAGTTTCTAAATTGGAAGATGGGAAAGATTCAAAACAATAGATCTCACCTTAATTTTTATTTTTTTAAGCCATACTCGTAAAAATATCACTGGAGCAAACAGTTCAAATTGATCTCTTCCAAAGCATTCCATTTCTTCAGTGAAATTTATACTACTAGAAGCTCTTAATGCTGATTCTCTCAGAAAGAATGGAACTTAAACGAATTAGCGCTCAAGGAAATTGGTTCAAGGTCTTCGTCATCGGAAATGGATTGAATGTGCTACCATCAACTGTCAGTCAATAATAAGCCAATGATTCTATATATTTTGTTTTCATGGGAACTGTATAATGAACAAAGAATTCGAAATTTTCGTACTTTTTGATATGTATAGTTCAGTGATTAAGTATCGGCTAGAATAGAGTCTAAGCAAATCGGTTGAATTAGTGGGAATTTCCTTGATAATACTGTTCAAAATTGTTATGATTTCATTAGTGAAATTTGGCAGCTCTGATGATCAATACAGTCAATCATCAAAATTCTCATGAGAGCGCAAGATAGAACAACCAACAGTGAAATTCTTCACATGAAAGTAAAATTTCAGCTTGGTATTTTTCCAGTGATTTATTATCAATAAAAATTCTTATAGTTGTTATTAAAAAATTCTAAAAGTGTAGAATTTCGAAAGGCAATTTGATAATAGGGTCACTAATAAGTGTAGAATATTGCTGAATTTTGAACTATATATTTTCAATTAGCTTGGTCTCTATGATTTGTCGCTGAGCAAATCATAGAATAAATCAATGTTTGTTGCGTTAAATTACCCAAGATCTTTGTTGACCTAGGTTCTCAATAACGTTCCATATGCGGCTGCTTTTGGTGTTGGCGATGATGCAGATGTTGATGCAGGTGCCGGTGCTGGAGCTGCGCTCGTAAAATTTATTGAGATGGTCTCTCCTGCAAAAATTCTCCTCTGGCAACACCTACAAACTGATTCATCTGATCATGTGAAACTCGTTCAATTGGCACAGCTCATCAATTATAACTCTCTATTAGTCATCAAATATCTTGATAAATTGTTAAGTACTTGCAGCTGCTGTTTCTCTCGGTGAGCGGTAGCTATCATCTCCTGTTCTTCAAATGACATATTAACAACTGGTTCATGTTGACCTGACTGTCGCGGCGCAAATCCTAAACTGAACTCCTCGTAATTCCAAAGTATCTCATTTTCACTTACTTCATCTTGTTGATTCATTTCGCCGCTGTTTCCAATACCAACGAGGGTCTAATATAGTTCATAAATGTTTAGTTAAGGCATCACTGATGACTATTATTAATACATATATCTATCTACTTCATTAATAAAATTATGATTAACCTAAAAACATTATTTTTTTCAGGGCTATCCCGCGTGCTGGCGGCTACAAGTTATGAGCTACCAGCTACAAATTGACACTCAACAAACATTGAGTGGCCATAATAAAACAACGAGGCTGGGACACACATTCTACGCCATGCCTTACCAAGGAATCGATTTGATGGATATACAAGTCTATTATTGCATGCAATAATGGAGAACATAAAAATAAACGGCAGGAACGATGCCTTTTGATAATTAAAATTAAAACCGCGATTCATTAATGGAATTCATTAATTATCCTATTAATAATACTAGTTTCCTCTTGCATTTCTTTTCAATTGTTAAGCAACCATGATTATCAAATTAATTGATTCGATTGATTTTCGCATATTCAGGAGTAAATTGTATTATGTTGGTGAACAATTTGGGGATTTTATCCTGGCCCATAAAAGAAAGAAGTACATCAAGGCTTCACCGCTCAAAATAGAATAATAGCAAGGGCTATCTATTGGCCGTAGCATCAACCACAACAAGAATGAAAGATAGCGATTTCTATTATTTAGAATGTCCCGATTACATTTCCTAATTTGGATGTGTGTTGTGGGGTTGGGCCCCCACGGGTGGGGGACTATCTAGCATGTCACTAACAATCAACGTACGGATCAATCAATTGAACAGAATTACTCCAATGAGTGAATTGAGAACAATCAATAATAATAGCAATGCAGAGAGTCATTCACCAAAGGATTAGCCTCTATTTTTATTGTCCACGGTGATTAATGGCCTTGTCTCCAGGTTGAGGGTCCATCTTCCGGAATAGGGTCAAAGACCTCGCCCCGACTCCGAATGCAACTGACTCACGCATGCTTTTCCCTACATATACCAAAAAAAAAAATTGATATAATGAAAAATTTTTAAAAAGAAACATAATCTAATTCTTCTTTTTAAAAAAGGCAAAAAAGGAGCAAACAAAAAAAATGTCGCAGGATAGAGGGATAGATACAAGCCTTGAAAAAGCTACAAAGATTTCCGAATTATCATCAATTGAATCGAATAATTCTCGATTTTACAACCCCAGAGAATTAGCGAACGATGGAAACCAAGAGTTAACGCGCGGTTTAAGCAGACAGCTTTCAAACCGGTTGAAACAATTAGAAATTGCAGTTAGGCAAGATAATCGTCTTACCAGCCAAGAAGAACTTCAAAGGAAACAAACTAATGGGACGTTTTTAGCTAATTTGGAAGGGGAAGTTGAAGACATCGTATCTCGTACCGTTACTAGAACAAGAAGCAAATTTGAAGAAGCTGAAGATATTACCAATGAAAAAGAAGAGCAAGTTGAAGTAGAGGAAAATCTTGATAGCCCACCCGATGGTGGTTATAAGGCATGGATTAGTGCAGTTGCGGCACTCATGTTGGCAACCGCAACCTGGGGAGCTAATTCAAGTTATGGTGTTTTTCTTCAATTTTATTTAAATAATGAGACATTCAAAGGAGCAACCGAATATGATTTTGCTTTAATTGGATGTATTGTTGTGGTTTTTGCATCGTTTCTAGCTCCGCTTGCATTACTTATTGTGCCCTTGATTGGGTTTAAGCAAACTTTGATAATTGGGATGATTCTTCAATTTTTAGGGTTCCTCCTCGCTTCATTCGCTAATACTACTTGGCAGTTATATTTAACTCAAGGGGTTTTGATCGGAATCTCATTTTCATTTGTGTTTATCCCAGGATCAATGGTTATCCCACAGTGGTTCTTAAAAAAGAGAGCACTAGCTAATGGGATAGCCACCGGTGGTGCTGGTTTAGGTGGGATCATATTTGCTTTGTCGGTTAATGCAATCATTGAAAAAGCCGGTGATCAAAAATGGGCACTAAGATACCTTGCATTTTCTACACTTCTCTTATCATCAATAGCCACTTTGCTTATTCATAATAGAACTTTCAAGAAAGCTGAAAGCATTACCAAGACATATTTCATTGAGCAACTTAGAATTTACTTTGATTTTTCCGTGCTCAAAGAATACCCACCATTGACTGTTGCCTTTTGGTTTGGATTTATGTTTTTATCTTACACAATGGCACTTTACACACTTTCTGATTATGCTACTTCTGTTGGGTTAACCGCTAAACAGGGGTCCACTATCATTGCAATTTTCAATTTGGGTCAAGCTATAGGTCGACCATGTCTTGGATTTTCTGCTGACTATATTGGTAGAATTAATTTCACAATTGCCTGCTGTGTTTTCAACCTTATTTTATTTTTCGCATTTTGGCTCAATGCAAAAACCTATGGTGCTTTGATTGCCTTTGGATTAATTAGTGGTTGTACAATGGGGGTTGGGTCAGTGATGATGCAACCATTAGCGGCTGATAATGTTTCCAATGTCAAGAAATTCCCAGCTTGTTATGCGTTAATTAATGTAATTTGTGGGTGTTTTGCCATGGTTAGTGAAGTCATTGTGTTGTCATTGCGTGAGAAACATGCAAAGAATCCATATTTCCATGCGCAATTGTATGGCGGGTTCATGATCGTGATTGCTATATTGATCATTTTGACATTGAGGGAATGGAAAATCAGGAAAGTTTTGAATCAAAGAAAAGGTGAAGCTGTTCATGATAGGTTGCTAAAACCTGGGATCAGGGGTTATGTTTTAAGATTGTTGTATCCTATCAAAGTGTAGTTGATTTTTTTACTTTATTTATGAATTTTGTTTAGTTATGCTTTATACATTTCATCATATAATATCAAATGCATGCATGTTGGAAAATTGGAATTGCTCTTTTTTTCTTTTCAGCCGCGGACAACCACCATAAATGTCTAATCCGCTTCTTGCAAAGTTATTTAAGGATGTATCCCCAGAAACGAAAGATCGTCTACATCTGGCTTGCCTACGAGATTTTAGGTGATCCGCGATTTAAAATGGTCCCATTACCCAGCGAATACGGAGTGAGCACATGGAAAGATTATTGTAGTGTTATTGTAGCATTACTTCGATGCATGAGTTGAAGCGGTTTCCCGATCAACCATTCCATTGCGGATTTGTATTTTAAATAGAAGCAAGCAAAGAACTGGTCTGTTATTGATCATTTGGATTTCTTCCTAAATGACCTCGATAAGGAACGAATACCGTCGTTAGAAATGGTGGCTTCACTGCCAATAAGAGCTCATTAACAAAGTAAATTTTAAAAAATTAGTGGACATTTTCAGAAAAAGCGAGGAAAGTAAAAATGAAGATTCAGTGAAGATTATTAATGAATTACTGCCAGCGGATGAGAAGTCAGAGAAGAACGCAGAGGAATTAGAAGAGAATCAGGAGAGGAATCAGAGAGGAATCAAAAAGCAGAGTTTGAAGAGAAATTAGAGGAGAAATAGAAAAATCAGACGCAGGAAATATCAACTACGAATAAATGACAAACAATTCGGGGAGAACCTGCTTTGCCGAACATAAATTATATCCTTTTTGTTCGTTAACAGTAATAATTAAAAAAAAATACAACGCTTATTGTTCAATATAAGAATTCATTCCGTCGAGTTCATTTTGATTAACCAATAGTTTTAAATATATTAGTCGATTTGAAGAATCAAGTTTCACATGAGTGCGTATACCAATCATTAAATATTGCAATTTTCTAATGCAACAACCACTTCAAACTTACTCACGTCAACCTTTAATGCTTTTTAAAACTCAGGAAACAATTGGGTTTGAACTTCTCAATTATTGTTATGATAATGAATTTATTCACCTGACTTCAATGAGTCTAACCTTTCAAGAATTGGTGGCTCCTCTACACCCTCAGGATTTCTTGAAACTGGTGGTCCCTTGAGAAGTGCACTTTCTAAATTTAGCAGCTGGAAGAGATTCAAATCATTCAATAGTATAGGCATGCTAGTTGCGCGCAAGGAAGTTTCCCTTTCTAGAAACTCCAAATTTGGGAATTGGATTTTGTTTCCAATTTATTGGAAACTTCAAAATTCTCTAATCTTAACCACGTCAAACGCTTCAGTTTTGAAGAGTCAGTATCGCCACTTCTATAGTAAATGTTCCTTCCTGCTGGTGATACTTTTAAATCTCCACCTAATAACATCTCTGCAGCAAAACAAAAAAGCTTAAATTAATCTCTCCTAAAATATACCACCACTCCATAATGATATTAATAATGATGGAAGCTCTTAATTGTGACTCTCTCAGAAGAAGTGGAACTTGACCTAATTTATTCAGGAGAACTGGTTCAAATTCTTGCTCTATTGAGCAGATTTAATTTACTTCCCCCAACGATAATGTTCCCTCCTGAAATTTGCTAGAGAAAAAGCTTAAGTATTATTAATATATTGAATGACAGTAGGCTCATCAATTGTTACTTGATAATAAGTCATTGATTCCATATATTTTATTGACAGGGGGCCTGTATAACGAAAACAGAAAAAGAGGTTCACGTCTAGGTATTTGTTTATTGACCATAACTAATACGTCGTAGGTTGGCAATGTAAATCAAACTATCCATTATCTTATCGTGGATATCCGGTGACGTCATCTCATTGCTTTACACGAATATTAAATAAAGAATTTAAATATACAGATTTTATTTTACTGCAATATGGTTTTAACTAATGAGGGAATCTGGAATCGATTCCGAAATCTGGCAGGAGCGAAAATCATCACCGCGGCAAATCTCCTGCTCAGAAGTCATATATTCATATTCTTGAACCTGTCTAACTGCTACAAATTTTGACAAAATTACGAATCGATCATTTGAATCGAGCTTAACATTTACCAACGGTAAAATGGTTGAACGCTCCAAATTCTCCAAACCTTCAATCTCCAAAAATTCCAATAAAGATAGATAGATTAGTTGCTAACAAGCTCAAGTCTTTCAAATTTTGAAACAATCAAATTCAACTTTTCCAGTGAAGACTGAACCATAAAACTTTTAACAGTTTTACATCTTCTCAAATAATTCCTCTTCATCACGCAAGAATCAAGGTCCATATGAGCGTATTGCGCAGATCGCAATTTAGGAAATGAAAAGTTTTCCACATGCTTCAAATTTATTACGATCAATATTAAATTTGTCAAATTTGCAAACTCCAATTGCTGCTTGCATTTAATGATTTTAAACCACTCAATTTGAAACCAACTAACCCGTTGACTATGTTCTGAAAATTTGCCAATCCGGTGGAACGTGATTTAATATTCGAAAACTAATTACCAAGAGGGTATTTGCAGCGAATATCTAAACCTTTCAAAACTGAATAGTTATCATCCAAGGAGAGATAGGGATACAGCAAACTGCCAAAGGATTCGAAGTGATCATGCTATCCTGATATCTGTAATTCCATAATTAAGTAGCTCGCTAGAATGGGATCGACAATTCAAATTCCTTGAATTAGCGGGCAATTAGTTATCAACTGATAATAGTGTTCAAAATCGCCACGGTTCGTTATTAAAATTTGGAAACTCCATGGTCGATACAGTCGATTATCACAATTTTATGAGAAGGGGAGCTAGATCAACCAATGGCGGAATTCCAGATAAGGTTAGCTTAATTTGCAGCTTCGAATTGGTTGGTGAATGATATTTTACTTTCCAATAACTTTTTTTATTCTTCTCAGTGAAATATTGCAAAAATGTGTAATTTCGAACGTAGAGATAAAAAGACTACTCATAAGTGTTGAATATCGGTGCATTTTGAAGCAGATAAGTTCCAATTGGCTGAGACGCTACAATTTTGTCGCTGAATGATTGATAGAATGATTGAGTGTCTGCCAAATTTAAATTGGCCACAATCTTCAATGTGAAATTCAGAGACTTCCAATCATCTTTTGTCGACATCATAGTAGTGACTTTGAAGATAATTTCATAGATGTCGTTCTAATCCTTACTAGGAAGCATATTCATCTGCTGCATAATTATCAGCGCTCTTTCTTTTCTCACGCATTTCCCTCTTAAATTACCCAAGATCTTTGTTGGCACAGGTTCTTATTAACTTTATATCAGCGTGGCTGCTTTTGATGTTGGTGATGGTGTTAGGGCAGGTGTAGGTGGGGCTTCTACTACTTTCGGACATATTGCAGATACTGACGTCGCAGATACAGTTCGCATTGCTGATGTTGTTGATATGGATGGAATTTTTGAAGTTGCTTTTGCTGTCCCAAATATTGCTCACCCTGCAAGTATTGCTGAGGCTGCAAAATCTGTTGAGATGGCCTCCAGCGTAAAAATTCCTGAGTGATAAACCACAACATATCTCTATCAGCCAACAAATCATTTGATAAATAGGTAAGTACTTGCTGCAGCTGTTCCTCTCGATAGGCGGTAGCTGTCATTCCCACTTCGTCAACTGCCGCGTTCATATCAACTGGTTCATGTTAACCTGACTGTTACGGCACAAATCCTAAATTGAACTCCTGATAGATCTGAAGAAACTCTTATTCACTGACTTCATCTTGTTGATTATTTCGCCACCGTTGTTTTCAGTACCAACGAGGGTGTAATACTTGTGTTTTCTTGCATTTTCAGAGAGTGCCCGAAATGTCAGAGCTTGACGGTCTGTTTATTTTTTGGACATCCTAAAATTGGAATCACCAATTTTCAATTGCGCTAATCCTTCACTTTTGATTGCTCTTGGTACTGACTGACATTATCTCCAATGATTTCATCCATCCAACCATCTATAATGACCCCCAAAGTAATCAAGGCGGTTTCATCCATTACTCTCAACAATGGCTCCTTATTTTCCAACTCATTGAATTTAGATGATATGTAATAATGAATCATTTCTAATAGCTCAGAATCAGGTAATCGATTGTCTTTAGGAAATGATTCTATTGGTTTGACGGGAATCTTTAGTGCGTATCTTTCCCCAATGACTTCATCTGGAGAGATTGCATGACCATCAGAAACAAGTTTGTTGATGTCCACTCTTGATCGTTTAACGTTTCTGCGAATTTCGTCATGGACTGCTTCATAAATATTCGGTTGAGGCATAGCTTATGGTTACTAATACATATATCTATTTTGTTAATAAGATTATTAAAAATTATTTTTTCAGGGTATGCGCCATCCTGGCGGACATCAAAAAATTGCCCCAAATTTCAAAACCTGGAACTACCTAGACAAAACCAATAGATAAAACAGAATGAATATTGAAGATATTTTAAAAGATTTGGAAAAGAATGTGGCAGAAGGAAGCGTCAGCAATGAATCTTTGAAAGTTCAAGATTATAATAACCTTGTCCAAGCTTGGGTTTCTGAAAGAACTGCACCAGAATTATTGCCATACCAGAATTCACTCATATCTCGTGTGTTAGCTAGACTTCGTGAACAAATGGAAATCATCGAACTTAACTCAATAGAACTACAGAGCAGTGACGCTGATATCAAATTAAAACTATTAATTATTGAGAATGAGGTAGAACGCGTTAGTTTCATTATCCGTTCATACCTACGTTGTCGGCTTGGAAAACTTGATCAATTTGCGCTCTACATTCAACAAGACCCAATTGAATCAGAAAAACTTTCTCTTCCGGAAGCTAAATATATCTCTGGTCACCTCAAGATCCTCGAGGAACTCTACGGTAAATGTTTCTTGGCCAACATCCCTGAACATCTACGAGTTCTCGATGACACCACTGGTGGAATCTCAATGATTTCAAAGCCAAACATGGACAAATTCGTCATCATCAAAGTTGTGTCAGACTCAGCGAAACCAGTGCGGTTCGGTGACCACGAGATTGCTCTCGATAAGGGCGACATTCATACTTTGCAGTACAAATTCGTCAAGAAACTCATCGGAAATGGCGATGTCATCCTCATATAGCAAACCCAACCACCTTTCTCGTCACCTTCCATGGTTTCTCAGAGAGGTACCGGCAAACCAACGACAGATCGACGCTACGAATATGACGATTTCATTTCGACATGCATTAAGGGCGCTGATTTAGTGTCTCCGTTCACGATTCCTATAATTTCTAATAGATGACTTCTGTATAGTCTATGTAGACCTCTCTAGCTTTTCGCTATGATTAATCCTAGCGACGCGAGTCGAGGTATCCCCTTGATAAACTGGCAGAAACTCTATCGACCGCGGAACATGAAATCATAGAGTCAATTAGGGACTATATTAGACCCACCACATGCTCGCTCTGGCGGCGACCGGTTGCCATTTTAGCAAACCCATCAACGAATTTCCGGTCTTCAACATTGACAGTCTCTGAGTACGTAATGAACTCACTGGTTATGCTAGCGTTATTCCAATCGAGTAAACTTCTAAGACAGGCTACAACCAACAGAGTAACGTGTCCGCCATTCAAGCAATGGAGATAAACACCCCCACCTTCGTTACCCTTTGCAATCACCATTTCGATGACTTTCATCACAACTTCATGGGTTAAAGGCATACCTCGTTTCTTTCCCTTACCGCTCTTCGTCACCTCGACATGGATCAATGAGATCCCGCTGGATTCAGCGAAATGGAAAAGATCAGGGTCAGCCGTGGGCGTTATTGGTTTAGGGATGAGTGAGATGATCGTGGTAATTTTGTACCGCTGGAGAAATCGGTAATTCACCTTGCGGGGGTATGAGCCTCTGTAGACGTTAGGATAAACTGTTGAAAATCGTAGCGGCGCTATTAACGACAATGGGAAGGCTTCTGTCATGATTGATGGATTGATGGTGTGATGGTAGTGATTTTGGTGATGGAATTAATTTTGATGATTTACTGGATGATCGGGGGTGTTGAGGGACCCCCCACACGCGAGTGTTTCGCCAAAAGGAAAAGTGAAAGAAAGATGAAGAAGAAGCTTAGAAGTTTATTATTAGTTTGATAATATACATATATATATATATTATTTAATAGTGATGGATTTTATTGATCCTTTGGTCACAAACAACTCAACAGAAACCTTGACTCCTTCGAAGACTACAAACCAGGAAAAAAATGAATTATCAATAAAGACGGAGCAGGGGTTTTCTAAATTCGAAGATAAGATTGAACTGACGTACAATCTAGTCAGCAAGACAACTTCATCATGGGGGACCACCTTTAGTGGGTTTTTAAATACAGTGAAGCTTCCACCTGCTCTTGATAACATTAAAGAAACTGTTGTCACTCAAGGGAAAAATGTGAGTAAACAAGTTGGTGAACAGTTATCAGGAGTATCTGGAGGAGATTCTCAGCCTAAAAAGATGGTAGAATTATTGGCAAATGCAACAAACAGTTATTTGGATGATTTAGATAAAGAACTTGAACAAGTTGAGAAATTTGCCGGGAATTATGCAACAAAAGTGGGGAATTTTTTTAAATCAACAGCAAATGATAATGAAGATAATAAACTTTTAGAGGACAATAAGGGTGATTTGAACGATGATGAAGTTGGAGTGTTATTTAATGTACCAGATAATAGGACCCCTATATATGCTACGCGCACTGAAGCTCAATTTAATACTTTACACACAAGTCAGGATTTATACTTGACTGATGCTGTGGATGAAGAGTATGATGAATTTAAAAACGTGTTTAAGTTGAGTGAGAAGACTGATGATATTAGCGGATTATTGATAAAATATCCAAGTTTGCAACAATTAATGGCATTGATTGTTCCTACAAAAGTTTCGTATGATGATTTTTGGACTAGGTATTATTATATGAGTGATAAGATTTTGCAACAAGAAGCAAAAAGAAAACAATTATTAAATAATGATGACAATGAAGATGTCTTTAATTGGGATGATGATGATGAGGAGCACAAAGAAGCTACTTCTTTGAAGCCAACCGCCAAAAATATTGAATCAAGAACTTCTTCGGAAATTACGTATGATTTGAAATCAACAAATTCTTCTACTTTGGATGTTGTTGCAAGTAAGAAGAAACAAGTGATTGCTGATAATAATGCGGCTGATGACGATGATGACGATGATTGGGAGTAAATTAATTAATAATAATTCATGAATTAGCTCTTATTTTAAATTCTTTGTAAAAACAAAACATAACTATCTTTTGAACAAACTCTATTGCTATTTTGTTGTTTGTAAACTTTTGTATCGTCAAAATAACACCACCCTTTTTTCAAGCCCTTGTATACCCAACTAGTATAATGACCACCTCTAAGGGTACCTGAATGATTAATTACACCATAAATTTTATAATTGAATGGTGGTACTTGACCTCTAATTTGTAATTGATTTAATCTTTCCATTTCCATCTCGCTACTCACGGGGGTCCAAAAATTTTCCAATTCTAACACTTCAGTGACTGAAAACTTTATTAGGGTTTCCAATTTAGCAAGGCCAAACCCCGATTTGAATCTTTTAAAATGAAGAATGAGAATCTTTGGAAGTCTAGTAATTTTTAATACCTTTGAAGATCGCTGAAATTTCTTGCAATTTGGACATTTCCATTTATTATCATCGTCTAATAATTCAGTCTTTGTAAATTCTTTAAAACAATCTTCAATGGTTGGATTAGCAGTTTTTGGGATAGGTAAACTCAAAGTTGAGAATGGTTGATAGGTGGTTGATGTGTTATTACACGCTAAACAAGTAAGTCTTGACAAATATTGACCTTGAAATAAATCAACAATAGCACTAAAGTCAGTTTTCAAGTATCGCTCCCATTCGATCGTTGATGCAATTCTAAATGGTAAATTTTCTCGACGTTTTTCATCTTCCTCAGTTAATTGTTTCATTGGTGGGTGACCTCCACATTGATTTAAATCTTCATGTAATCCATCAAGTAAAAAATTTAAAAACTCTTGGCAATCCTGTTGTTCAAAACCTTTAAATTCACTGTTCAATGACCCACAAATATTCTTGAATTTCGATGGGACAACGTAGGTCTCAGTTTTGGACATTAATTTGACAACCTCATAGTAGTTATTTGCCAATACTCCCTTTGAGCCCAATTTGCTATTAATATTGATATATCGTTTATAAGAATTGTTCAAGAAAATATGGGAAAGTTGGGTAGTTCCAGCAAGACACTGAAGAACACAATTAATGTAACAGGAATTACCCAAGTTATAAAGTCCCCCAGTGAAATCCATTGCCACTGGCTTCATTACTGGCGAAGGTGATGAGTAACTCACTATAGGCGACGAATTTATTGCCACTGGTTCTGGTGATTTAATTAATGGTGAAGCCACTGGCGCCACGGAAATCACAGGCACCACGACCGAGTTACCATTAGTAAATTGCAAAGATTTTCGAGATCTTGAAGGGATTTTAACTGGTTCAACCAATTCTTCCACTCTTGGTTCAGTGATATATTTTTTACCGTAATTATTAATCCATTCAATGTAACCACCATTTAGAATAAGTGGATTTCTTTTCAAAGGCTTTTGTAACGATCTAACATTCAAACTAGATGATAATTTCTTAAGGTACGATGGGAACTGTTGAGCTGATTTATAATTGAAATCATAAATTATTACTAATTCAAATAAATCACGATTGGCAAACAAATATTGTTCATGCTGTGGTGAAATTATCAATGAATTTTGAAGCTCTTGTTCATTGAAATTACTGTTAATGGAAAAAGGTTCAATGCAAATAATGTTATCTAATTTAATATGACTTCGATCAAATTCTTTTCTATTTCTAATATCTAAGACAAGAATAGATTTTGGATATTCTTTAACCAATTGTAATAATTCATCCACTTCAATGAAAAACTTTTCCTGGTATTGATCAAAGATCGACACATCTAAAACCTCATCAATTTCAATCGATGGCCTCACTGGAGATGGCGACCTTGATCTATAATTCAACCTAATTGGTGATAAGTGTTGATGTTTCTTTATCCTTAATTTTTCAAATCGTGAAACTAAATCTTGTGATGATTTTATTCTTTCAGTTATTTCAGTGATTTGATGTTTATTGTGAGCGAGTGAACTTTTCAACGTTTCATAAATCTCTTTCTTTTGATAATCATCAAGAAATTCTTGATAGTCATTGTTATTTGGAATCAACTTGACTACAATTTTTGTGGAAACCATAAAATTCACATACTTCTGTTTGTCGTGTTTCTCGTCCTCGTCTAACTGGTTGTATTTTTCCAAATGATTGATGGCTTCTCTAAGCAAACTTAGACTTGTTTGATTGGAATATGAGGATACTATTTGATCCACTTGAGAGTTTAGTTGATCCGTGGGCGTCATTAAAAAATATCTATATTCTTGATGTTGTCGCCACACCTCCCTACTAAGTAAGGCAAATTATTACTATAACGGCCATAAAAAAATATGATCCGTGATTTTTTTTTCTGCATAAATCTTGGCCAGCACGCATGCGCCTCCAACATTGGCCCCAGTGGAATGTACAGTGACTAAAAACAACTACAATTTTCTGTGAATATATATATTATTATATTAAATTAAATTGAGCCAGATAATAGAAACATGAAAAAAAAAGCAGGTTATAATTGAATAGTTTTCTAATTCTATGAAAGGAGGAATTTTCACGTGTACTTAGCCAAAGTTGCGTTTGGTTTGTCATCAAATGGTTCTTCAAGATATTTCCCTTTAACATACTTAAAATAAAGTTTCTCCCCAATGAAATCAAATTCACTTAAGATTCGATCTAAATCAGATTTTGTCAATGCACTAGAAATACAAAGTCGAATTCTAGAAGTTATCACTGAAGTAGCTGGATAACCAACAATAACAACAGCAATTCCACGTTTATACAATGCTCTAGAAACAGCTGGTAATTTATTCGGAACATAAAGTAAAATTGGAATAATTGGAGCATCATCCATTCCATAAACGATGAAACCCAATTTACGCAATCCAAATCTCAAATACCTTGAATTGAATGCAATTCTTTGAAGTCTTTCTTTACCTTCACCTGGGTTAATATCCCCCATGATAATTTTCATTGATGTATAAATTTGGGCACAAACAACAGGCGGAATAGCTTCAGCATAATTATTAGTTAAAATATCCAATCTGAATCTATCAATAATTTCTTGATTTGCGGCAATATAACCACCAGCAGCACCAAATGATTTAGTCAAAGTACCCATTAAGATATCAATTTTTGATGGATCAATATTAAAATAATCGCAAACCCCACGACCGTTAGGTCCCATAGCACCAATCGAATGAGCTTCATCAACAAATAAATAAAATCCATATTTTTCTTTCAATTTAACAATTTGTGGTAATGCAACCATTGTACCTTCCATTGAATATAATCCTTCAACGCAAAGTAAAATTTTTTTCCATGGTTTATGAGATCTTGGTTGGCCCTGAGCAATACTTGTTCTAATTAATTTTTCTAATTTGCCAATATCATTATGAGGGAAAATCTTAATGGCAACCCCTGAAACTCTTAAACCAGTTCTAATTGATGCATGATTTAATTCATCTGAAATAACTAGACATTCGCTATCAATGAAAGCAGAGAAAAAATTTGCATTTGTAGTAAAACCTTGTGAAAAGATAATAGCATCGTCTTTACCAACAAATTTTGCAATTAATTTCTCAACTTTTTCATGAATTTCAGTAGTACCAATTTGAGATCTTGGACCATGCGTTCCTGTACCATATTTTTCCAAAATTTCCAAAGCGTATTCAGTACAGGCACCGACGGATTGGGCAAAACCTAAATAATTATAGGAAGCTAAATTTAAACAATTAGTAGTAGTACCAGTGTATTGCAAAGTTTCATTGTAATCATCAGAAAATCGATCAAAACAAGTAATATATCTTCCAGGAACCCCGGTTGTTGGAACTGAAAATCCATCGTCAATTTTACGTTTCAATCGTCTGACATAAAATGATTCTAATCTCAAGTAATATGGAGCATAGCCATCTTTCTCCAAAACATCGGCAAAACTTGAACGACAAAAATACATTCCAAAGAAATCTTTAATGTTACCAACAATAATTAAAATTAAATAATTTAAGTAAGTTAAAAGAATGGTTAAATATGAAGGTTCTTCCAATTTTTCAGTTTCATAATCTTCGCCAACTGCGTGTTGGGAAGTGTATAAAAATTCAGTTGATTCTAATGATCCAAATTCTTTCTCCTTTTGCTCCTCTTTGGACAATCCTTCATTAGGAATAACATCAGGAATCCTCAACATATTGTAAAAAATGTCTTTTTTTAATCTACTTAGAATAATAGATAAAAAATAAGTGGGTATTTGGAAAAAAAATAGAACGATCTACGTGACGAAATATTGTATCACGTTTTCAAACCGAAATTACTCATATACATTGTGTGCATCTGCTTTCAATACCCGAAGCAAAGAGTGGTGAAATGTCAATATTAAATATTAGCAAAGGAATATTTAAGGAGAATGGCAAAAGCCTTTTCAATTCTTTGATAAATTTCAATGTTAATAATAATGAAAAATGGGCAATTTTAGGGGCGAACAAATCGATTTTTTTGAAAGTTATAGCCGGGAAATATGGTGGACCGGTGAAAATGCCAATCAAAACTGAATTCATGAGTTTTACTTACACAAATTCTCATCATATTAGTGCTAGATATGAATTTTTCAAAGAAGATACTGAAGATACTGTTCTACGATATGTGACAAATCAACACATTAATACTGACACCGAGTATGATTCCATGCTTGTTGATGAGGTATTGACAAAATTGGACCTAACAAATTACAAGAACAATTGGTTAATTGGATTAAGTAATGGACAAATGCGACGCGCAGTTTTCGCAAAGACGTTGATTAAACAACCAGAATTATTAATTGTTGATGATCCATATTTAGGATTAGATCCAACTGCAACTAAGAAGATTTCAAGTGTCTTGGGATCTTTACCACCTCATCCAAATGTAATTATTGGGTTAAGAAATCAAGATCCATTACCTGAATGGATAACTCATGTGGCAATTGTTAATGACAATGGAATAACTCAAGGCACAAAAGATCAAGTTGAATTACCAAAAGTGGAAACTTCCGCTGATGTTGTCGACAACTCAGCTGGCATACTTAAAATGCTATTCAATTATGATTTTGGCGCATCAATCAAATTTGACAATGTATCAGTTTCATATCAGGGTAAAAAAATTTTAGATAATCTCAGCTTTAATGTTGCTGCTGGTGATAAAGTTCATATTAGAGGCGAAAATGGCAGCGGCAAAACTACAATCATTAGTTTAATAACCGCAGATCATCCACAGTCTTGGAATCCTAGCATCATTATTAACAACAAACCAAGAAGAGTTGGTAAACATAATTATTTTGATATCAATCACGGTATTGGGGTAAGCTCACCAGAATTACAATCATTAGTTCCAAATGATATCACCTTGAAGAAATTGATTTCATCTGGATTTGGAATTAATTTTATTGGAAAAAAACTTTTCAGTGATGAAGAAGAAGATAAAATTAATTATCTAATTAAAGAATTTGAAATTAATGGTGACGATACGTTTCGTAATGTCAGCGTTAACGATCAAAAGATCGCGCTTTTTCTTAGGGCAATTATAAAAGCACCAGAACTATTGATTCTTGATGAAGCGTTGAGTTGTATGGACGAACATAACATTATTAAGTGTAAGAAACTTATTTATCAATGGCCCGGAACAGTTTTAGCTATTGGGCATATCAGCGATGAGGTTCCAAATTGCAATAAGTTTATTCAATTAGATAACAAGACGGTGATTGCAGGCAGCAGCGCTTAATTGTTTTTCATGCGAGAACGGGCTCGCAACCAGCGGCAATACCAGAAAAATGAAAAATTTCCGGCGCTAATACAACAGTTTTCACGATAGATCATCATAGATTATTAGATCAAACAGCAGCCAAGCTAACATGTCGTTCTTTTTAGGGAATGTATCGCAACAGGAAGTCAATGAAGCCAAGATTCGAATGGCCGAAGTTCAGTTTGACAGTCAGCAGAAGGTGTATAATACGTAAGTAGAGAATCAAGCCATTGATTTGATTGATATTATTGCAGGCGGCGGCGGCTAACATTCAACTTATAGTCTACTAAAGACTTGTCGAAGTAAATGCATACCCCATGAATACGGAGAAGGCGAATTGAATAAAGGAGAAAGTGAATGTGTTGATCGATGTGTTAGTAAATTCTTCAACGCGAATATAATGATTGGACAGGTAAGTTAACCACGAGCACCGATGATGATGATGGATTTATATAGGGTATCATCCAGCCAACCATCCATCCATGCATCCATCCATGCATCCAAAAAGAAAAAAATATTGGTTATGGTCCACTAACACAACAGTTTGTTGCTGCGACGCGATATGCAAATCCTGCGAATTTACCCGGCTACAAGTCGATCCCAAACTGAGACATGAGACTGAGACTGAGACTGAGACTGAGACTGGCGTGGCGTGGGCCAGCGGGTAACACACTCCTCCATAATAAATAGCAACCGCAGTTAATTTTCCTATATATTTTGCACTATAGTAAATTTTCCTAATAGTTTTCAACTACTATTATATTACTACTATACTTACTACCTTACTTAACTCTTAGTATTTAAATGTATGTGTGTCATGCTTCTCCCATATAGCGGTATCCAATATATGGGTGATAATACAATAATAATAGAATAGTATTTAACTTTCTTTTTTTTTTAATTCAATCTAATTGAATTGATTTCTAATTACTCAATTGTCTCTTCTTTTTTTTTTTACTCCCTTTTTCCAGCAAATATTCAATATTTATCAACACTATTGAGCTTCGCCTATATATATTACACGATCGTCAAGATGTCAATCGAACTGCATAATCAAAAAATAATCAAGAATATCGACAGCCAAAAAAAAACATTGCAACAAAACAAAAATTTATTCTACTATAATTGAAATAAAATATCAATTTTATATCATTATAGAGGAATTAGACGAAAATTTTGACCAGCTCACTATATGAATTTTGATGGAGGGGGGAAAAAACTGAAAAAAATTTGTGAGTTTTTTTTGTTACCGGGCGGATTCTTAGCAGACCTTGAAAAAACAGGAAAAGCAAGAAGCGGAGGAAATTAGTGTGGAAAAATGTATGCGTGCTGAGAACTACACCCTTCTTACGCACATACATTTTGTTTATGTGTGTGTGCTTTTATGGTTGTTCGCTTTTTTTTATAATATGTGTCACATGAGCGACGCGTTATTATATTTAATTTTCATATAATTATTTGTTTATATCCCGTTTTTTTCTGTTCTCTCTTTCTCTCTTTCTCTTTCTCTTTCTCTCTTTTTTTTTTTTTTTTTTTCTTCTTCTTTCTCTTTTATTATTATTATTATTATTATTATTATTATTATACTTACTTATACTAACTATTAGTTAACAATGGCTGACGGCGAAACTAGAAGAAGAACTAAATCTTCAAGAAAGAAGAAGGGTGTGTATCACTTTTGCTTATAAAGTTTAAACTTTTTTTTTTGTTTTGTTTTGTTTTGTTTTTTGCATCTACTAACTCACTACAGACCCAAACGCTCCAAAAAGATCATTATCTGCCTACATGTTTTTTGCTAACGAAAACCGTGACATTGTGAGAGCTGAAAACCCTGATATCACTTTCGGTCAAGTTGGTAAAATGTTGGGTGAAAGATGGAAGGCTTTATCTGAAAAGGAAAGAGTCCCATATGAAACCAAGGCCGCTGAAGACAAGAAACGTTATGAACAAGAAAAAGCTGCTTATCAAGAAAGATTAAGTGAAGAATAAATCAATTAATCAATCAATTGATTGATTGATTGATTGATTGATCGATTGATTCTTGTACGATTCGATTGTGCGACTGTCTATCTATCTGTCTATCTATCTATCTACCTATCTATCTTTACGATGGTAACCCTTTTTTATTTTGTAATTTTATACTAATAAATGTAGTTTATTGATGTATTTTTATCTAGTTTTGTAGTTTATACGTACGTACATGGTGTTATTCTTATTCGGTATGGGGTATTACCATAGGTATATAAATATATATATATATATATATATATATAGTTGAGGTACCTGTTATAAAATGTCCACCGGGTAACACGCCCTCCCTGATTTTTTTTTTTTTTTTTTTTTTTTTTCAATTTTTTTTTTTTTCACTATCGTCCAACATTTTCAAAAAATTCAGAAGTGGTGTGTGACCTTTTTTCTTTTCTTTTTAAATTGAGCAAAGAAAGAAAATACGAAAAAATCATTTATCTCTTTATCAAAAAGCGAACCCAATAAATCAATAACAATACAAAAAAACATAATATGACGGAACCCACATCTAAACAAAATAGTAGACCACCTAAACGTGGAGGTTTTAGAAATCATTCGAAAAAATTTAATAGTACCAGCGGCAGCAAATTAGACATCGACACTGAAAATAAACTAACAAATTTAACAGAATTATTTCCTGATTGGTCAAAAGATGATTTGCTTGATGCTTTAGAAGATTCGCAATTTGACGTGGAATCGGTAGCATTAAAGATTATGGATGGTACTCTTTCCAAATGGGACGAAGTTAAAAAGCCTTCAACGATTAAAAAGCAACATAACGAATTTGAACAAGTTCCAAGCAAATCGAAGAATATTAATAATAGTAATAGCAGCTCTGATATATCTCATAAAAAGGATCATAAGAAGTTTAGTGATAAGCCGAAATCAAAACAATTCAATAAGAAATCAAAGGCGAAGGAAGGAAAGCAAACGACTACAACTACAACTACAACTACAACTTCATCAACTGCCAGTAGTGCACCATCTATAACTTCTGCTGCTGCTACTGCGCCTGCTGCTGCTCCTGGTAAATCGTCTTGGGCTTCTGCGTTATCTTCAAAACCAACTAAACAAATAGAAGAGAAACCACAACCTCAGGTGGAATCTGAAGAACCTGAACTGAATGAAAAAGTTGATGAACCACAAGAGCCATTGGAAGAAGAACAAGAACAACGAGAACAACAAGAAGAAGAAGAAGACCAAGAAGTAGTGGTGGTAGAAAAACCAAAGCAAATACCAGTACTTGAATCTAAACCTCCTGCTCCTCAAAAAAAAACGTGGGCCTCAATAGTTGCTCCAAAACCTCCTCAACGTAAGAAGAAACCTGAACCAAAACCTGAAAAATTACCAGAGCCAGAAATTAAAGAAAATGAAAAACAGCCAGAACCAGTCAAAGAAGAAGTTCAATCAGAACCAGTACCAGTACCAGAATCAGAACCAGTTAAAGAGGAAGAGCCACTTAAAGAAGAACCAGTTAGCGAAGAAGTTAAAGAAGAACCAAAAGTTGAAAAAATTTCTATTAACAAATTAATTGATGAGAAGAATGCAGAAGTCCCAGCTTCCGTTGAACCTGTTGAAGAACCAATTGCGTCTGATTCAATTGAAGTTGCTCAACCACAACAACCACCACAACAACAATCTTCTGTTCAAATTAACGATCGTGTTCGTTTCCCAAGAAGATTAAACCAAGAAACTCCAGTTGTCTTGCCAACTTCTGCTTCAAACATTAATTCTTCTATTGGTATTTCATTTGGTTCATTGACTTTGGATGAGCAAAATGCTACTCAGCAACCACAACAACCAGCTGCTACTCAGCAACTGACTCAACAACCAACTCAACAAGCTACTCAAGCTTCTCCAGAAAATCAGCAAAGACAATACAATCAATTATACCAACAACAGCAACAACAACAACAACAGCAACAACAACAGCCTCAACAACAGCCTCAACAACAGCAACAACAACAACCACCTAATCAGTATCAAAGACAACAACAGCAGCAATACTATCAACAATACCAACAAGTTCCTCAACAAAAATTTGATTATTATTCTGGCTATCAAAATCATATGCCAAATTACAACTACGGTATGGATTATTCGTTTAACAATAATTATCAACAAAATTCTCCTTTGGTTGCTAATAACACTCTCAGAAATGGTTCAAACTATGACCAACAACAACAACCACAACAACAGCAACAACCACAACAACAAGGCCAACAGCCACAACAACAAGGTCAACAACCGCAACAAGGTCAAGGTCAATATCCAATTGGTGGACCAATTCCAAACGATTCATCTAACCACCCACCAAATGGTTCAAATATTGGAGGATTACCAAATTCTCAATCAAATAATAACGCTGGAGGTAACCCAAGTCAACCAGGTGCTGGCGCTGGTGGATTTACAAATCAACCTTATTACAGTATGCCATATTATTATTATCAATATCAAAATTTCTATCAACAACCTCAACCAGGTTATGGGCATTACCCAAATCAACCACAACCAAATAAATATAATCAATATTATCAACAAACGCAAAATCCTCAACAAGGCCAACAACCGCAACAACAAGGCCAGCAACAAGGCCAACAACAAGATCAAACTAACTCACAAGTTGACCAAGGTAGCCAACAACCAAATGGCCCAGTTCAACAACAACAACCTTATTATCAACAACAGCAACATCATCATCACCAACAACATCAACAACAACAACATCAACATCAACAACAACAACAACAACAACAACAACATCAACAACAACCACAACAACAGCAACAAGCTCAACAAATGCCGTACCAAGGTTATAACGGGTATCCAGGAGAATATTCTAGACAATCCAATAACTCGTGGCCATATTAAGAGTGATCTCGGAAATTTATTGTTATTATTGTTATTATTTTTTTGTATAGTTTAAATGTGTATGACTTTTTTTTCTAATGATTTTCATTGCGTAGCACATGACTTTGCAGCATTGCTTTTTTTTTTTCTGCTGAATTCATATACCTCGAAAATTTTATTTGCTTGGAAAAATCAGTCATAATCTTGATTTATATTATATTATATTATGATTAGATTAATCTCTAGAAGAACCAACATTAGATCATTGACTAGGTCATTGGCTAAGGCTTCAATTAGACCGGCATTAGTTGCTATTAACAATGTTTCTAGCAGATCATTTCAAACAACCACCGTTCAAAACTCCTCAAAATCTACCATTGTGCAATTATTAAACAATATTGGATCAAAAAGAGAAGTAGAGCAATATTTGAAATTTTTCACATCAGTTTCATCACAACAATTTGCAGTTATTAAAGTTGGCGGGGCTATCATTACTCAAC
Source organism: Saccharomycopsis sp. KB-2023a (assembly GCA_030450195.1). Taxonomy (NCBI): domain Eukaryota; kingdom Fungi; phylum Ascomycota; class Saccharomycetes; order Ascoideales; family Saccharomycopsidaceae; genus Saccharomycopsis; species Saccharomycopsis sp. KB-2023a. Next base: position 302,473 of record JASJSC010000003.1, on the reverse strand, counting down.
AATTGAATGAATTAGCATCATGTTTAGCATTTCTTTACCATATTGGGTTGTATCCAATTGTTTTACATGGTACCGGTCCACAAATTAATGAAGTGTTAGAAGCTGAAGGAATTGAGCCTGATTATATTAATGGAATTCGTGTTACTGATGGGAAAACTATGGCTATTGTTCGTAAATGTTTTTTGAATCAAAATTTGAAATTGGTCACAGCCTTAGAAAAATTGGGGGTTCATGCAAGACCAATTAATTCTGGAGTTTTCAATGCCAGCTACCTTGATGAAAAAAATTATAAATTAGTTGGAAAAATTGATTCAGTTAACAGTTACCCAATTGAAGCTTCAATTGCTGCTGGTGCTTTACCTATTTTAACTTCACTTGCGGAGACTCCATCGGGACAAATCTTAAATGTTAACGCTGATGTTGCAGCAAGTGAATTAGCTAAAGTATTTGAACCATTGAAAATTGTTTATCTTAGTGAAAAAGGGGGTATTGTTAATCCAAACACCGGAGAAACTATTTCTGTTATTAATTTAGATCAAGAATATGATGATTTATTGAAAGAATCATGGGTTAAATATGGTACTAAATTGAAAATCACTCAAATTAAACAATTGTTGGATTTTTTACCAAGATCAAGTTCTGTTGCTATTATTGATGTTAATGATTTACAAAAAGAATTATTTACTGATTCAGGTGCTGGTACTTTAATTAGAAGAGGTTATAAATTAATTACTTCTGAAAACAATTTGGACAATTTTAATAATAATTTATTAAGATCAGTTTTAGCTAAAAATTCTGAGTTAGATTCGAGTGTCTCTAATTATTTGGCAAAATTAAATAATTTTAAAGTTTATGGTGATGAACCGTTGGATGTTTTGGCAATTATTTTAAACGAAGGTCAAGTTCCATTATTGGATAAATTCCAAGCCACGAAGAATGGTTGGTTGAATAATGTCACTGATAACATTTTCAATTCAATCAGGGAAGATTATAAATCATTGAAATGGATTGTTAGTGAAGATGATCCAAATGCTAGTTGGTATTTCAATAAATCTGATGGTTCTTATCATAAAGATGGTCACATTTTATTCTGGTATGGAGTTGAAGATATTAATCTTGTTAATAAAATGATTGCTGAGTTTTCTCAAAAGATTAATTCAGAGAATGCCTTAAAATTTTCTGCAGCTGTTGGCTCAGGTTTTAAAAATCATATCCAAAAGCGATATATCTCAACTAAGACTACCTTGGGTCGTCGTTATTTTTCTACTGAATCAAATCCAAACCCACCATTGAAACATGGTACCAACACTGATAAATCTAAAGTTGCAATTATTGGTGCTCGTGGTTACACTGGACAAAACTTGATTTCCATGATTGATAAACATCCATACTTGGACTTGACTCATGTTTCATCTCGTGAATTACAAGGAAAACCATTGAAAGGTTACAGCAAACGCGAAATCACTTATGATAATTTACAAATTGAAGATATTAAAACTTTGGAAGAAAACAATGAAGTGGATGTTTGGGTTATGGCACTACCTAACGGTGTTTGTAAACCATTCGTTCAAACCATTGAAAAAGCTTCCAAAAAATCTAAAATCATTGATCTATCTGCTGATTACAGATTCGATGATAGTTGGACTTATGGTTTACCTGAACTTGGAGTCCGTAGTGAAATTGCTAAATCAAGAAAGATTTCAAACCCTGGTTGTTATGCTACTGCTGCTCAAATTGCAATTTCTCCATTACTCAAATACATCACTGGTACTCCAACTGTTTTTGGTGTCTCTGGTTACTCTGGTGCTGGTACTAAACCATCGCCTAAAAATGATGTTAACCATTTGAACAACAATCTCATTCCATATTCATTAACTGATCATATTCATGAACGAGAAATTTCTCGTCATTTGGGCACTCCAGTGGCATTTATTCCTCATGTTGCTCAATGGTTCCAAGGTATTACGCATACCATTTCAATCCCGATCAAACCTAATTCTTTGACTTCCAGAGAAATTAGAAATTTGTTCCAAGACAGGTACCAGGGAGAACAATTGGTTACGATTTCAGGGGAAGCACCATTAGTGAAAGATATTAGTGGGAAACATGGGGTTGTCGTTGGTGGATTTGCAGTTAATGCTAAAGCCGACAGAGTTGTTATTGTTGCTACTATTGATAATTTATTGAAAGGAGCAGCTACTCAATGTTTGCAAAATATTAACTTGGTTTGTCATTACGGTGAATATGAAGGTATTCCTGATGACTTAATTATTAGAGGATAAGGTGCTTAGTCATGGTGCGGGCGCTACTGCATAAATATTTGTCTCCCGCCGCTGGCGGACACTCAATATTTATATCGTAAAGCAAAGTAAAAATATTCGCTTTTTTATATCTCTATTTTTATATCTAAAATCTACAATTATGTTTACAGGATTAGTTGAATGTATAGGAGATATCGAAGAGTGATTTCGGCATCTTCCTCTTTGATTGATATGGTAATTGAGCCGTTATCGATCTTGGACCATTGCCATTCGAATGATTAGATCGCAGTGAATGGGACATGCTTGACTGTGACTGAATTCAGTTCATCATGGTTTAAAGTGGGCATTTCCGCGGAAACCCTTCGTCTAACAAATCTTCGGAAATTGACAGTTGACCGCAAGGTTAATTTGGAAAGAGCAATAAGTGGTGAGACAAGATTTGGAGGCCATTATGTCTAGGGTCATGTCGACACTACTGCCAAGATCATCTCTGAGTTACCAGACATGTACAGTTCAATAATCTTTACATTCGCTCTCGCTCCTGAATATTTGAAGTTCTTTGTGTAAAAGGCGTTCATTTGTATCGATGGGACGAGTTCAACTGCGACAAAACTTGATTATGCCAAAGGGGCGTTTAGCATTATGATGGTCAAGTTGACTGAAGGCAGAGTGGTTTGTCTTTGAAGAAATTCGGGAATAACAGAGGCTGTATGGTTGTTGTTGACATAGACGATGAGGCACTTTCAATAGAACCACACTAATGGCACATATTGTACTACCCGCATATTATATTTTTTTTGCGCTTTGGTGCAAAATTTGAGGAATTCTGCTATTTCGGCTTGTAGCTATTTCGGCTTGTAGCTATTCTGCTCAATAGGCGGGAACAGGCCACCTCTCCTCCTTCAGGAATGAGAATGCACACAATTGAAATGATGGCGAGCACATGGCAGTTGTCTATAAGCGCGAAAGTGGTCGCGATCAAAGCCAGGGGCCAACGAACTGGCAATCAACGCACACTGACGGCCGATTTGGCCCGCCACGAACGAGAAGAGGTAGCTTGTCAACAATTACCAACAAAGGTAAGAGTTATGGAAATACCCATCAAGCGGTCGTCAAAGTTCAACATCTTGACAAATAAAATGAGGATAAGGAAAGTACGCCCAAACCCAGACAATCTCACTATCCGGACAAGAATGATGTCGTAGAAATCTATTGCCCATTGAGCAACGGTTTGCAAATGATTGCTCCCTCGGGATATATTGGCGACACAGATGCAATGTAAAACTCTATAATCACGTGATAAATAAATGCATGAAAAACAAAGACAACTTATAGGCGAAATCTGCGGACGATCCCCCTTCAGGTCGGGTTTTGGACAATCCCTATTGGCTCAAAGCAGCAGTGCATGGCACCCTGCGTTAGCCTCATCGGGTCGTGTGAAACTCTTAATGCATGCTCCGCATGAGATCTGCGGGAGGTCTGAATATAACCTAAGGAATATGTGGCAACCGCAGATAATCCGCAGTTTATCCGTGTTAAAGCTTTCAGCTGCAGGTTTTCTTGGCCTATGAGAGCTCTGACTGGGAACAAAATTCCCGCGCAGAGCCGTTTCTCATTAAACATATGACTAAAAGCTGACAAACCAATATTTCCGACCGGTATTTGAATAATTCCGATGTCAGTGAAATAAGCTAAATTATTTTTCATGGGGTGCAACTTTATCAGATTGATCCAAAAATTTTTCTTGGGGTGTGACTTTATCATATTGATCAGGATATTTTTCTTCACCTTTTAAGATCAGATAATCACTTGCTGTTTTTTTTTTGAACTTCTCTTCTTTCTCAAAACAGAGCTGTTGATTATCTGATTAATCAAAAAGAAGAGAAAAAACAATAGTCGGATTCATCAGGTTTGTTCGCGATGTCTACTGAAACTACCTTTGAAGGTGCTTCAGCTGGGACTTCAAAGCTCAACCTTGAAGAAGAGAATGTCTCCAAGATTGAAGAGCAGCAAGTTGATGGTACTGACTCCAGCAGTCTGATTGCTGCCGTGGACTTTACCTGGAACGATGTCAATGCTATTGTTCCCACAGAAGATATTGATGCTCCTGCCTCCACTCTTAGAATGTGGATCATGTGTTTTGGCTTGAGTGCTGTTCTTGGCGGTGTTGATTCATTTTTCCTGTTGAGATTCCCAACGATTCACATTGGTCCAATTGTTGCTCAAATTATCGCTTATCCTCTTGGGCAGCTCTGGTACCGCATTGTGCCAGCCCTCGATATCCCCGTTCCTTTTGGTCTTGGATTCAATTTGAATCCAGGTCCCTTCAATCCCAAGGAACACGCTTGTGTTTATATCTTCACCAACATCGTGGTCATTGCTGGTTCTAACACTGTGGTGTCTGAACAGTTCAAGTTCTTTGACGAGGATATCGGAATCAACAAGATGATCTTGTTCAACTTGTCTTCTTTCTTAATTGCCTTTTGTCTTCTGGGCTTGGCAAGAAACATTCTCATTACTCCAGATAAGAGTATCTGGCCTGGTGTCTTGAGTACCTGCGCATTGTTCAACGCTTTCCACTCCGGGGAAAACCACGCTGTTGGCAACTGGACCATCTCTAGATTCAAGTTCTTTGCTGTTGTCTTTGTCTGCTCTTTTGCTTGGTACTGGTTCCCTGACTTTATCATGCCTTTTGTGAGTGATCTTGGTGCTTGGATTAGTTGGTGTAAACCTTCCAGTGCTGAATTAGCTCAAGTGTTCGGGGTATCCACTGGTTTGGGTCTCTTCCCATTGACCCTCGACTGGACTCAAGTTTCTTCTATTTGTAATCCTTTAACTACCCCATTCTGGTCGGTTGCCAGTGTTTTCTTCTCGTTTGTCTTTTGGATTTGGATTGTTATGCCAGGTTTGTATTATAAAAACCACTGGCAAACCGCCCACATGCCTATTATGACTTCTTCCATTTACGATTACAAAGGCAATGCTTACAATGCCACCAAAGTCATTGACCACAATTGGAACTTGGATTATGATCGATTTAAAGCTTACTCTCCTGTCATGTTGCCAATTGCATTCTTGATGAACCTCGCCTTGGGTTTGGCTGCATTCTCCGCAATGATAGTTACTTTCTGTTTCAGATTCAGAACTGATGTCTTGGGTGCATTGAAATCTTTCAAGACAGATTTCCACAACAGAGTCTTGTCCCATCATAAGACTTTGCCATTCTGGATTTACATTGGTGTTGGTCTCGTTGGCTTAGCTCTTGGCCTTGGATTCAGTGAAGGTTACCACCACCTCACTCAATTTAGAGGCGACGCTTTCATTGTTAGTGTCATCATTGCTGCTGTCCTTTTCCTTCCTTTGGCTCTTATTGAATCGCAATCCAATTTCGAAGTCAGTCTTGCTTCGTTCTTCCAAATTGTTTCTGGTTACTGGCTCAAAGGTAAACCAGTTGCGGTGTTGTACTTCTACACCATGGGGTTTGGAACTATGCAACACGCTATGCACGCTACTCAAAGTGCTAAGATTGGCCACTATATGAAGGTTCCTCCTAGAACCCTGATGATCGTCTTGTTCCTTGCTTGCATTTGGAGTGCTTTGGTCTCCCCTGCTGTTACCGGTTATGTGGTTGAACACATCAAGTACGTTTGTACCGCCGAAGCTGCAAATCATATGATTTGTAGAAAAACCGCGGTGCAATTCAACACTCAGTTGGTTTGGGGCTTATTCGGTTCTCATCTTTTCCACAAGGATGGACGCTACTCTTGGGTCTTGTGGTTCTTCTTGGTTGGTGCTTCGGTTGCTATTGCCGTTGGACTCTTGGAATGGTACAAGCCAAACAGTTTCACCAAAGCTATGAACCCGGTGTTGTTCTTTGGTGGTGCAGGTATGATTCCTTCGGTTACTGGATTCAACTATTCCACTTGGTTCTTTGTTGCTTTTATCTTCAACCTTTTGATCCACAGAAGGCTACATGGCTGGTGGAAAAAGTACAATTTGATCTTGGCTGCTGGCTTGGACTGTGGTGTCGCCATTGCGTTGATTTTGATTTATTTCTGTGTGGTCTATACAGGTGGTGCCAACCACTTCTCATGGTGGGGAACAACTGTCAGTAAAAAAGGCTGTGATGCCCAGGGATGCCCACATTTAACAGGACCCATGGTAAAACCAGAAGGATGGTAAGCATTTCTATTTTCTCGTAGTTTATCTTTTCATTGTGATTTGACAAAGCGTATTAGTTACCCAACTTAATGCATTTTTGGTTTTAGATCATTGTTTTGAAGACAAAAGAAAAAAGTTCTGTGGCCAAGAAATGAGGAGCGCACCAAAAGATATTTTGTTAGCGCTTGTGCTTTTTCTCAAATGTTCAATTGTTGTACTTCTAGATAAGTGTCAGAAACACTAAGGATCTTCTAAATGGCCACCAATAAACGATCACGTACTCAATATTTTGGCATAACCAGCAAGCATAGTTGGATCATTGGGCACATTTCTAATTTTCATGAGGAATGCCAGGAATTTTCCTTTTTCCAAGATTTGGAAACGCGGTCTCCGCATTATTCTTTTTTTATTTTGCAACACTAGGTTTTTGGACTGCCAGTAGAGCTTTTGGAGCAGATCATGTTCAGAAAAAGGCTAGCCTAACGGTAGTTGGGTGCTGAGGAGCATAATCTGGTGGTAACGTGAGATATACTGACATACAATCGAGGCAAGCCCAGTCTTCCCAGACGATACACAAGAAGGATCAAGATTCAAACACTGATTGTCACCCTGCTGCTGTTCATATTGTAATTTCTCCGTTTCCTAAATCCATCACATATACTCTAGCTGTTTCTGGTGTCTCTGCCTACTCTGGTACAGGCACAAAAACCATCACATAAAAATAAGGTTCACAATTTGAACAACAACCTCATTTCATATTCATTAACTGATCATATTCATGAACGAGAAATTTCTCATCATCTGGGCACTCCAGTAGCATTTATTCGAGAGGTTGCTCAATGGCTCCAAGATATTACACACCACATTAATCCCAATTAAACCAAACTCTTTGAGTTCCAGAGAAATTAGAACTTTGTTCCAAGACAGAGATGACAAGGAGAGCAGTGGTTACTGTTTCAGGGGAAGCACTGTTAGTGAAGAATATTAGTGGAAATCATGGAGTTGCCGTTAGTGGATTTGCAGCTAATGCTAAAGCCGACAGAGTTATTATTGTTGCTACTATTGATGATTTATAGAAAGGAGCGGCTACTAAATGTTTGAAGAATATTAACTTGGTTTGTTATTAATACGGTAAATAAGAACGCACTCCCCAAGACTCAGTAATCAAGACTAATGTGCTTAGTCATCGTGCAGAAGCTGCATAGATATTTGTCAGCCTCCCTGGCGGACACTCAATATTAATATCCTAAACTAAAGTAGAGAAAATATTCGCTTTTCTATATATTTTTGTTTTTATATTTGAAGTCTACAATTATGTTTACGGGATTAGTTGAATGTATAGGAGATGTCAAAGAAGTGATTTCGACAACTTCTTCGTCGATTGATATGGTAATTGAGTCACCATCAATCTTGGACGATTGCCATTTGGGTGATTCGATCGCAGTGAATGGGACATGCTTGACTGTGACTGAATTCAGTTCATCATGGTTTAAAGTGGGCATTTCGGCTGAAACCCTTCGTCGAACAAATCTTGGGAAATTGACGATTGGCAGCAAGGTCAATTTGGAAAGAGCAATAAGTGGTGAGACGAGATTTGGAGGCCATTACGTCCAGGGTCATGTCGACACTACTGCCAAGATCATCTCTGAATTACCAGACAGGGACAATTCGATAATCTTTACATTCGCTCTCGCTCCTGAATATTTGAAGTTTGTTGTGGAAAAGGGGTTCATTTGTATTGATGGGACGAGTTTAACGGTGACCAGAGTCGATTATACCAAGGGGGAGTTTAGCATTATGATGGTAGAGTACAGCCAAGGGAAAGTGATCTTGCCTTTGAAGAAAGTCGGGGAGTCGGTTAATATCGAAGTGGATGTTAGCGCGAAAGTTGTTGCTCAACAAGTTGAATTGCAGTTGGCGGGACAAATCAAAAACAAAGACTCTCCTTTGGTTAAACTCATTGAGAATATAATTGTGGAAAAATTAAATAAGTAGACTTGTATATGGACTGGACTGTCGCAATTGAATTATGCGTTGTTGTTTCTAGTATGATGGTGGCGTAGTGATAGCTGTGGGGAGAAGCGAGCCCTGGGGGTTTCGGGAGCTGACTCGCATGAAAAAGAATCTACAAGCATTGAAAGTTAGAGTGATTCTAGTGTATATTTTATCGCCTCTTTGAAGCATTTACATGTCTGCCTGGAGTTATCTTAACGTCAGTGTGGGTCTTGTTACCAGCAAAAGGGGAGTAGAAGTTTTCAGCACTACCACCGCCAATCCAATTTTCCAAATACTTTTCATTTTGTCTTTGAGTCCATTCGCTGTTCTTGATCACTTTAGTGAATTCTTTCTGGTCTTCTCTCAAGATAGGCACATTATTATGAGCGCTATAGTTCTTAGAGTGCTTATTATGTTGGAACCCACCTTTACCCAATTTCTTCTGAGTGGCTTTCGATAGTGGACTAGGTAAACTGTATTTATTCCCCCTGTTGTGCCATTCAAAGTTAGCCTTTAACATCGGCTTGAGTTCGCCTGTCTTGCTGTCAACTATAACCGCACATCGGAGCAAAGTTTGCCCTCCGCAATAAGCACAGAAATGCTTTGATCCGTTAAGAGCTTGAAGCTTAAAACAAGCATGACATCGTAACATATAGTTCCTAATTCTCTTTATTTGTAAACCAGTGGATGAACTCATTAATTTGAGACCAAGTTGGATTGCCACGTTTTGAACGGCAAAATCTTGAGATGCAAGGGCAACTTTACTTTCAAATTTAGCTTCTTGTAGTTCACCTTGATCTTGCTCAATGGTAGAGGCGAGGTTGTCAGCAGTGATCCATTCGCCCTCGTCGGAAGAGTCAGCGACTTCAGCAGAAGATTCTATCACCCGTTCAACTTCTGATATATCAAGTTTTTCCTTATTTATTGGTTCTTCCTTAGGTGTTTCTTCTTGCATCTCTTTCCCGTTTCCTTCTGATTCCTCATTTGGCGCCACTTCCTCTTCGGGCTCGCCCTGGTCATCCCCTACATGCACATCTGAAGACTTCAATATTTCAGCCAATTCTGCCTCCCTCTTAGCCCGCTGTTTCTTCCCACCCCTTCTTCTTAATTTCTTCTTGACTTCATGAAACCCCTCCTCTTCGCTTTTCACTTCTGTTTTCTCTTCATTTTTCACATCCTCACCTCCCAATTTTTCACCAGGGTATTTCCTTAGATGAGCGGCACTACCATTCAATTCAACATCCAATTCATACGCCAATGCAATAATATGAATATCATTAGCACTAAGCACATTATAATCACCTGTCTTTCTAGCAAAATCTCGAACTGCTAAAATACTCTCTGGCTTTGGATGTCTTAGTACAAGATCATCCATCCATAAATCCAAATTTTTTCTTGCATTTTCATCCTTGATTTCTTTGAAAACAGTAGGAGTGGTGTAGAACTTATCAGCAAATTGCTTTATGGTAGATTTGGTTTCAGTGATTAACGGGTGAGCATCAAGGACTAATGCTTGAACCGCGGGCATCTTTAATTTGATAATATATATATAAGTGCTGAATCAATGCAAAAAAAAATTTTTTTTTTTTTTTTTTTATTTTGAGATGCTTCGCACATGACTTAAATTTTCACTTTGGCAGGGCAACCTTTGTTCCTTACTTCTGGCACATTTTTTTTTATTTTCCGTTCTATGGGGTTCTTTCGACCTTATGAAAATCGTCCGTGATCTTGTAATCAAGGACAACTGTAAATTAAATAAAAGAAAAGGAATATAGCTTTGTAGGGAATAAGCGCCTGATAATTCAATTCATCTTAGTTTATAAAGCTAGAGAAAGTGTTAGTTGACTACGGGAATCACTTTCAATTGGGCTCTTTTTTTTGTTTGAACATATACATATATACTGTTAACTTTTCTCATTTCCGTCCAAGTTTTGTGCCGAGAAATATTATCTTTCCTTTTACTTAAAAAACCAAAATGCCATCCAACATTGACTTAGCTAAACAGGCTAACGAGAAAAAAGATTATGACAGAGCTGCTGAATTATTAGCCAAAATTCTTAGTGACAATCCGAATCATTTTGTCGCCCTTGTTGAATTAGCTGATGCTCATAAGGGTCAAAAGGATTATGACAGGGCCCTTTACAAGGACTTGGTGAAAGCCTTGGATCTTGCTAAAGAAAGAAATAGCAAGTCAAATGTTGCTCTTGCCTGCTATAAAATTGCAGTTCTTTTAAATTTGAAAAAAGATTATTTTGGTGCTTTTAAATATTGGAAATTAGCTCAAGCTAATGGGTATGAAGAAACGAATCGATTAAATATTATGTTGAATAAAATTATTGGTAAAATTACTGATTCCGGGAAATTAGATGAATTATTAATGACTATTAAATTAGATGGTAGTTATGATGAATTGACTAAAACCAGTAAAGAACTTTTCCCTCCCCAAGCGCTAAAGAAACCTGAACCAAAAATTCAAGAAATTAAAGATGATGAAAAGGCGGATGATAAAAAGAAAGAAGCGAAAATCCAACCAAAAGAATTTTCAAAACCAAAACCAGTTTCGACTGGTGATTATGTTGTTCCTCAACAAGATGAGGTTCGTAAAGATTTTTATCAAAATGATGATTCAATTACTATTTCAATTTATATTAAAAATATTCCAAAGGATTTGTTCAAAATTAATTTCAGAGACAATTCAGTTGAGTTTGAATTTAAAACTCCAAAGGGTTCGGACTATGTCTATGAGATTGATAACTTACAAGGAAAAATTAATACAAAGGAATCTTCATACAAGATTTTTGGTTCTAAATTAGAATTAACTTTGGTTAAAATCGTTCCTGGTATTTGGACTGGTATACAAGCAGCAGAATCAGAAGAAGAAACTGAGGCAACTGATGGCTCAACTAAAGCTCCACTTGCTTATCCCTCATCAGCTAAAAGTCACGTTAATTGGGATGAATTAGACAAAGAATTGGGACCATTAGCTGAAGAGTCACAGAGTGGTGAAATGAAATTATTTCAAGAAATTTTCAAAAATTCTGATGATGATACTAGACGTGCCATGATGAAATCATACACTGAAAGTGGTGGTACTGCCCTTAGTACTAATTGGGATGAAGTTAGTAAGAAAACTTATGAAATCGATCCTCCTGATGGATTGGAAGCAAGAAAATGGGGTGAATAACCATTGTGCTGACATATAGTAATATAAAATATGCTTAATTTTTAAAATTTCGTAGTTTTTCAGTTTTCCAATTGTTATACATTGAATCGTCACCCATTGTATCATTGAATATCCCAGAATCTCGTAATTTCTTGTCTTGTTTGAGAATCTCCTTATAGCTAATAGGCGCCAATTTTTCAGCCTCTAGTAGTTTCAAATCACCATTTTCTTTATCAATACTGTAACTAGTATTCAAAATATTCTCAACAACTCTTTTGCTTCTCTGCGGCAGGAGCTTTGTAGGTATGAATTGCCCTATTTTTTTTGCCAACATTCTCTTTGGTGACGTTCTTTTCGGAGAAATCCTTCGCTGCGCAATTCTACTTGGTGAAGCTCGATTAGGTGACAGTCTTTTTGGTGAAACTCTATTTGGAGATATTCTTGAACCATTGTTAATTGGACTCAAGGACTTGATGCTATTCAATGGCATTCGAAGATTGGATTTTTCCAAGAAATTAATCTTTGGAATGAATTTCAGAATGTTTTTAACTGGTTGCCTAGTTGGTGACTCCTCGAAATGGGCTTGTATTTTAGGTTTTGCTGAAATAACCAGCGACTTCTTATGAGCTGAATGAGCGACCACTTGTTTAGCCTGAAATTTTTTAATTGGTGACCCTTTCGATGGCGATCTATGAGTGAGGGCATCTTTTTCTAATTTCACCTGTTCCTTTAATTCTGTAAACTCACCAGATTTTTCGTAGTCCTTAGTTGATTCATCAAATTCGTGCAATTGACGATCCAATTCATCACAAACTTTAGGTAATCTTCTCTTAATATTTCTTCTTTGTTTCTCTTCCTGAAGTAAAGCCGTACCAGAGTTTTTAGCTAATAATCTTGATGAATCTTTAGTTGCTTCTTCCAATTTCTTTTTATCATCAAGCAAAACTTTAAATTGGCCCACAGTATCAAACATTGAAAGAAATTTCTCTTCAATTGCCTCCACTTTAGTCAATTCATTTTCAAGACTAATAAGAATATCATCATTGAATTCCTGAGACCAATAGGCTTGGAACTTTAATTTATAACCTTCATTGAAAAATAATTTCCCCCACAATTTTTCCAAATCAAGCTTCAAAAAATTAATGATATCTTTCATAAATTTTTTCTTTTCATCACGTAATTTTTGTAGCTCTTGTTGTAAAACCTTCATATTGGCGTCACTGATACCATTTTTAATAATATCATATCTATTAAAAAACTCGTCAACTTCTTCAGTTGGTTTTTTCAATCTATCAAATAATAATCCACATTCATGTAAATATTTTCTAACTTGAGTTTGCCTTAATTCACTTTCTTTTTGTAATTCATTATAACTGCTCTTCAAATATTCCAAACTTTGATTAGTCAACCCAATGTAACTTGGTTCACCTTCAGCGCATTTGATTATTCTTTCATCAAAATTTTCCTTATCATCATCTACTTTTTCGTTGTAGTTATATAAAACTGTCCACAAATGCACGATATTATTAGCCAATTCCACAGCAGCTTCAAGTTTTTTACTTTTATCATCCTCAATTAAACTAATTTGATTTTGAATTTTAATTAAGAGCACTTTGGATAAATTATTGAAATTGTTTGCCTTCAATAAATTTAATGATACTTTATAAACAGTGTCAATATCCTCTAAAGAGACTTTCTCAAGTTCTTGAATGCATCCTTTACATTGACCAATTGATGGTAAATGCTTGGAAAACATTCTATTTTCTTCTCCAGCATTAGCATAATAATCAGTTTCTTCTGCTATTTCCTTTAATAACAATACTGCTTTCAAAAATTTTAAAATTCTCATAAAATATTCTTTTGAAAGCACTTTTGAAATTGACATTAAATGTGACTGACATTCTAAATAAGGTGGTGAAATTCTTTGTAGGATATAGCTTTTTACATGTTTGTCAGGAATTGCACTCATTATATCATTGAATTCTTCTTCATTAGTGAAAATTTGATTGATTTCAGTATAAGTCTCTTCGGTTACCTCACTATCTGAGCTTCGTTGTCTTTTTGAGTTCTTCTGCTGAAACCCATTTTTAGAGAAAACCATCAACATTTTGAAAATATTTTTTTGAAGATTCATACATTCTTCTTTCAATTTGTTTTTATCTTGCCGAGTTTTCGACAATTTTTCTGTACACAAGGTTTGAATACTATTGAATAAAGCAGATTGGTTTTGAATTCTTTCATCTTGAATGAGGCCAATCTCTTTGTACTCATTATTTAATTTATCCCAGGTTGATCTTAATATATCAAGAGTAGATTGAATGTATTCATCTTGTAACACCTGGTTCAGCAATTTATTGTTGTTTGTTCTTCGTCGATTTGAATGTTTATTAAAAGCTTCTTCACCTTCATTAAATGACCTTATTGAATCTGAATCTGAATTGTAGAATGATTGATTCAAAATGGACATTGTTGTATTCGCTTCTTTGATAGTGGTTTGGTTTAAGTGATGAATAAAAAAAAAAAGAAATGATAGTAAAAAATAAATAAACAACCGCCCGTAAAATAAACAATCAAATTCGCCAATAATAAACAAACTGCATGCTTCTGCAGGTCTACCGTGATATGCAGACTTGGTTAAGAAAAATTGAGAAAAAAAATTAATAATAAATTGCGAGGAAAGGTGCCTTCGGTCGAAAAAAGGAAAAAAGATCTCATATCCATCTCATAGTTTGGCTATGAGCGATTCAGTGGATCAATTAAAATTGCTTGATATTAATCTCGTTGAGCAAGACACATTAGAGAAAAATTTGAATGCTCACCTAGAGAAGACGATTGCTGAAAATGAAAATGAATTGGACCAGAAACGGTTGGAGAAAGCTGAAAAAAATTTAGCCGCGGTAAATGCTAGAATTGAATCACTCAAAAAGAGATTGGAGAATCCGTACACAAAGATTTCGGAAAAAGCATATATGAAAAGGATGATTCAAGATTTGCAACGTCGCGATTTGAGGGCTATTCGCGATGACATTGATGCAATAAAGCAGAGACAGTTGCAGCGGATGCAAAGCATTGAGAGGGTGGAAGACGTTGATGGAAAATTACCTGACGAAACTGAGAATGAATATTTGATGAGAACTGGGAAAGTCACCGCTTTTGGCACTGCCAGTTCATTTCATTTTGCGTCAAAGGAAACTACAGAGATGACTGCCGCCGAGCCGGTTAAACAACATGATAAAGTAAAGGCCAACGACCCTGATTACGAATTATCAGATGGCGAAAATGGGAAAAATCATTACGAAGATGATGATGTGGAGGAAATATATGAAGAACCTGAGCCGGAGATTATAAAGAATATTGATGATGGTGATGAATATTTCTATCAGAAACGACTCAATGAATATGTGAAAGCTAGATCATCTCTTGGGGCCGGCCCGACCAACGGCAAAGAATGGTTCTCGCCACATCCAAACTTCCCTGATGCGGAATTAAATGAACATTTCAAGGTGCCCGGTGAGATTTTCTCTAATCTCTTTGATTATCAAAAAACATGTGTGCAGTGGCTTTGGGAATTGTATTCCCAAAAAGTTGGTGGAATTATTGGTGATGAGATGGGGTTGGGTAAAACCATTCAGATAATTGCATTTGTCGCCTCATTGCATTACAGTGGCAAATTAACAAACCCGGTGCTAATTGTTTGTCCATCTACGGTTATGAAACAATGGGTTAATGAATTCCATACGTGGTGGCCTGCATTGAGAGTGATTATTTTACATGCTATTGGATCAGGAATGACAAATGCAAATCATGTCCGAGACTTTGGTGATGAATTGTATGAATTGGTTGAGGATGATGATAATGATAGAAAGATTAAAAAACAATTGTCATCCAAGAAACTGTTGGATAAAGTTGAAATGTTGGTTGATCGAGTTTTTTCTAAAGGACATGTATTAATCACTACTTATTCTGGTTTGAAAATTTATTCCCAGTTTTTATTGAAACGAAAATGGGGGTATGTAGTGTTAGATGAAGGTCATAAGATTCGTAATCCTAATGCCGAGGTTTCTTTGACTGCTAAACGACTCAGGACGCCACACCGAATAATTTTATCGGGGACCCCAATTCAAAACAATTTAACTGAATTATGGAGTTTATTTGATTTTGTATATCCTGGGAAATTAGGGACATTGCCAGTTTTCCAACAAGAATTTGTTGTGCCAATAAACATGGGAGGATATGCTAATGCCTCAAACATTCAAGTTCAAGCATCATTAAATTGTGCCATTGCTCTTAAGAATTTAATAACTCCATACTTGTTGAGAAGATTGAAAGTTGATGTGGCTAAAGATTTACCCAAGAAAACTGAGATGGTTTTATTTTGTAAATTGACTGAATACCAAGAGAAGAAATATCTTAATTTTTTGAAATCTAGTGAAGCTGATTCGATTTTAAGTGGAAAAAAGCATGCATTGTATGGGATTGACATTTTGAAGAAAATATGCAATCACCCAGATTTGCTTGAACTTAGCGATAAATATCAAGAAAACAATGATGGTGTTAAGAGGCGGAAACGATTTGGCGATCCATTGCTTTCTGGCAAATTGCAAGTTTTAAAAACTTTAATTACATTATGGAAATCTGAAGGTCATAAGATCTTGTTGTTTACTCAAACCCGACAAATGTTGAATATCTTGGAAGATTTTGCAAAGAAATTGGATAATGGGAACATTAACTATTTGAGAATGGATGGGACAACTCCAATAAAGAACCGTCAACCTTTGATGGATGAATTTAATAAGACTAAGGACATTCATTTGTTTTTGTTGACTACTAGAGTCGGAGGGTTGGGTGTCAATTTAATTGGTGCTGATCGAGTTATTATCTTTGACCCAGATTGGAATCCATCTACTGATATTCAGGCAAGAGAACGTGCATGGAGATTAGGACAAAAGAAAGACGTCACCATTTATCGATTAATGACAAAAGGTACAATTGAGGAGAGAATTTATCAACGACAAATTTTCAAGCAGTTTTTAAGTCATAAGGTGTTGAAGGATCCTAACCAACAACGAGCATTCAAGATGAATGAATTGAATGATTTGTTTTCCTACGAACCTGATGATGACGATGACGACGGTCGTGGTAGTGCTAGATACAGAGCCAATCCCCGGATGGTGCGAAGAAAGAAGAAAACGACGAATGCTGATGATTTCGTTGAAATGGCGAAGATCAACGGGGTTGCCAAACTTGAAAAATTCAATGCTGGTTATGATGAAGAAGAGGAGGAGAATAACAAAGGACAAAGCGCTAAGGATGAAGATAGAGTGTTGGGCAATTTGTTGGAGAATTCAGGAATTAAAGCAAATATACAACACGATGATGTTGAGAATGCACCATCAAAAAGTAAAGATTCGATTATTCAAAAGGAAGCGAAGAAAATCGCCGCTCAAGCTGTTGATTCATTGAAGAAATCTCGAATGTTGGCAAGACAACGAAGAATTGGGGTTCCTACATGGACTGGGAAGTTTGGTAGTGCTGGGAAAATAGCGAAGAAATCTGTGGGGAAACCTGAATTTTCATCAGCTGCAATTTTCAAAAAAATTGAATCAATCAAGAAAACTTCACCACCACCACAGGAACCTCAAATTACTTGTTCGAAAAATTTCACTAACGATTTGGTTGCAAATAAGAGCAAGATTATTGATAATGTAAGAGCATATTTGGTACAATCGCCTGGTCGATTTGGAAAATCTAAAGAAATTATTGATCATTTGGATATTAGCATGACTAATGAAGCCGATATTGAATTAGTTCGTTCAATTTTGAAAGAAATTGCAACTTGGGACAAGGAGAAATCAGGGTGGGTATTAAAGGAGGAATTTAAAGATTACAATTAATAATAAAATAAACGTGTTTTTTTTATTATATTCTTCTTTATATGTATTTACTGGAATAATAAAGACGCAGCATATTCAGCATTCCCATCAGTTTGATCTAGTGCCGTTATTACTTGGTCTCTACTGAACCCGAGGGACATTAAATGCTGAATTGTAGTTTCATTGTGCTTTGAATTTCTTGCAAGTGCAGCATTACCAGCATTGCTGCCGGCACTGCTATTTCCATTGTTGCTACCACCAGCAGTCTTATCAAGTTTCGGTTTCTTTGGTTCAGGAAGTGCATTCTCAGGTGAAAAGATATTACCACCAAATCTGTTACCAGCTGATTCTTGGAATGGCGCAATCACTTTTGGAATATCAGCTTCACCCAAAAATGGTGTTTCAACACCACCAAACACTAACACATTTCTACTTAAATCAATAATTCCATGATGTCTCTTTAACATATCCAACCCTAACAAGAAGTCTACCCCTCTGGAATCCAAAACGCTAAAGCTACATTGGAAAAACTCACCACCAACTTTTATAGGGGCAGCATGTATTTGACCAATAATATCCGCAGTACCTACGCCAGCGGCTTTACCTCGAAATCTCTTATCAATTAACCGACTCAATCCACATTGCTCAGCCAAATCAGGTGATAAAATTGTCTTTTGAGCTCCAGAATCAACAAATGCTTTAACTTTATGTCCATTCAATTCAACGTTAACGTACAACATGTTCACTGAAACAAATGATTCGGGGGAATACTCAAAGGCGTTACGCATGTTCTCATCAATTTGTTCTTGTTGAATCAATTCCATAATTCTCTTTTGATTCTCTGGATTATCTGGATCTTGTTGAAGCCTCAGCATTTCTTCTTGGGCATGCTGTCGGGAAGAATATTCATCCGTTGGCCTGAATTGCCGGAATACTCTAGCAAACTCTTCTTTGTTATCAACAGCTTGGCTTAACTGAGGTGGTAATCTTTGTCTTAATATCGGCTCTCTCAATATGCGTTGTCTAACTATTTCGCTTTCGTCGATGTCATTGGCGGTCGCTTGGGTTGCTGCCCTTGATATCGTCAGTCCCGATTTATTTTTAGCTAGCACCAAATCACCATCCTTAAAGCCAGAATCTTTAAGTGGTTTGTCATTGCCATCCGTGATTTTATTCCCATCAACAGACAATTGCTGCTGATCAGCAGGAATCCCACTTTCTGCTTCAATGTAAGCTTTGAAGTCACCCAATTGAGTGTCTTCAGGGAGATCAGCATTGACTATATCGTCTTTACCTTCAATTGTAATTGTTAGCTTCATAATAATAATAAAAAATAATAAAATAAAAGAAAGTGGCAATCTCTCTTTCCGTGTTTTCTTTTCGAGGAGAACGCCCCCAGTATTTATTTGTTCATAAAAGTAAACAATAGGGTGGCAACCGTGGAAAGTTCGAGAGACTGCCAAACTGTGCGTGTATCACATGGCTATGCACCACATGACATTATGCGGTGTGATTACAAATTAATTGAGGTATAAAAAACGTCGGACGAAGACACAACACTCTTCGCTTTGACCGAAAAATAATAGCAATGAGTCTAAGAGTAACTAGATCTATGGCTAGGTTATTAGTGACCAAGTCCAAGTCCAACTCGGAACCAATTAAAGCCGAGATGAAGACAAATAGCAAAATGATTACAAAGAAAGCAATTCAAAAACCAAAGAAAACAGCAAATGGTACGGCTAAGAAAGTGTCAGCTCTGCTGACCGTTTTATCACTGCCATCGGTGGCGTACTATTCATTAAATGCCAAAGATAAAAAGAAATTGATAGATGAGTTTACCAAATTGTACACTCCCGAATTTGTTAAAGGAGTTGATGCAATATTAGACATTGACGAGACTCTATTTCCGATTTTTTCGAATGGCACTTTTCCAGCTTTTGAATTGAAAATGGGATCAACTGAAGATGATATAGAGTATTGTTTGGAGGAATATAAGAAATCTGTGAAAGAAGGTAAACCGTTGTTATCACAGTATTTTTTCCAGACTTTATGTCGAGGGTTAATAGCACAACAAGTTTCTTGGGCGGCTGCTAACTCCATTTTACAGAAAGTGAAACTGCTTTATCGTACTGATGGAGAAGAGTTCCCACCACCACAATTTTTCCTTGATACTAGTGTGGAAGATTTACGAAGTGCTGGTTGTTCAGTTAGAAAAGCTGAGTATTTGAAAGGAGTTGCCCAGGAATTTGCCACTAATGATGAATTAGTGGAGTTCCTCTTGAATGCAGATAATCAAGCGATAATTGATAAATTGGTAGAGTTGAAAGGGATTGGCGAATGGAGTGCTCAAATGTTTCTTGCGTTTGGATTGAAAAGATTAGATGTTTTCGCAGCTGGAGATTTAGGAATCGCTAGAGGTGTCTCGAAGTACTTAAAAGATCGACCAGATTTTTTCCAGCAAGTGAAGAAAGAGGTTACAATTGATCCTAAATTTAAATGTAAGTGGACTAGTGGCAAGAAAAGTTCGAAACCGTCAAAGAGAAATTGGGAACCTGTACACGAATTGTACATGTTGTACACAGCTAACAGATTTTCTCCATATCGATCGATTTACATGTTACTATTATGGAAGCTTGGATCGACCAACATTGCTGTTTTTGATAACTCGACGAAAAAAGAATAAAGCCCTTGTTGTTCTTGGTATCTATAATTTTTGCAGGTGATCTAGAATGCCTGTCAATTAGTAATTTTTTAAATCCGATGAATTGTGATCTACTTGAACGGATAATAACTGATATTTTCAGATTAATTACGGGAAAATAGAGCATTGCCATAATCATCCCAAAATGCGCAGCAAGAAAATAAAAAAACGTCAGTGAGTGAGGTCAATTTTTGTCAAATTTTTCAATGGGCTGGTGGCAGTGCGGAGATTGCGCGCCCGCAGTAGCAATCTGAAAGAAAAAAAAAGAAAGTAAAGAAAAATTGTGTCGGGGACGAGATAAAAAAGATAAATACCCACTATATTAAATAATAAATATAGGTCATAATTCCTTAGTTTGGAATATTATCTATAGACTTCAGTTGAAGGATATATATATATTTATATACTAACATTAGAGATACAATTTCTTTATTTATTTAAACTGTGTATACTGCACTTCCCCTGAAAAGTTTCTTTCACTTGGTCAGTCAAATTTAGTTCGATATCATCACCCTATTTTAAGAATCTTTGAAACGGCATTTCTTCCATAAACATTAGAAATATTATAAGTTTATCTCCACCATCAGTCAAATATTCGAAGATAATAAAAGATATACAAAAATATAATAAAAAAGTAATATATTATTGAAGAATATATATATAATCAAAATTAGTATATTAAATTAAAATGTCTTCTCCAACTAGTTTGACGCCAAGTGCGACGATGACGATCATTCCAACTTCATCATCACCGGCAAGCACTTATGATACCAATAAACCTTCACAAGCGTTATTCTATTTGGCGGTAGTAATAGGGATTCTCATTGCTGTATTGTTTTTCTTCTTTTCTTTGCGATACTTTGTTAGATCAAGAATGGGGATACTATTTTCAGCGTCGCAGTCACCGGATTTAAGAGGGATTTCAAATGAATTATTACTATCAAATTTTGCACGAAATCATCAACATCAATTAGCGTACTTCGATCCTCATTTGCCCACTGATCATCAAATACGAGTTGGGGCGTCAAAATTTTCCAAAAAGTTTAGATTGACGGCTGAAGAGTTGGATTATTTATTCCCTGAAAGAACGTATAGTGATTGGCTTTCCGGAGGCGCTGAAAAAGATGCTTTGCAACGAGAAATTCACGCTCAAATTAAATATTCTGATACCAGTGATAACGAACAAGAAGAAGAGCCTGGAACTTCTGCAACAGAGCATACTAAAGTTGCTAGCCCTGGTTCTAATAAACAACTGAAAGAAACAGATATATCTGAACAGCAGCAACAGCAACAACAACAACAACAACAACAACAACAACAACAACAACAACAACAACAACAACAACAACAACAACAACAACAACAACAACAACAACAACAACAACAACAACAACGGGAACAACAAAAAAAAATTGACGATGATAATAGTTCAGTCCACACAGTTAAATCAACAATGTCGATCCATCAGCCACCTAAAAACGTTGAACAACCTCATTTCACTAGTGGATCTTGTGCTATATGTATTGAAGAATTCAAAAGTGATGATATCGTTAGAGGATTGATTTGTGGTCATGTATTCCATAAAGATTGTGTTGATCCTTGGTTATCCAACAGAAAAGCTTGTTGTCCGTTATGTAAACGAGATTATTATCTTAAAAGTCGAATTACCCCAAGTGATGGAGACGCCACAACTAATGGGGATAATAATAATCAATTTTTATCACCAGAAGAAGTTAATAGACTTCGAGAAACTGAACAAATCACTGCGAGAATTGATGGGATACAGTTTAATTTATTTGGTATGAGATTGGCGCCTGCTGATATTACAGGTAATGCTACTTTATTACAAGCGTATAATGAATATTTGGATTCTATTAGACCTGTTTCTGCAAGAGCAGCTGATGCGTTGCAACAACATCCTGAACTTGAAGAACTTGCTAGGGTGAAAGTGGAAACTGAATATTTTACTTGGAAGTATCGAATCTTTTGGAGATTGATGGGAATAACTAAGAAAAATTTGATTGATAGTATAATTGTTTCTAAATATAATGAAATTCTTGAAAGAGATAATAATAACAATGCTGCTACTAATGAGAATAATGAAAGTAACGAAAATAACGAAATCAATGAGGAAAATGGAGAAGAAGTTGATCTTGGGAATCACACTGAGAGTACGCCTGATTATGTCACGGCGGCGAATAATACTCCTGCAACAACTAGCCCTGCCAGCCCGACGATCCATAGTAATCATGAAAGCCACACCAGAAGAGACAGTGTGGAGAGATTGGTATGATCTATTATGTACTTTATATTATTGTTCCTCTTTTTTTTTAATTTTTTGTTTTCTATTTGTTTTTACTTTTTTCTACCTTTCATTTTCTATTCTATATTTGATCCCTTTATCTTTTGTTTTCTTTTTTTTTTTTTTTTTTTTTTTTTGATATTTCGCATTCATTCATTATAGCTTTTTTGGTGTGCCTAATCGACGGTTAATTTTCTTTTTTTCTTTTTATTTTTTATGAAACTAGTAAATAATTTTAAAAAACACAAATTTTAATTCCTATGGAACTGTCTATTGGTTAAAATATATCTAAATGTTGGGTTCTTATCGCCAAGAAAAATTTTCCCTCTTGAAAAGTATTGATCAAATTTATCTCTATAACTTGCCAATTCTTTATTTTGTGTATTTTTCCGAAGCATGAAAGAATAACATAAAAGGAAAATACCAGCAAGACTTAAGAGCCCAATATTAGCATCAATCCCGCTAGACGACGATGAAAACAAATGTGTAGAAAAAATTCTCGCGTACTTGCAATACTGACGATTATCGCAGTGGCGAGACTTTTTCTCAAATTACCTCCAAAATTGAGTGAAAACCAGCAAACTACCAATAGGATCACTCAACTCAATCAATTATACAAAGATAAACACCGTCGTTCGGGGTGACATAATATTTTAATTGTGATAACATCATTAAGCACAATCCGGTGAATGATATCAGGATACCAAACATAACAAACGGGGATCTCATCATGCAGAAGTCAGATAAAGCGGAGATAATACTAGTGGCAATCCAAGCACTCACGAACGGTAATGCTTCTAAAAGCAATTTGTTTGCCCTGAGGCCACGATGGCTACTGCTCTCAATTGATGAGCGGACAGTACCACCAGCTAGGGTAGATATTCTAAATTTCGATACAAATAATTCATTTTTAATACTCGGTCATCAAAATTAAGACTTTATCAGTTTCTCATATAATGATTATGTGAAACAGATTAATTTTTTATATTGCCTTAGGTCAAAGGTTGCTGGCACAAAATTTCAAAAACTGACCTACAATTTATGAAGAAGTTAATTGAGAATTGTCCTATTGTCATTAATGTAAAAATTTTATGGAACTGGGTCTCTTATGCTGTTGTAAATGGCGTTTTCACTCATCAAAGGAATGTTAACAATTTTCCAGTATCGAAGTTTAATAATATCACTCAGGCCTAATTGAAGTTGGGTTTCTATATATACTACAGAACGTTGAATTAGAAACTTTATTAGAATACTACCATATTGTTATTGTTAATATGAAAACCTTAGAATTTATTACACCCGGTTAAAATTCTTACTAAGAGATATCAAAAAAATCCAGAATTGACAATTTACCAACGTTAATTTTGCAGATAATAGACGTGTAATATACTAACTGGAAGAAATTGAAAAATCCAAAAATTAAAGTTGTGGTAGATTATGCATTTTCAATATTGGGTAACCTCCGTCGAATTCAGAAAGTGCAGAATCTCATATACCTTCGTGGACCAAATTTGCTGAAAATTGATTCAGGAATCCGTAATATGGACCTACGTGATAGTGATCAATCAAAGTTAATATCACGGCCAATTTGAAATCGTTAAAGCTTAGTTGTAATCGAATCATTGAATTTCCTGACTAAAGTGCCTTATTCGTATCCAACTAAAATGGGCGAGGGAGTAAATCATCGCTTTCTAGCATGGATTCTGACTTAGAGGCGTTCAGCCATAATCCAACAGCTTCGCAGCAGTGCTTTATCAGACAGCTGCAAAAACCAATTATCTGAATGAACGGTTCCTCTCGTACTCAGTTCAATTACTATTGCGATAACATTCATCAGTAGGGTAAAACTAACCTGTCTCACGATCAATTGCGAAGTTATTAGATTGAGTAGAAATGAAGTTGCAAAAGTGGAAAATTTCAAAGTTGGCAATAATTTGATGTTATCAACAAACAATAAGAAATAACTAATTTCAAAAGATTGGAGAATTGGTTAAATTGGATGTTTCAGAATATTAGATGTTCAAGAATTGATTTTCTTATTGCATAGTTGAGTTCTTTGAAGAATTGATTGCCAGAATAACAAGTTTGCAGGAATCAATTGGTTAAAATAAAGCATCAATTGGACTTGCTAAGGTATTTATAGGATGATATGGGTTTCGTAAATTCAACTCTCTATTGCCGAATTTTTCTCAATTGTTCGATTCTCATGGCAAAATTCAACGCATCCCCATTAATAGAAACTCAGGCGATGGAAAGGAATTCAAATCCAAATATCTTAAATGAAAAGTTAATAACTGTATGAAATTATGTTCCCTACATTGATGTGTAAGGATTTATCCTTGCACCACATAGAGACATTACTTATGAGGCCTTTTGTTTTGACACATTACGGTTAAATCGGGGGGTAGAAGAACCCGCTCAGATTTCTTGACATGAAGCAAATCAAATTTAGTCTTTACCCGAAGGCCGAAGGTTACAAACAAAGGAACTAATATTGTCAGTAGAAAAAATTTGGAAGTTTCAATGACAGAAATTGGGCCATATTATACCCAGCAACAGCAATCAAAGCAATTTTCAGTCGAATCACTGTGCCTCGAAAAAAAAAGAACCTAAAAAAAAAAAGCTTTCTTCCTACTAACACTAACACATGTCAAATCCTAGCATAGTTGATGACTCAAGTGGTATGAGAGAGTTGCAATTAAAGCCACCACAGATTACACAAGAAATTAGGGATAAACTACCACCAAAAATAGCGGAAATAGCTGATGGATTTATTAGCGCGTTCACTTGCAGAATATTCAACTAGTTGATTACAGAAAGTTCGTTGCACGGATTACGCCAAGCGATCACAAATTATTTGTCACTAAGGTGTTGGGACGTGAGCCATATAGAAGCTTTTTTACTGTGTGCACCAGAATTATTTTTATCTCTTCCATTATGCAATGTGGTGTTTCGCGAAAATGATGAAGGCAGCGTTAGCACTAGGATTACTCGGTCGTCTGGCAGTAGCAATAAGTTGACGATCCAAATGACCGATTCATTTATGATGGAATGGACTGAGCTTAATGAGAGTGATATTATTAGAACTTTTGAGCGGTTTTTGAAGAGAGGTATAGAGTATGATGACTTGGAATCAATTCTTTGGACTTTTAGAGACGATATTAGAGAATTCGATGCTAATCGTCACCTTGAGGCGGATTTTGAGTTACTTTATAATGAATTTGTCCTCGATCCAATTGGCAAGATTTTGACATTATATGACTATAAGCAATTTGAATTTGTTTGTCATTCTCGAGAGGGGCTACCTATCCAGTCAATTTACGGGCTGGAGGTAGATGCTGGAAATTATACCTCAATTCCTGATCGTGGCTATATTAAAATAAATAGTGACTATGAAGGCAGAAAAACAACTGTTCTTGCAATAGAGATAAAAAAGCCGAATTTGCCTAATTTAACTGACCGCGTTTTAAAGGCTTACGAGAGAAGTTTTATAAACAACTTTTTTCTCAAATGATTATTCGATGCGTTGGCCAGGTTTTGATTAGTGACTACTGCACTAGCCACTATATTCGTTTCAATTGGCAAGAATGGGATGGGGACATTGACAACATTAAATTGTCTTATAAGAAGGTCGAGTTTGATGACGGTAAGCTTACCGCCAAAGTTCTTCGGTTCAGGGTCTCGATGATAATGATGAAATTGTTGTTAAAATATATGATTATTATCGACTTCGATTCTACTTGGACTATAATCAGGGGAAGAGTGAAGATGATTATAATGTATTTGAAACATATGATGAATTGCTTTTATACGCCCTGGACTTATTTGACAGAGAAGTCAAAGCTTATGACACCATTATTAATTATAATAAATCGCTGGATTACAATCATCAAATCAATATCCCTACCATTTATTGTAGTGGAGGTCTCGAAATCATAGAAAATGGGGTGGACAAATACAGTGGCTTTTTCATCGCCATGAGAAAATTGACGGATGAAAAGCCGAAGAGCGCACAAGATTTTAGAAAGGGCCGTTATCAATTGGAACTACTAGAAGGAATCGGAGTGGCTCATGGCGATATCGCCATGAGAAACATTTTCGTTAATAATAAAAATTTCTTTCTCGTTGACTTTAGTCATTCCATTATTGGTGCGTCCAAGTGGGAAACTAAGACTGATTTTGATGATTTGAAAACGATAGAACAGGAAGTGGTTATCGAAGAAGATCCAAAACTTAAAGTACAACCGGTTCTTGAGAATATCACTAATCTTAGAACCTTTTAATAATTTTTGCCATCTTGGCTCTTTCTTATTTCGTAGTGGTTTCTATTTAACTATTCAGGTCTTACTTGCCTGAATATAAAGAATTAATTTTCCTTACGTGACAATTATACTTTCTTCAACTTACTGAACCTTAAAAATTCATTTTTTTTTTAATTTCTTTGTCATATTAGTTTCTATTCCTGCATAATGGCTAAGTCCTCCCATTGGAAATTACTAGAGTCAGTCAGGCAATTCAATTCGAAGTACCACGATAGGGTTGCATTAGTATTGTTCTGATTCAACAATAGCCACGTCTAAAACCTAAATCGGCATCTGTTGTCTATATCATTCTAGAATATTTAATCTAATCTTATCTAATCTAACAATTTCATTTAACTTGAAGGAAAGTCGGGGGAAGCAGATGAATAATAAGCAGTGAATGCCTTTTGAGCTTTGAATTAGGATCGCAATTAGCCAAGATATAGTGCAATGCTGATGGATTTGATTGAAATAAACCACTGATCATTCTACGGGCGATTAACCACGCAAAATTGTTGACGACACCTGTGCCTATCGAGGTGATTCCTAAGATTACAATACAGAAACTCATGAAATAGTGAGGTCAATCCCATTTGACAACGAAATTCGATACAATTTCAAAAAGGGCATAAGGGATAAAAAAAACGCAACCGCAGTGTTCTAGTCGGTAATTGACATATCCAGACTTTCTTTGAGGCCAATTTCAGCAGCAGCAGCAATTGAGAAATTGAGAATCTAGTTATGTTAGGAATGAACGAAATCACACATAGGGGACCTACAGCGCAAATTCTTAGTATCCAATCTAATTTTCTTTTATTCACACCATACTGAGACGCTAAAGCTTCGTTTTTTTAGCACATTGCTCCATTATCGTGCGTGGCATGTTGATCAGTTGAGACTCTTTTCTAAATCGATACTATACACGCATTGTATGGAAGATTTTGAAGTTTTCTCCATGGTTACTATAATATATCACTGTATTGGTATGGCTTTCCCAAAAATCCAAAATTCAGGTAGAACCCTACATTCTCATATATATGATAAAATATTATGTACTATTATATGGGTTCGTGGGTTCGTGGATGCGTGTGGCTCAATGAGTTATTCTCCATAAGCAAATACCCAGGCAACCGTCAATAGATTGTGGGTCTCCATCTGCAAACAAGCTCTTTTTGGCCCTGGCATCTTCAGGTCGGAGAGGGTTGCATGTCAAAGCATGCTGATGCATTACTGGCGCATGGAGACGCAGATTGCATTACACAACGAAAAGTAAAAAAAAAATTATTACCGGAAAAAATGAACGAACGACAATACCACTCTCAAATGTGGTCGCATCAATTGGTTAATATATAAATTAATTGGAAGATAATTGATAAACAATACATAAATAGTTTTATCCTTTATTCGATATGCCTGGCGCTTATTTACTTATTTTGTTTTTGTTGAATGGAGTTGTGTAGTTACTAACAACGGACATATCTGAACCATGCAGCAGGTGGTACTTGAAGGCACCGCAGACTAGTACAGCTGAAAAAGGTAACCACAAAATTACTTAATAGTTGGCGACCTTTATTTTAATTTCCGCAGAAAATTATAGTGAAATCATTGATGATTTATCCGTGTCAATGAATCCACAATATTTACTAAATTAGCACAGAATGGGATTGTATCTATCTATGTTAATACATAGTATACAGTTTGTTATGCGAATTGAATTGAAAGAACCTTCGGAAAACTAAAATTCATGTGCAGGTAAAATCTGGTGCTTGTTATTTTTTTTATGCTCGTGATACATGTTCAAATTGTCGTGCAGTTTTTTTTTTTTTTGGCCTTTTTTTCATTTTCGATTTAATCTGTGTGCATTCAATCAGATGAATACAATTTCACTTGAGAATAAATATAAGAGATATCGAAACCAGAGAGACGAAATAGAAAATATTAATAAGAAACAATAAATCAACTAATTAATTAAGCAAGAGATTTTATCTTTTAGTATGTACCCTCATAAGCATTTAAGCCAAGGCGCTGGTGAATATCACGAACAATATCAACAGCGAAATAATAATTATGCAAATATCAATAACGATAATAGTAATAATAATAGTGAGAACAAATATTTACCACCACCAATTCAATACAGCTACAATGAATCAGATTCGGTGAATAATTCAAGGTATTTCAGAAATGTAAGGCATCCTTCTCATCGTTTATCTAGTCCAACAGCAACAAGTTCAAGCTCAAGTTTACCGCTGGTCGCTCCTCCTCAACTACCCCCAACAAATATCGAGCATAGTGGCGGTTATCATATTCCACCGATAATTGAAAGATACTCTTCGCCACCAATAAGCAATAATAATAATTATAATAATAATAATCGATATGATGATCATAGACCTGGGTCTCCTCGACTGTTTTATCAATTGCCGCCTGTAGGTGGTCCTCCTTCACAACAACCTCATTTTTACCTGCTGCTGCAGGCACCGCGATATCAGCAACAACAATATCAACAGCCGCCACCACCACCACCACCACCACCGCCGCCACCTCAACAACAGCCCTATCATCAGCAACTGCGACAACTGCCGTATCAACCATATCAGCATCAGCCGCCACCTCCAGTTCAATCTCCTTTTCCTTACCAGCAGCATCAGCCAGAGCTCCAACAACCACCCCCATTCATGTACAATCAAGGCCCACTTCCACGAAGACAGCTGCCTCCACCGCTACTACCACCAGGTCGATTTCTCCAATCACCAGCCCAAATCTTTAGGCCAATAGCTCCAAAACAGCAGCATCAGCAACCACAGCAACTTGCTCCTTATGAATCTCCATACCAACCAGCACCGCCACCACCTCCACCATCACAATTGCAGGAGAAAAAACTTAAGCGCCTGCCGAGACAATCATCGCATTTCAGTCATAACGATCAACGAAGAATCATTGAAAAACCTAAAAGTAGTGGAAGAAGAACAAAATTATCAAATTTATTGCATGAGCATGAAAATAAATCTCCTAAACGACCGCCCGATAACCATAGTATTAACAATAATTATGAGAATAGTTATGAAATTGCTCCTCAATATCAGCTGCCAGGTAGTAGTCGGGCTACTCCATTTGAGGCGCCACCACCACAATACCAGCAACCACAACAGCAACCTCAACAGCAGCAGCATCAACAACAACCACAACTCCCATTACAACATCAGCAACAATTACTACCTCCGCCTATGTCTATGCCAATTGGTGTGCCACCACATTTCCAGCATCCACTTCTGGCTCCTCCTCCTCCTCCTCCAGGTTACTACCCTCCGCAAAACTTGTACAAGGATACGTTACCGTACCAACCTGGGAATTTATATCCATCGGAGATCAATAGTGTTCTGAAATTGGTTCATGATTTGAGTCGCAGTTATCATGAAATCGATCAAGGCCAACGACCTCGATTCATTCCTAAACTCAAAAAGGAGCATGAAGTTTTGGATAAGTTGATCAAGGCAAGTGAAAATTTACCAACCATGGAATTCCCTGATGCTAATGGAGCTCATGAATTGTATTTGATGTCTGGTAAAAAATACTTTGCTAAAAATTTTAAAGGTGATGTAGTTAAAGAGTTGCGTGAAGAATATCAAAATGTTGAATGGAACTTGCCTTTGCCTAAAGAAATGATGGATGATGATAAGGAAGATATAGCTGCTATTGAACTCAGGAGCTCAACGGACAAACATATTTATGGTGATGATAAACACAAGAAATATAAGCAAAGAATTGCTGCGTTGAAACAACGACTTGAAATTATGAATGAAGAAGACTCTATCTTTGAAGAATTCACCAAGAAACGGAAAGCTGAGCCAGAGACAATGGACAAGAATCATAAGAAAAAATTGAAGTATATTCCATCACAATTGGATCCATTAATTGAATTGAAATGTAAAGATGGTGATTACATTGAATTACGAGATTATGAATTGACACGGTTAAAGAATTATACTTTGTATCTAAAGAATCGAAATTTTAAAATGTACTTGAAAGATATTCAAGCCACTTACAATGATCTAAATGATGTGTTAGTTAAGAAATTGACTAATTTGGAGTCATTTTTCCAACTCCAACGACAAATTCTTGAATCTAATAAGAACGATAATAACAACAACAATAAATTGCAATTAGATAATAATGAAATGTTTGACATCAATTCAATCAAATCACATAAGTTATTAGTTGGACTTGGATCTAAAAATGAAATTAATGAGAGATTAGGTAATCGGTTAGCTCATGAAATTGCAATTACTGAAAACGACACCCGCAATAACAACAGCATAGCAGATCATTCTAAAAATAATCATCTGAGAGCAAGTAGCCGGGTTAAAAAGAGATTGAAAAATGAACTTGCTATTACTTTGAAAAACTCGAAACTTGATAATAAATCCCTGATGAATTTTGAACTTGATAATAACGAATTAATTACTTCGATCTTTGAAGGTTATTCGAGTTTAACGACTGAAGAAGAATTTTATATAATTACTGAGAACGATTTCAAGCAATTTCAAAACAATCCGGCGATCATTAAGAAATCACTCAAGAATAATTCGTTTAATTTCAAAAGGTTATCGAATCATATCCCAGCGATGGCAAAAGTCCTGAAAAGGAATGGGAGCTTAGTAGTTGCCACTGATAGCATTTATGGAACAACCACGAATAATGAAAGTGGAAGTGAAGCGAGATTTAGCTCAGAGAATGAACAATCTACCCTGGCTTCAGCTACAACTACTAGAAGACGAGGGGCAGCAGCAAAGAAAGAAGGGAAGAATGTAAATAATCGTGTGAAAAAGTTCAATGTGGTTTTGAAATTAACAAATGAAGAACTAGAACATGATTTTGAATTGCTTTCCAAATACGCCAAAAAGAAACCCAAAAGCAAGACGTAAACATTGACTATATATATAATACAAAGTAGCATTTTTTTCAATGTAGTTTAGTAGATTCGATGATACCTGTGTTGAAGCTTGATGATAATCAACCCGGAACGATAAATGTACTTGATTGCCAAATTTGACTCACAAGTTCTCTTAATTGCTCTTGGTGCCAGTTCATAATCATCATTAGATATTCTTTCAATTTTACCGTCTTGATTACAGAAATAGTAACAGCTCAAATCAGCCTGTAATAATCTAACTCCAGATTTAACTACAAATTTGAATCCAGTTGCTTGCTCAATTCGATCAACTATTTGTTCTTTAATGTAAGCAGCAGCGTCGCGACGAATTTGTGAATGTATTTCTTGGTTGCCTGTTAATAAGAAACTTGTGAAATTAACAACTGCAGAATTTTCAAGTCTTATATCTTCAGTGACTTCACTTCGAATGAGGGGGAGGGGATGTAGGGGGTGATGATTGTTATTATTATCAGCGGCTGGAACAACTGCCTGCTGCTGCTTAGTGACTTCCGTAATTTCTTGAATCTCATCCTCGTCATCAGAGTAACTACCCAAGCGATGAAAGCCCCCACTATCCTCTTGCGTTTCGCTTCCAAATTTCTCCTTCATTTTATCCAATTGACCTCTTCTTTCCAACTCATCATAAACCAAGTTAAGAAGTTGATCGGTAGGTACATTTCTAAAATTTGGCATTTCAGCGCTACTTTGTCTCTTGTATCCATTCATTAAACCCCTCACTTTCGAATCTCCTGTTTCTTCTTTCTCGACAATGTGAAATCTTTGCATATGAAATGGACAAACAAGTTCAAAATTAATATCTTTTCGATCAAGTGCTTTCTTCTCAAGTTCTTTGAAAAATACTTCAAGCAATTCAGCCCCATGTAATTCTTCATAAACTGATGCATCATCAATAGTAAAATATTCACTTGAATCCTCAAGTACCTTTATCTTTGCAGTCCTGGCCTTTTTTTTCTTTCTACCATTTCGACAGCTATCACAAGTCTTACTAAGTTTGCCTCGAATTACATCACCATCTTCAATTGGATTGAAAAATCCTTTATGACTAGTACAATACCATTGCTGTAAACATCCATCACAATAATCAACCCATTGACCATCTTTACCTATTCTGCCCTCAATTTGAACATCGAATGATTTGTTACAATTTAAGCAAACCCTAATATCATTGGGGTCAGTAACTCTTATCATTGCCTTATTATAGTTTGTGGGCTCACTGTTAATTGGCGTATCTACTGAGAAAAAATCTTCTTCTTCTTCATCTTCTTCAATTTCATCAACATCATCATCATCTACTTCTTCCTCTACTTCTCGTTTCTCTTCTTTATCTTTTTCTTCTTCTTCCGCTGCCGCTTCCTCTTCTTCTTCTTGGTCTGGTAAATTCATTAAATCACGTAGTAAGCCAACGCCATCCTGTTGTGGCTCATGCTCGCGCAACTTTCTAGCCAATTCAGCTCCATTTTTCACCTGTTCATGAGCATTGTTTCTAATACATGACGTACATTCATCGTGAAATTTACCATTCTCATACTTCCCGTTAGTTATAGGATCAAAAAGTTCTTGACAATTACTACATCGTGAAAGTTTCAAACACGAAGTACAATAATTGTCAATGATTTCGCCATTTGGAAGGGTTAATTGATCTTCTTGGGGGGAAATTAGGTAATCACAATTTTGACAAGCCCTTAACTCTGACATATTTTATTGCACTCCTTTCCATTAAAATTCACCTTTATTTTGTTGTTATTTTTTGAGATGAGATGATCCTATACCGGTTTTTCGATCAAAATGTATCAACACGTATAATAATGCACACATCACAACATTATCACATTAATTTAGTTACCCTCTTTGGTGTTTGGATGTTGCAGTCGATTCTTTCAAACAACAACAAAAAACATTTGAAAAATTCAATACATCACCGTATTGCAGTGAAAAATTGTTAGGGGCAGGCCTGGCCCAAGGGTAAAAAAAAAATTTTGACAATTCACCCACCGAAATTTTTTTTTTTTTTTCTTCTTCTTCTTCTTCTTCTTCTTCTTCCTCTTCTTTCTTTTCTTTTTACAAAGTTTTGTTTTAGATAACAAAAGTAAACTTATATTCACAATGTCTGACGAAGAAGTAAGTAAATCAGTTAATTAATAACGTTAAGTATAAATTAATCATAGTGAATAAGATCGATAAATATGGTTGTGGTGTTCTATTTTGTTTCGTGGGGGAGTATGGGTATATATAATTTGGGCCTCCCACCACCGCAGGAGATATGTTTGAAATCTTTTCGACTCTTGATGGTCAACATCAAATGATAAACAAAAGTTTTGCATTTGCTCAAATCAGTCAATTTTTGTTATTTTGTTGATGGCTGTCGTTTGTCGAGGTGGACAAAAGAGATTTTTTCGTTTATTTTCTGGCTAGACTTAATTTTATATTTAAAATCAAGTGGATAGGAATCAACTAACATCATTATAGCACAATTTCGAATCCGCTGATGCTGGATCCTCATTGGTTTACCCAATGCAATGTTCTGCTTTGAGAAAGAACGGTTTCGTTGTTATTAAAAACAGACCATGTAAAATTGTTGAAATGTCAACTTCTAAAACTGGGAAGCACGGTCATGCTAAAGTTCATTTAGTTGCTATTGATATCTTCACCAACAAGAAATTGGAAGATTTATCTCCATCTACTCATAATATGGATGTTCCATTTGTTAAAAGATCTGAATATCAATTGATTAACATTGATGATGATTACTTAAATTTAATGACTACTGACGGTGACACTAAAGATGATGTTAAAGTCCCAGATGGTGAATTAGGTGAAAAATTGTCTGCTGCTTGGGAAGAAGGTAAAGATTTGATGGTTACTATTATTTCCGCAATGAATGAAGAAGCTGCCATTTCTTTTAAAGAAGCTCCTCAAGGTGCTTAAATTTGGGCCAGGGCCTTTTTATTATTAGATAAATTGCGGTACTTTAGTAAAGTGATTATTCACTAACAAACTAACTAAAAAAGAATCAACGGTTTATCTTATTTGATATTTTGTAGACAAAATAGTTCTAAAAAGTACAATTTGTAAAAAAGAAGAGGTAAAATTCACACATATATAATAAATAAGTTTACAAAAGGGGGAAATCAGTGATAAAATAACAAAAGGAAAGGGGAAGAAAGATTAAATAAAATAGTATATATAACAAACAGCTTTTTTTTATTGTTATTATTATTATTATTATTATCATTATTATTATTGTTGTTGTTGTTGTTGTTGTTATTGTTATTATTATTATTATGTTATTAATTTTTCTGATTCTTCATTTGACATAAAATGAAACTAAAAGTCCAACAAGTACACCAAAAAATGGAACCAACCCTAAAGTTGAAGCCAAAACAATGGAATTTCTAAAATAGAAGTCCTCAATAACATCAACAATTGTGATTCCAACATCAATACCTGCTTCTGCAGCTGCAACTTTTGCATCAATTTCTAAATCATTTAATTTAACATTCTTACCCAAAAATATAAAACTTAATAACCCTCTGGCAATGAAAAATGTAAATGGATCATATTTTAATCCAGTTTTATTAAAATTAATGTAATAACTTGAAATTAATGGTAAAATCCCACTAATAAGTAACCAAAATCCAATTAATTTCATAAATTCAAATCTGAAAAAATCTTTGAATAAAAATACTGGAATGTCTTTAATTAATGATGGAATTCTTTCATGGACGCTTGGGTAAATATAATATTGTAATTTAACAGTTTTCACATGTTTTGAAATAATTAAGAGATACTCGAGAATTAATTCAAAATTAAAAATCGTACTTGGTTCACTTAAGTATTCTTTTGCCAATGTATTATTAGCACAAGCATTTTCAGCAAAAATTTCCCAACCTTCCCCAACTTTTTCAATTAATTCGCCCCATTTTTCCAAAACTTGTTCCTTGTATTTTTCAATAAGTTTTTCCTCAACTTCTTCAGTAGCATTTGGCAACTGCCCTTCTTCTTCGGTTTCTTCAATTATTTCTGGTTCATCTTCAAGCACTTCAATTTCATCATTGACATCTTCATCCTCTTCTTCCTCTTCTTCTTCTTCGTTTTCCTCTTCTTCTTCATCAATATCCTTAACAGTAACTTTAGTCGGGGAAGATAAATGATTGCTAACACCTCTCTTAGGTGTCGAAGTTGGGGGCTTTTTAAGTGGGGTTGATCGTTTACTTCTAGAAGCAGCAGAAGCAAAATTGTTAAAATATTTCTTATATCTAGCATCAGATTCTAATTTTGGATTAGAAATAAAATGATCAACAATTTTCTCTTCAAGAAATGCTTTAGTGCCATCAAGATTTCTAAAATTTGTTAGCAGGAATTCCAAAAAAAATAAAAAATAAAAAAAATAAAAATAAAAATAAAAATAAATAAATTAAAAATAAATAAATTAAAAATAAAAACGCGTACCCTAAACCAAGTTCCTTGGCTAAATCTTGTAAATCTGATTTCTTAGCTCTTTTCAATGACATTTTATAATGAAAGCAATTTTTTGTGATTGTAAGTCAATATAAACAATATTACAAAAATAAATTGAACAAAAAATAAATTTAAAACAATAAAACAAAAAGGAAACAAAAATAAATTTAGTGCGAAGCAAAAAGCGGATGTTAAAATGTTAAAAGAAAAAAAAAAAAATAAACAAATACATGTATCACGTGATAATATCCCAATTTGGAATAATGTAAATAGTGTCGATGTATTCAATTTCATTACTGAATCGAGACAGAAGAAACTGAAGAAAATGAGGTTTAAGAAAGAAACAAATGAGCATTATATTATTATCCAGGCCTATAAAGAAGAAAAAATCAACGAATATCTATAAATATATCATAAAGATTTTGGTATTAATCATAAACAGTAAATGGAGATGAAGCAAATGTGGTTGGATCTTTTGGAAATGAAAGAAGGCCAACTTTATTCAGTTCGTCCTCGTCGTATTCCGCATCTTCTTTAT
This sequence comes from Saccharomycopsis sp. KB-2023a, assembly GCA_030450195.1. Lineage (NCBI taxonomy): Eukaryota > Fungi > Ascomycota > Saccharomycetes > Ascoideales > Saccharomycopsidaceae > Saccharomycopsis > Saccharomycopsis sp. KB-2023a. The sequence goes on along the minus strand of JASJSC010000003.1, from coordinate 265,766 downwards.
CGGATACAGGCTCAATAATTGGAGTTAACGCATCTGAATCTTTTGGAGTGTTGCCATTATTTTCTTCTGGAGACAGACTCTCTTCCAATAATCCTTTCAATTTCGGTAATCTAGAGGATTGATATTTTTCATTTGCACTTGTTGATATCGCTGGTGGTGGGGTTGTTGCAGTTTCTGCTGCCATAGATGGTGGCTCTGAATTAATTGTTTGAGAATTATAAACTGTTGAAAGAAAATTATCGTCACTGAAATTTAAAAGTTCATCAAGTTGACGATTTGCTTCCACTATATCAAATAATTTAGCATCTTTATCATCTTTATTATTGCTGTGGTCAGGCAATGATGTATTTGCAGTTGAATTTCCAATGCACGAGGTATCAGAAATTTCAGATAATATTTCTGGAGGTATATTTTCTTTATTATCATTGATTGAATCTTCTTTGATTATCCAATAATTCCCAGCTTTCTTCTTACTACTACTCTTATTATTCATATAGTTAGCGTTATTTTGATTAATATAATCGAATTTTGCCATTAGCATTGCTTGCTGAGGAGTTAATCCAGAATTTGGTGGTAAAAACTCAACTGAGGATTTTACTGGTAATGATAAAGTTCTCACTGCTTTTGGAGCTGGCATTGGATTTGTCTGCCTTTTCCTTGTGCCATTGATTGTTGTTGTCACACATGATGTTGCTGCTGCTATGGCTGCTGGTGGTGGTGTTTGTTGTTGTTGCTGTGATTTCTTCACAACTTTTGAAGTGGTTGCCGATTTTATCTTTTTAATTTTTTCAATTTTTCTCAATTTTAAATGCACTGTAACTGATAAATTTGGTTTATTGGAGTTCATATCCCCTAGAAATGTGACAGGATTATTTTCCACCTTACCAGGAATTAAAATATCTTTATTTTTATTGCCATTACTTTCATCATCAGAAACATCAGCATAATCATTTTTAATTAATTTTTTAAGGGACCCATGACCAACTAATGGAGCATCGATTTCACTATAATCACAAACATATATGTTGTAATCGCACTTATTTAATAAACTTGGATAAATTTCAGGACTTGACTTTAATATTGATTTAATACAAGATTTTAGTTTGACAACCCCAATTAATCTACTTTCATTATTATGAAGTTCCATTTCTCCATATTTAATTTTCATATTACTTGAAGATCTTGAGAGAAATATTTGTGAATTATCATCAAAACAATAGGTGACCTTAAGTCCCATCATTGAAGTTTTAGTTGACATATCGCGCAGAATGTAGATATTATTGTTGCTTTGGTTATCGTTGTTGTCGTTATTGGAATAGAATAGGAGAAAAAAAAATCTTTTTAACTTTTGATTCTTTTGTTAAAAAAAATGAAAAAGATTAAAGAAAGAAAAGTGGTGGTTTCGCGTAAGATTATATATAAGAAATGAAAATGAATTTAATAGTAGCTGAATTTATTCATGTCGCGTTAGTTATGCAGCTTAGTCATCGGCACCACTATAATCGTTGAAAGATTATATAATTAGCGGACGCCAAAATCAAAACAACGCGAACCAAATAAAAACAACAGAAAAACAATGAATTGCCTAACCATTTCGGCTTGAAAAAAAATTTCTTTTTCTTTTTTTAGAATCAAACCACAAAAATTTATAAAGCATATTTGGGATTAGATTTTTTTTTTTTAATTGCTATTTCTTTGAGTTCTTTTTGCTATTGATTGGTTTTGTCCTAGTTATTTATTGTTTGTTTTGGATATTCCAATGCAGAGTCATGCAAGTGGTTTGTTTGGCAATTTTTTGTTTATATCAACAATCGCGGCCGCGTAGTAAGCCCCTCTAAAATGAAAATGCCAGAGACTAACTAATAGGTACACATAAGATGGTATTGTAAATGTCGTAGTTTGCGTAGGGTTCCATGCTACTGATTTGCAAGAACTGTCTGTCGCAAATAAGATTGATTGGTTGATTGGTTGATCGGTTGATGACTTGCTCTAGTGATTCGGGACGTGTCAATAGTTACAGGTTTTCTGCAGTGTCAATAAATAGGTGAAGTTGGCTATTCGCCACGCGATATGGGGAATTAATTGAGTATTATCCAATACACTATTTGTGTAGTATTTACCCAAGGAAGTATTGGAAAGCTTGAGTTGTAGGTGATAGTCGTGATTCTCGGTTTCGTCTTTTGTATATGATCTAATCTATCGCAACTGATATAGTAAAAAAAAAATCACAAATTATACTTAATAGTCAAGAATTTGATTTACTTGTGTTGGAAAGGAATATCCTTCTTTTTCTTGAATTCTTCATTAATTGAGTCCTGCTTGACTTGAAGTTCAAATTTATATTTTGCGGAGTTCACAACAGATCATTTGATGATTTGATCCATTTAGATTCCCCAGGCTTAGCGAATTTCTATTGGTTTACTTCGTTGATTCTATATCTAGCTTTTAATAGACTGGCGCGTCATCAAGTTAAATTTCGCTGTTTTAAAGCTGTTCATTATTATTATTTTTTTTTTCATTTTTTTTTTCAAGCTAAGCTATGAGATTTAATCAAATAGTATCAATGTTACCGATTGTGAATTACTTTTTGGGGAGTTGCCACTTTAGATACAACCTTTACTTTGCATCTCAACACGACAACCTTAAGCCAACTTTTATTTAACTCTTCATCTACTGGTTCTTCAGGTACCAGCCAAGCAGGAGGTAGCCAATTGATAATTCCTGCTGCTTTTGGTGGTTTGCTTTCATTGATTCACTTGGTGTAATTCTCTTTACCTTCTTTGTTACATCCTAAATTACTATATCTAATACGATGATATCTTAAATTTATCTTACTCGTCAATGTACCGACATGTTTAAGAAGAACTACTCAAAATAGGGAAAACTGGAAAGTTGCATGCATGTAGGGGCATGTCGATTCAACTTTTCTCGCACTTTCCATTAATTCTGAGTCAATATTTTTAGAAAAGCAACAATCGAAGCTTCGGAAGAATTATACTGAGCTCATTTTGATTAAAGCAAATTTATATTTTCTCAATCCAGAAGAATATGGTAAACAAAAATAAAGAAGTGTATTGGCACAAATGCAAGGATAGTTGCGTCCAATCCAAATTGTAAATTAGAATACTGATTCTGTGCAACCTAATGTTGCCACGACCACTTGAATGGGCCAATATATAATTTTTCTTCCAGCCTTACATTTCATTGGCCCTCACTCTGAATGTCAGATTTGTGTATATATACAATGGTGGGTGAGTGGGTGGACCGACGATTTTTTGTCTTGATGTCATGCAGAGGAAATTCAAAATGGGTGAAAAATTCATGGATCTATAGCAAGAATTGACTGACTTGATATGAAAATGTTGTTAGCATGAGTAACACTATTTGCTATTAGGTGTTCTGTTGGTTAAATAAATAAAGAAAAATAAAAACTCTATACTGCTTTTCGACATAGCGTACACATTGCAAATTAGGATATGTTGGTTGGTGCTTTACATTAGAGATTGTTGGTGTTAGTAGTATACTGTCAACCGGCAATCAGTTGAGACGCTGTGATCTTTAAATAATATGGATTTATATATATATATATATATATATATATATATGTCTTGCAATTGCCGTGGCTTGTTTTTCAAATATTGCTTAAGATTTTGTAATTTCACTATGACATTTATAGTCTTCACTTTCATGACTGAAATGTAGATGCGATTTCAAATTATTGTACCTCTATAGGTTACGAGAACAAGCCTACGCAGCAATGAGTCTACAGATGCCCAGATTGATTATGTGCTGCGGTTTTGCCCGCAAGTGAGGTTTCTGGCTGGTGATAGCCGTGGCAATGTTAGAAGAGTGGATGGAGTTACCAGGAAACGCTAATCGATCGATGCTGTCTAGGGCCCAGAAAGACCTATCGACACAGCAACAGAACGGTCCGGTGACACTACTGAAAATACCCATACCGTGTAATTCGCTGATTCTACAATATCCAGGTATCTTGATTCGATTCACATTGGTGCTTTTACAGTCAGAAACAGTTTCTCATAGCGATTGCCATTGCGACTTCGGTATACTTCATGTACACACATGTATATGTTGTATGATGTCGGGATAAGATAGGACAGCATAGGGTAGGATTTACTGCTGTTATAGGATGATCGGAGATAATCCACCTACCAGGTATATGTGTCGGCAATTCCACCGCCGACATAGATGTGTGGCTGCCACATCATGTGGCCAGCAATGTTTACTGGCGTACGCCTTGACCATATATGGTAGCAATTGCCAGGCAGCAGATATCGCCATGGAATAGCATCAGCATCGATTGATCCATCTCCCCCTCTGCCCTCGCGGCTATCCAATTGATTAGTATTCTTTACAGATATCTATATTACCCCTATGCCATAATAGATTAATACATTTATATCCAAATGTAGTGAATGCTGCTATGTGGGATTTCATGCATCATCCTCGTCCCCCTTGTCCTCCTGCTCCTCCTCATCATCATCTTCGTCGTCGTCATCATCATCATCATTGCCATAGCAAAAAAAAAAAAAAATCGAAGATCCCAATTAGGAACAACTCGGCCGAGGATGCATATGGTTGCATCATGTAATTCCCCCTAACTAAAAACACAACAAAAATGCAAGACGCAAACACCAAAACGCTAATCTGCGGTATTATTTATTGGTGGTTTGTTTGTGGTTTTCTATCTATCTATCTACAATGATAATGTCTATGTCTATAATTATATCTATCTGCTGTTGCAAATAGTATGTGCCACTTATTTTGGTAATAATGTATTAAGCAATTGCTCATCGTAAGCATTACAGCCGTGGCTGGTTGGTTAGGATGGCAACAACTGTCGTCATGATATTTTGATTTGTCTATCATATCATATCATATCAATATTTCATTTATATAGATATATATATATATATATATATATAATAAGGTGATGCAAGTTGGACCACTGACAACCATACACCACAGATCAATGGTGAATGTCTCTCTCTCTGCCCACCCACTCTGAAAATTTTTCCAGGTTGTTTGTTTCTCATGAAAATTCAAAATTCGCTCACCCAAAGTTAGTAACTAACTAAGTCAGGATTTTTCCACTATAGTTAATCTTGCATGAGGGAATACCGGATCCAGCACAGTTTCGACCAAATCGATTTCCTGTGCATACATACATTGAAAAAAAAAAAAATTATCTTGCTAGCTGCTGCTGCTGCTGCTGCTGCACGGTGCTTCTACTGTCTGCGATATTATATAATCGATTTTAATTGCTATTTTTTATTTTTTTTTTTTCGGTTTTTTTTTTTTTTTTTTTTTTTTTTCGTTTTCTTCCTCTTTTCTTTTCTTCTTTTCTTTTCTTCTTTTCTTCTTTCTTGTTCAATTATATACAATAATTTTTAAATCAAACAAAAACAAATAAAGAAAAAATGTTGCCAAGAGGAGTTATCTTAGTTTTCTGTATCATCTTCGTTATTGGTATGTCTTAAATATTGCGATTTTAAAGCAAGCAACCTGATTGGTCATGACCCCCCTCTCTACCTGGTTGTAGTTGTGGTTGTGGTTATGGTTATCGTTTACTTGCCAAGGATAATTGATATAATTGATATAATTGATATCTGTTACTAACATCACACCAGCTGTTATCGTTGTTGCCATTAAAATTGCTAACATGGTCAAGAGCAGAAAGAGAGCTTTAGACACTTTTTAAGCGTGGAATGTTGGAATATTGTAACGACGTGGTATTGTCAATGGGATAATACGCCATTGTTTTCTTTTTTTTAATACCTATTTTTGTTATGTTTCATACTGACAAAATATAATCAAAGAATCTCTGGCAGGAATAATATTCCTCACGTATTGTTTTGTTTCTATTTTCTTTCTATAAAATCTTTTTTTTTCTTTTGTTTTTTCTCTCATTTTTATAAAATTTCATTATAAAAACAAATGGTTTAATAATTAATGAACTAATTCTAAAAAAAAAATTATCGTCAATTGTAGAAGCACCATCCACATTGTAGTGGTGGATTGCTCCGTTCCATACAACAGCAAATAAATAAATAAATAAATAAATAAATAAATAAATAAATATAGTACAATTGTAATTTTGTATATACAGGACAGCATCCATGCTGCAAAATACCGTACATAGTACACGCCAAGCAATATTGATAGATAGCTGGGCTACATGCTGGGCCCGCCGCCATTGCTGTCGTTATTCCGCATCGCATCACCAGAAATCGGATTCAAATTAATAACCCCCTGGGTGTTCATCAATTGCAAAAAAGATGAGTACAAATTATTCAACTCATCCAATGCTCCAATATAGTCTGGTCTAATATGGCGAATCATATTTCTAAACGACTGTGACTTGATCACAGAAATGTCTAATTTGTTTTCGCCAACAAACTTTATAATATCTTCATGAAATTTGGCATTATTTGGATTATCATCCAGGGGATTCGCGCGCTGCTTTTTATCTAGAGGCTCGGCAGCTTCATTTATGAAACTCGAATCGCGAGGAGAATTGCTCGATATTGCTCGCTTTCTTAGGATTTGCGGACTACTCTGAATTAGCTCCTTTCTATGTTTTTTCTCCAAATGTCTAGTTAGTTTCCTTGGTCCATTTCTAGATACATACATCCAAGATTCATTACAATAGTTACAATTATAAACCTCCTGAACCCCCTTTATCGGTCTGCCTGCCTCCTCTTGACTTTTCAACTGCGATGATAATGTGGCCTGTTCATTTCTGGTGAAATGTTTCTTCCAGTTCTTTGCAACTTTTGAAATATGCGCCAATTCATTGTAATTATCAAAAAAATAAAGATTATTCCAACCTTCAGTCTTTCTGCTGCTACCGGTGTCAGGTTTGTTAACTGCCAAATCCGGAATCTCAGTACCAGCAGGGTCATCGAGTCTGAGCAGCTGGGTTTCTATTGGCAATTTTGTTAAATAATCACCTTGCCGCTGAACATTCGAATTATAATTTAACAACTCAGATAAATGAAATTTCTCCAAATGTTTAACAATTGTGGCCGGGCCATTCCTTGAACAATACATAAACAGTCGTGAACAATATTTACAATCGTATCCTTCAAATGTATACTTCGAAGTCACCTTCTCCTGGGCTAGTCTTGCGCTGTTTTGAACATTAAAATTTACGTGGGATTTCCATTGTCTGGTTGCTAATTTGATTGCCACTTCTAATTCGTCAACTTCATCGTTGTCGTCTTCGTCTTTAGTTCCTGGCTCTTGGCCCGGTTCTTGGCCCGGCTCTTGACCTGGCGATTGAGCCTCTGGTTGGCCCTCTGATTCTTTTGCCGGCTGCTCTTTAGATGCCGGATAAGGCGCTGGTGGTTTATAATGTTTCATTCGAAAATATCGATGCAGAGGGCGATATGAAGATTGATCACCGGGTTTATTTGCAGGGGATTGCAGCGGCATCGTCATTGACATGGGCAGCCCTATTGGTATTGGCATCTCCATTGGTATTCGCACCGTTGGCATTGGCATTGGCATTGGCATGGGTATTGGGGGTGACGCCTGTTGCTGTTCTGGTTGCTGCTGCTGCTGCTGCTGCGAGGCTGGATAGATTTCATGCCAATGTCGAGTTATCAAATGCTTATTAATTGTCCTAGGGCCATTTCTAGAATTATAACAAAATTCGTAATCACAAAATTTACAAAGATAAGCTTCGACTAAATTATTTGCATTACTGTTACTGCTACCAACAGTTTCTTGCTTCAATTGTTTTGATCTTCTACCATCCACCACCACGAATTGTTTCCAATTTTTAACAGTTTTCATGGGGGGAATTTTTGGTTCTCATTTGTTTTTCCAAAAAACGATAGACCAACCGGATTAATGCAAAATGGAAATCGATGAATGTATCTCTTGCGGAAAACAAACCAACGCAATATATTAATCACCAATAAGAACAACCTAGCAAGCTGTTTCCAAAACACAAAAAACAAAATGAAAAACCCGATTCAATTGGTTGGGAGCAGACTAAAACCAATATATTAATGTTATAAAATAAATGCAGCTTAAAATTGGATTGGTACTTTTGTTTGCTTTGTTTGAAATTCGCCGGCGGTTTTTTCAATAGCGGCCACCGCCAAGCCAAAAATGAATTATTACGTTATCCGGATATGTTATCCGGATAACATCCGAACATCCGGATAACGTAATAATTCATTTTTTGGATCCGGATAACGTAATAACTGACGGTGGTGCCTGCGGTGAGCCAACCCCGTCAGTTGAGAACGGATACTAGCCAAACATTTCAAATCGATTTAAAATCCCCCTTGCTTGCTATTTATATTTCGCCAATAAATTTTATTAACTAGTTTCAATTATGTCCACCGAAGGGAAGAGTATTTTTTGTAAAGCAGCAGTTGCATGGGCTGCTAAGAAACCATTATCAGTGGAAGAAATTGAAGTTTTGCCACCACGAGCCCACGAAGTTCGAGTTAAAGTCATTGATAATGCAGTTTGTCACACTGACGCTTACACTTTAGGAGGCGAAGACCCTGAGGGGCTTTTCCCATGTATCTTGGGTCATGAAGGTGCTGGAATTGTTGAATCTGTCGGGGAAGGGGTAACTAACGTCAAGCCTGGTGATCATGTTATTGCCCTTTACACCGCAGAATGTCGAAAATGTAAATTCTGTTTGAGTGGTAAAACCAATTTATGTGGTTCAGTTCGTGCAACTCAAGGGAAAGGGGTCATGCCTGACGGCACCAGTAGATTTCGATCTAAGGATGGCAAAGAAATTTTCCATTTCATGGGATGTTCAACCTTCTCTCAATATACAGTTTTAGCTGATGTCTCGGTGGTGGCCGTTAATGAGAAGGCACCATTTGATAAAATTTGTTTATTGGGTTGTGGGGTTACTACTGGTCGTGGGTCAGTTTATAACACTGCTAAAGTGGATGAAAATGAACATGCTACTGCTGCCGTGTTTGGTTTAGGTGCAGTAGGGTTATCAGTTATTGAAGGTTTGAAAGAGAAGAAATGTAGTAAAATTATAGCAATTGATCTTAATGACAAAAAGGAGAAATTTGCTAGAGAGTGGGGAGTAACTGATTTTGTTAATCCAAGTAAATTGCCAGCGGGCACCACAATTGTCGACAAATTGATTGAATTAACTGACGGAGGTTGTGATTATACTTTTGATTGTACTGGTAATGTTAAAGTGATGAGATCTGCTTTAGAGGCTTGTCATAAAGGTTGGGGGGTTTCTGTGGTCATTGGGGTTGCTGCTAGTGGTCAAGAAATTTCTACTAGACCATTCCAATTGGTCACAGGTAGAGTTTGGAAAGGCTCTGCGTTTGGTGGGGTTAAAGGTAGAACTCAATTACCTGGGTTTGTCGAGGATTATTTGAGCGGGAAATTGAAGTTGGATGAATACGTTACTGGTTACAAGACCTTGGATGAAATTAATCAAGCTTTTGATGATTTACATTCTGGTGAAGTTCTTAGAACTGTTGTAAAGTTATGGGATTAATAAAATTTCTAATGTATGTATATTTTTTTTTTCATTTTCTTTTTTTATTTCCATAGATTGTCGTAGCCAAATAACCATGGACCAATTGTGTGTCTGCCAATGATCGCTATGATTCCAATTGCGAATTGGATCCCTAACAACAACAAGCATAAATGATCTTCCCGTAAACTGCCAAAATTACATAACGTCAAATTGATGATCGTGAGATTATTAATTTGCTTGATCAACCTCACATTTTTCTTCCTGCCGTCTTTCAATATGATGGTGGTATCCACTTCAGCAACCTTAAGCAATCGCATTTTACTTAGCAATTTTAGGATTAGCTGGATTGGGACACTCTTCATAGATACAAATCTCCCATCGGTTTTGTCATCCCATAAGGTAGCCATTGATGGGTTTAAAAGTCCAGTTTTCTCGTCAAGGATAGGCATTCGGTGTCTTGGACATGGTACAACATGAAACAATTGAGGCACAGAGTACACGAAATTGAAAATTTGCGGGATGAAAAACAACAACAACGTCTTTGAGAAATGACCCAAAATGCCCACCACCGCGAAAACCATCCCGGCAAAGTAACAATATGTGTCACCAACGAAAACTTTGGCAGGGAACCAATTGTATTTTAACAACCCAAAACTAACCCCTAAAAACGGGATCAATAAACACACCGAGAATAGATGTGATGAAATTGAACCCGGAATCTTTGAGAAGAAAATGTAACATGAATCATTGATTAAAAAAATCAACGCTAACACAATCGATTGGCCAACTTCTAACCCATTGACTCCAGCTAAGATATTGATTGAATTCGGACAAAAAATCGCAATTGCTGCCATGTAGATGTAATACGCCACCCCCAAGTCGATTGTTGTTCGTTGCAAATACTGAGAAATCACATTAGGTATCAAGATCGACGTGACTCCAAAATCAATATAATACACAATTAAAAGAGGAATTGCCGCGATAGCAGGCATGAAAAATTTATGACGCCATTTAACGTCAAATAAATCATCAGCTATCCCCAACAAGATCTGACTTTCTAAACACAAAACTGCCGATAAGTATTGTACCAACTTTGAGTGGGGGAATTTCTGGCTAGCAGCGGCCAAGCCGTTGATGTTGTATTCTTCATCTCGATTACCACCACCAGAAGTGTTCACGATCAAGATCTGGATGAAGATGAAAGGAATGAAAAAAAACATAATGAATAAATATACCACTGAGGTTATGGCGCCCATGCATTCTGGTAACAATGGTCGATCAGGTTTCAATAGGTCCTTGCCCTTGAGTCCAATCTTGATGAATGAGGTGCCTAGTCTGGGGATCAAGTAGGTTACCACTTGGTATCCTATGATTGAAAACCCGAAGGCTGAGCTGATTGGCTGATTAGACGATATATGTGCAAAAATCAACCCGAATGCGAGGCCCAACAGTAGTACTTGACCAAACATAATCGTAATTATTAATTATTAGAGAGAGTGTGTTGAGGTGATACTCTGTCAAGTTTTGAAATGTGAAAAATATTAAACGCACCGCGGCGCGATCTAAAAATTTATTTATCGCATCGCCAAAAATAACAAACAGAGGCAAGGGGCAATGGCAACGGTTGGGATATCTACAATCGAAGTGAGGTCGGAGTTGATCACGAATTTCACAGCTAGAGCTCACTATAACAAATCATTGTACTCGACCACTGAGTTATTGCTTTTCAACCCCCATGAAGTGATATGGATCAAAAACGATAAAGTGATTCGAAAATTGAACTATGACAACAAAGATGATAAGGTGATTAATGCTCATATAGTTCATTTCAAAAACGAAAAATCAAAAAATGGAGAAAACGATGAAGATTACTATTATTTGAATAATCGAGCATTGGCAGTGATTCTTACTAATCGCGCCTACTTCTTGTTCGAAGATGATGAAACTTTTGTCATGAGTTTCCCATTCAGCATGACAAGATCATTGGTGTTTGAAAGCGGGATAATCTTAGAAAGATCGAAAGGTGGTCAAGAAATAATTGACGCTAGCGGTGGCAGTGTAAGTGGTGGTGAATCAGAAATATCAATAGCCAACACCAAAGCAAGCTTCTTGACTATATTAGATCCATTGGATGAATTAGGAACTGTAGTGTCATCGTCAACTTCATCATTTTCTCCAAATGAAGAAATGATCTGGTTTCCTAAAGATTCAACTACTTCATTGGCGGTAACTTTCAATCCAACAAACAGCATAATTGCCATTTATCATGTTAGATTTCTTACTCATAACAAGGGGAAGACAACTAAAGCAAAAAGATCTTCAATTAGGAAACGTTCGCTATCTAGAAAATCTTCAATTCCAACGGCTGCTGCTGCTGCCGCCGTTGATATGGGAGCCGGAGGAGGACCAGGAAATTCTGATACTGAAATGAAAGATTCCGCAGGGACAACTACAACGTCTTCCTCATCGGTTTACCATGCTAGACGTTCAATTTCTCATTCTGAAATGATGTCATACGATAGAATGGCCTCGGGAGGCGAGATCTCAACCATGGATATGAATGATTCAAATTTGAATTCAACGAATATTTCGAATGGTAATGTCATATTAGAGACCAATTTTAGAAAAGATGTGGTATTGACTAAAATTGAAAAAGTTCAGTATAATTATCCTAAATCTAGTTTGAAAATATTCAGTCAGAAATTTTTAAATCAGCAAAGTATTATTATTGTCAATAAGGAAACTAAGGACACTGAAGTATTAATTTTCAAATCATCTAATAATTCAGTTAATTTACCAGTTTATCAAAATTCTTATAGTTTCAAATGTCTTGACGCAACTGCTTTAATTGCTAATGAACACGAGGGTTTCATTGTGGCATTAAATGACAACCGTTCAAGTCTTTCATTGATAAACCCATTCATTAACCTCAGGTCTCATGAAATTAAATTACAAGAAACTATTAATTCAATTGATGATTGTTATAATAACATTGTTGCAGTTACTTCAACAAATTTCAAAATAATTGAATTATCAATTCTTCCATTTGATCGTTTAACTAAAAAATGTTTATTGTGCCTTAAACATGTATGTGGTCCTTATGCTTACGAATACATTTGGCTTAAATGGTGTTCTGCAGTGTCTTTGGAGCTGTGTGGATTAGATTGGAATTCATTTATCGTGACAGTTCTATCAATAATAATACCATCAAGCACAGCTTTCACTGGACTAACAGCCAATAATAAAATCACTAACCAACTTGAAAATTCATTGAAATTAAATGAATCAACAAAATCATTACATTTGAAATATGATAAATCTTTGAACGATTTAGCTCCAAACATTGTTCTCGCATTACATTTACTACGAGAAGAATGGAAATTAAACATTGTTGAAAAAGAGGTAGGATTTAGTTTATTATTAGCTCAGCTAGTAGTTTGGATGGGTTGGCCACTTGCTTGGCAGCAATATCATGAAAATGATACTCTGAAATTAGATATGAACTCAAGATTTAACGTGATCGCCCCATTGCAAACCCCACCAAATTTATTACAATCATTAAGTAGTATATTTTCCGATAACATTATCCCGTATATTACTCTTTCTCAATTATCTGAGGAAAATGATGCTGTTGATGAACTCATAACTCCAAGAACTTATTACATTTTAAGAATCTTTGAGGCTATTGTTTCTAGCCAATTTAGTGCTCATGATGTCGTTAGCTTGATAGTTGAGTATGGGATAGATTCATTTGATTTGGATACTTACCCCACGGGTATTGCAATCCCTTTGAAAGAATACTTAATTAATTGTAAACACAGTGCTAATCTAAAATCATCGCTTGAATTTATTGATTTAGTTGACAGAAAGGATTTAAGAATGATTTTGACTGGGGAAACTTTTGATAAAAAATCGGGGGGACCTTTATCCTCACAAGACAATTCTTTACCGTTTGTTATTAAAGACGCCCATCAAATTATTCAGTCTATTAAAAATGATGAACCAACAGGGGCATGGGATGGTCATTCAGAAGCTGAAAGACTAAGTATAACAAGACTCATATTTTCTCAAGATCGAAGATTTTATGAAATCACTAAAATCTTACAATCATCAAGAGTTCAAACAGTTACATTGCACCCACCACCAGATATCAGTGAGTATGATTTGTTAGGTTTGCAAAAGGAATTATCGAGACTGGTATCGCTTAGAACTTTAACTATTCCATTAGGCCGAGGGATTTTATTTTATTCCGGAAGAATACCAATTTTAACTGAAAAATTCCCAATTCCAAAATTAAATTTTGATACATTTATTGTCCCAGCTAATACAACTCTTAGTTTAGATAAAGATTCGATTGATAATGAAATTACTGAATGGGGGTATTTCCATAACGGTGCCTCTGCTGGGTTGACAATATTAAGAGAAGCTAAAAACATTGTTGGAAGTTGGATTGTTTTCAACAAACCTACGGTTTTAAATTCTCAACACGGCGGGTTCTTATTAGGGTTGGGACTTAATGGCCATTTGAAAAATCTTGAAGAATGGAACATGTATAATTATCTAGGACCAAAGCATACGCACACGAGTGTTGGTTTATTAATTGGTATGTCAGCAAGTGCTAAAGGAACAATGGATATGAAATTAACTAAAGTGTTGTCAGTTCATGTTGTTGCCTTATTACCTCAAGGAGCTACTGATTTGAATGTTTCATTACCAGTACAAACAGCGGGGTTAATTGGAATTGGATTACTTTATTTAGAGACGCAACATAGAAGAATGAGTGAGATTCTTCTTTCTCAAATTAGTGCCAAGATTTCTTTTAATGATAGAACTGTGGTTGATGAAGGTTATAGATTAGCCGCGGGGATTGCTCTAGGGTACGTTAATTTAGGTAAAGGTAATTCTCTTAGTGATACTCATATCACTGAAAGATTATTGTCGATGGCAGTTTCCCTCAGGGATGTTCAAACTACAACTGAATATGACAAATTAGCTCCTGGTGCCATATTAGCATTGGGACTTATTTATTTAAGAACTGGAAGTGAAAACATTGCTACGAAACTTGCAGTACCAGAAACTGAAATGTTGTTGGAATATATTCGATCTGATCTTTTATTATTGAGAACCGTTTCTAAGAATTTGATTTTCTGGGATGACATTGAATATTCTAACTTTTGGATTAATGATCAAATCCCCAATTGTTTGAAACAACGTTACTCAGTGGACAGGATCACCCTATTGGATAGTGATCAACTTTCGTATTTTAATTGTTTAGGTGGGGCGTGCATGGCAATTGGATTGAAATATGCTTCTACTGGTAATTTACAAGCAAGAAATACAATTTTATATTATTTGGATCACTTAATGAGAATTACCATGATCCCAGTGTCAACTTTTGATGAGAAAATTACTCAGTCATCGGTGTCAAATATCCAAGATGTTGTAGCAATAGCTAGTTCATTAATAATGGCAGGTACTGGCGACCTAGAGACTTTCCGAAGATTGAGAACGTTACATAATCGCACAAGCAAGGATATTATTTATTCTAATTATGCTTCTCAAAGCATGGCTTTGGGGTTTTTGTTTATTGGTAGTGGAGAATATGCATTTAATGACAATAATTTTGCCGTTGCTTCATTGCTTACTGCGATTTATCCCGCTCAAACCAATGGTAGCAATGATGGCGGATCACAGATTTACTTAGAAGCACTTCGACATTTTTGGGCATTATCAGTCAGTCCTCGATGTTTGGTGGCTAAAGAAGTTGAAACTTTGAAACCAGTTAAAATTGGTGTGGAAATCTCTTTGAAAGATGGCGATGTCTTGGTGACTGAAGCTCCTTGTATTGTACCACGATTTGCTGATATCGCATCAATTAGAACAATCAGTGATGAATATTTTGAAATTGATATTGATGTTGATGATAATAAAGAGATTTTCAATAAATTACAAAAGAATTTGACCATTCATGTTTATAAGAAACTAAAATCTCAAGAGATTTCTGAAAAGCTGTTCCATTCAATAATCGACAGCATCACTAAAAAATTTGAGAATAAAAAATTGAGTCAAACTGACAAAGCCTTCGGATTAATATTCAATGAAAACAATCAACTGAATGCCAAGTTGGAAATTAGTAAAATGGTTAATTCACCTAAAAATATTGATGATTTATGGAATATTAAATTGTTATTTGCATTCTATGATAAAGTTACCACTATGGAGACTTACTATTTAACTACTGAATTCATTGAGAAATTGAAATTAGAGTTGTGGAATTTCTCCAAAAAAAATTTCAATTAAAAAATACATTAGTATATATTAATTAATTAATTAATTAATTACTGCTTCTGAGCAGATGTCACGGCTATACATCTATATTCATTTAATCTACTTGCTTTCCAAAATCTTACTTTCCCATCATTACCAGTACTACTTAACAAAGTACCAGTAGAATTCCAATCAACACTCCATACGTCCGACTTATGAGCATCATTTTCTGACAATAGCGTAATTTCCAATTTCGATTTCAAATCTTCCCCTGAAGAATTTATCCCACCGAAGTCATTCATTTCACTATCTTCATCAATAATCATATCATTATCATTGCTATTATTATTATCGTTATAATTATTATTGTTATTATTATTGTCCAGAATATCGCCGCCCACACGATCAGTAATTTTGAAAATTCGAACAAACCCATCCTTTGACGCAGTTGCCAATAATTCATATGATCTACCCATTGAAGGAGCCCATGCAACATCTCTTATTAGACTGTTATGACCAGGCACAGCTCTTGCTCTTTTATATTTATTGTTACTAATATCCTTCAAGAAAATTAAACAAATATCTAATGCACTAACACATAATTTTTCGCGAGCAAATTTCGAATTGCACCAGTTCACCGTGAAATTTGCTTGTAAATTAATATTTGCAGGTTTCGGGATGACTGCTATCAGTTGTATCAATTGCCAATCAGATAAATCAGAGATATTTAAAGCTTCATAAATTCTTAACATTCCATCTGAACCAATTGAAGCCAATCTTAACAGATCAAGGAATCCTGGCGCAAATGCTAAATCAAATAATGGCCCTTGCGCATCATTTATAATCGCAACTCGCTTATAACAAGTTCCTGAAACTGATTGTGCATCGTTTTTATGTTCCCAGATTTTCATGGTTCTGTCATATGAGACAGATGCTAATATTTGGCCAAATTCAGGTGGTGCCCACGCTAACTTAACAACTGCTGAGTCATGAGCTTTCCAAGCATCTCGCAATTTCCATTTGTTATCTGAAGTTTGAACAAATACTCGAATGTATCGATCAGACGAACAGGTGGCAAATGTTTTTCCATAGTAGTCAAATGCAGTGTCATGTATCAAATCTTCATGGCCAGTAGCCAATGGTTGAAGGCCCATAGTTTTTTGCTTTATTTTGGTTGTTGTTGTTGTTGTTGTTGTTGTTGTTGTTGTTGTTGTTGTTGTTGTTGTTGTTGCGTTGGGTGATTGTTCTGAGACTTTTTTTTCGAAATTGAAGTGAAAGCGCTGACCAGGGCACGCTATGGAACATGCATAGAAAACGGTAAATGAAAAAAAAAAAAAAAAAAAATTATTATTTGAATCTGAAGAAGCGTCAAAAATTTGAAAACCACTCTGGACATTAGCATTTTTGTTCTTTTTACACTTTTTGCCAAATATGAGATTACTTTCAGAATTCATTAGCGATCATAATAAATCAAGCTACATAGAAGTTCAAGCGCAGGATAACGAGGATTTATGGGCCTTATACAATATTATTCAAAAGGGTGATCACATCAGACTTACGACGCATAGAAATGTTAGAATTGAAGGGTCAGATAAACAAGAACGAGTCTTAGTGAGATTAACCATTAAAGTTGAAACCATTGATTTTGAGCCTGATGTAAGTGAGCTACGGGTCCGTGGTAGATCAACTAGCGAAAACTCATACGTTCCTTTGGGGTCCTATCATACGGGGGTCATTAGCACCAAATATGCGTTCATCCTATATAAAGATGAATTTGATTCATATACATTGGATACTATCCATGCGGCTACGAAGGTTGCAGCAAAAGCTGAAATTGGGGCTATTGTATTACATGAAGGTGTCGCTCATTTCTGTTTAATCACTGATACAATGAGAATATTAGTGAAAAAAGTCGAGAAAAGTATCCCAAAGAAACGAAGAGGTGACTCAAGTGGCCATGATGAAGCAATGAAGAAATTTTATAAATATTGCTATGATGCATTGAAAAACAAATTTGATTTAACAAAATTGAAAGTTGTATTGATTGCTTCACCGGGCGCTTTTGCGCAAACTTTGTATCAAACGATATTGACTAAAGCAGCTGAAGAAGATGATAAATTAATTTTGAAATCAAAGGAAAAATTTATTATCGCTCATGCAGCAAATGGATATTTACAAGCGCTTGATGCCACTTTAAAATCATCCGAAGTGATGAAAAAATTGAAAGATACACAATATGTTAAAGACACTAAAATACTAGACAAGTTTTTCTTTGAATTAAATTTAGATAATGGTAAAGCATGGTATGGGAAAGAAGAATGTGAAAAGGCTATAAATATTGTGGGAGCAGTTAGCGAATTATTATTAACGGATACTTTATTTCGAAATCATGACGTTAAGGTTAGAAAATACTATATTGAATTAGCCGATAAAGTTAAAAATCAAGGAGGTAATGTGACGATATTTTCAAGTAGACATTCTAGTGGTGAACAATTAGATAAAATTACTGGGATTGCAGTTATTTTGAATTATCCAATGGTAAACCTAGACGAAGAAGATGAATAAATAGGATAAGACATTTAATTAAGCATAAACAAATATTTAATGTTTACTTTTGCCTATTGTTTCGTTACTACTATTGTCTCCTGTAGACTCTAATTGCTTCAATCTTCTTAATGTGTCGGGGTACCTCTCACTTCTGAAATTTTGATTTAATAAATTTCGGTGAGTATTGGCCCAAGGGACAGCAGTTCTAACATGCAACCCATCATCGTCATTAATTTTGTCGTTGCTGTCGCCGTTGCTGTCGTCAGGAGCCACAGTAACAGGATTAAATTTTTCAGGTTTTTCCTCGATTAATGAATGGTGAGCAACAGGTAACGGCTTCCCTTTCAAATCCAACCAAGGATAAAAAACTCCACCAAACCAAAAATGCTGTACCACTGGGAACTTGCTTAGCACTTCAGTCTTATACATCTTCAATAAACCAACTAAAATCTTCTTCCATGATTTAACACCAGAAATATCATATAAAGTCGGAGAAGTCTCCCAAAATGGACCATGCTTAACTTTATAAATGAACGCGATTGCATTAAAATAAAAATTTTTGGTATGATAGGTTTCAACTGTGGGTTTGTCTAGCACTGATTGCGGTGATGGAATAATTCCTGATGTCAGCAGCTCAAGTTCTCCATATTCGTTAGCTAATTCTGAGGCCCCAATAATATACATCAAATGGAAATGATCATCTAACCCCCAAACTCCATGGGACCCGGCTGGCTCCAAGGTATAAACTAATATCAACTTCCTCACTAAATCATAATATCTCCCAAAAATCCTTAAAAAATCTGTGCCAGTCATATTTTTCAAGATATCAGTCATCCACAACGTCCCTATAAATGCCAAAAAATTCAACTCGTGACCAGTACCATAATCTAATCTAACTTTTGATCCAAAGGCATTTAAAATGTAAAAACTGACTTCTTTTAAAAACCCTATAGCGTCAGGACCTTTATATAACTTCCCAAATGCTTCTTCCATCATTTGCTCATAATGAGTTTCAACCTTTTTGTGCCAATCCCGACAAGCTAAATTGCCATATCTTCTAGGTCCGGGGAAAGGTGGAGTTTCTTCGATTAATTTGAATAGCTTGTCTAATAATTCAAGTACTGCCTCGACACCTTTATTTGCAGTTTCAGTGGATTGGTCAAATAATGGAGGACTTGGACGTTCTGTTGCTGCTGCTGTTGCTGTTGCTGCTGCTATTGAAGTAGGTTTCTGCTTGGCCAGTGAAACAATTGTGGGATCTAACGTCCCCCAAGGACATTCGGTTTGTGATGTCAAAAAAACAATGCGTTCGAGTAATTTAGTGATATGATCAAGAGCAACCGATTGCTGGAAACTTTCAATTCCCGAAGAATCATATATTTTCTTCAGTGGCTCAATGAAGTTTGGTGAATTTCCCAACGATGCGAACAATTTGGGTTCATCAATCATCTTATAATCGGTTGCTGCGCATATAGGTCATCGTGGATTAATCTTGAAGGGGGGAGGTGTACCGTCCTTTTATTCTTTTTTTTTTTTTTTTTTTTTTTTGTTTCACGTGTGTTCGAAAGCTTAATCCAGGATTTTGAGGATGCTGCTCCCCAAAAGCCTTGCAAAAAAAAAAATAGTCCCACTTAATCTCCAAAAAGATAAAAATTTTTTTATTTATTGATATAATCATAGGTAAATTAGAGAATGAACGTTATTCTCTAGCAAAAAAAAAAAAAAAAAAATCGAATGTTATTGTTGAAATATAAATGCCGGCTATTACCAATCACGGTGGTCATAGTATTGATTTTGTTGTACATGAATCATCGATACGATGTGTTGAGTGATCCTCAAATTGTCGTTGTGGATGGTGTGAAAGAAACACGTTCATTTTTTGCATACTTGAATAGTAAAGTGCCTAATTTTCTGAAACTACCAGATCAACAGAAATGTAATAAATATTTTGAAGTGTTAGCGAAGAAATCTCCAAACTGGAAATTGCCATTGTTTGAGAAACCTGCGGAGAATGCTGAGGAAATCAATGATCATCTTCGGCATTTGAGAGTTTATGGAAAATGTTTTATTAACGATCCCAATTGGGAGAATACTGTTTCTGGTGAAGAACATGAAAATGAAAACGGTCCGAAGGTTATATATTTAATGGATAATTTACGACACTTAAAGAATTATATCTTTGGCCCACCTGCTGATTTAAATTGCCCTAATTTGCAATCAAGAATATTTCCATTTTTAACCGGGAGAATTCCACTATATACACGGTGGAATGGTGAAACATACTCTGAAATGCCTGATATCGACAAAATACGGCAAAATCAAACTGAACCAGAGGGGAAAATTGATGCTGACAAGTATCTTTTCAGTCCACAAAAATCTAAGTTTAATTTATGCTTAGTGAACCATTTGAAGAGCAAGTCAAAGGGGAAAGGAATTGTTATAACTACCAAAAGTGCGATGGGTGAAGATGTCTCTAAGCTTATCAAAATTTTGAGGGTTCTAGGTAACGAATTGCCTATCCAAATAGTGCATCATGATCTTAGTCGGAAATGGTTGCAACGATTAGTTGAAGTATCTAGGCAGTCAAAAGAGCAGCTAGAAGTGCCGGAGTTCACGGAAAAAGAGCAAAGTTTGGATTTCCCTAAGCAGGAGTTGTGGTTTGTTAATTCTAGAGATTGCATTGATACCAAGCAATTCGGACATCTCACGAAAGGGTATCCGAATAAATTAGCCGCGATGCTATTCAGCACTTTTGAAGAAACAATATTAATGGATGCAGACACCATTGTCTTTGTTGCTCCACATAAATTCTTTGAAACTAATCAATACAGGCAAACGGGTACGCTATTCTTTAAAGACCGAAGCGATTTGAAATTCAATGATGATGATAAAATTGAATTTTTCAAGCGCCTTTTCCCTAACAGTGTCGACAAACATTTATTCAACATTTCACCGGTGACCGATAAAACATTGGCTAATCGATTCATTGGACAAAAGTTTTATTATTACATGGAAGCGGGAGTTGTAGCTATTAACAAACTCCAACATCACACGGGATTGATAACTGCGTTACAACTAGCAGTTTGGCCTGCAATATCAACGGAAATGTCCTGGGGAGACAAAGAACTTTATTGGCTTGGTCTTTCTATATCTGGTGATGAAAACTATGAATTCAATGCGAATACAGCTGTTTCAGTGGGCCAATTGAGTCAGCCTGAACAGCTCCTTTTTCCTCAAGCACCTACAATCAAAGAACTTTGCTCGACCCACCCGGGACAAATCTCTGACAGTGACAACCATACTTTACTCTGGGTGAACTCGGGCTTAAAGACATGCAAGAACCATGGATCGATAAGTTGGGACAACCAACAACCAAGGTATAAAGGAATTAAACGGCAAGAGCTTCGACGCTATTATAACAGTCCTGTGAAGATCGAGGCAGCAATCGAACCGCCAATGATGATTGAAGACGTCGACATCCAGCCTTCAAGAGGCTGGAAACAAACCCAGTTCTGTTACAGTTACTTGTGGTGTGCTTATGAATCAGTAGGGCCTTACACGGGAAAGCTAGTCACATACTCATCAGAGGAAATTTCTTGGTTTGATTATATTGGAAAGGTATGGAATTAACCAGGGACAGTTCGGAAATAGGAGCAAGATAAGCCCTACAACTATGTGACAAATTACGTCATTTGTATTATGGACTATATAACTTGGCTGCTTGCATAACGATCCTGTAACGATGATGATGACCATTCTGAAAATAGTTATAATTCCTTTCCAAAATACAATTTTATCGTGGAAAGCCTTTTTGAATACAATTGCTAATGATATATGAATTTTAATAACCGTATGTAGTTTCTTTTTTTTTTTTTTCATACTTTCTGAGTTTCGAGTTTGTTTTTTTTTTCAGTGGAAAGTTAGACGCATCGAGTAGCGGCGCAGTGTTCCATGCAAGTCTAAATGATCTTCACGTGACTCACATCCTTCATTTCCGTTTAGGGCACGAACAAGCAACTTTCAAAATTATCAATCCTAGATTTCATTTTAACAAGAGAAAAATTAAATTAGCTGCAATTTGTTTTCTTTATTATTTATTGAATTATTTTTATTGTATTACTAATTATGTCAACAATCACACCAAGGAAATCAATTTATAAAAAACAAGGACTGCAATTATCCGAGGCTGCACAGTATCAAGCAAAGCTAAAATCGAAAACCTATCAAAATCCATCGCAAGCATCCATTGGGATTGACACCTCGAAGAATATAATTACCAATGCTGCGTTATTGGCGGCTCAATCTGATTTAACTATTAATTCATATACAAGAGAAGTATCGAATGAAGCTCAATTGGCGGCATTGGCAAGTAAGTTGTCTACTAGTAGCTCTCATATCCCAACTAGTCCAACGCACAGCAAGTATTCTTCAAGTGCTGCGGCATCGAGTATCAAAGACAGTCACATTGGTAAAACAGGTTCAATCACTAGCAACTCGAGTTATTCTACCAGTGCTGCGAAGTCGTTGGCGTCGTTGAAAGCATCACATCACGCTCAGCTGGTTCTTAACCTGAAATACGAACTGAAAATTGATAATAAACACTCGTATAGTACTCAGTCATTGGGCAAGATTGATTATGCAAAGTTGAACTCAATGGCGCAACAGTCAGTGAACGAATTGATGTCTTCTCGAATTGAGCCAGAGAAAAATTACCGTCATGGGTTGCTTAAGAAAAGTAAAAGTGGAAACGGTGGTGATAGCTTTTCAAGCAGTACTATTGATTACAAGAGTTTGACTGAGAAGGCAGCCAAGAGTGCAGCGATATCACTCAAGGGGAAGCCTAGTGGAAGCCTCAGTGGATCGAGTATTGCTACCAGTGGAGCTTTAGCTGCGAAGTCACCTTCTGGCCTAGTTGGTAGTGAGACAAAAGGTTATGGCAAAATAGATCTCAATGTCTTGACGATTGCTAGAGCCAACGCAAACAAGACATTGGAAAAAATTGAGAAATCGCACCATGAGGGTCACTTGTACGCCAACCCAGAATTCAATGAGATGGCGATTAAAATTGCTCAACAGAACAAACTTAACAGAGCAGCTAAAAATCGTGCAGGAGAGTATGATTTAGGTGGCGGGTTATATATGCCGATTGCCGACGTTGAGGCCATAGCAAGAAAGTTTGTTAGTCCAGTGTTGGCTGATATTGACATTAAGGCCAGTGAACAACGTAAATTGGATGAAGAGTATGCTGCTGAACAAGCTAGATTGAAAGAAGAAAAATTACAACATGATTTGGAAGTTAAAGAGCAGAAACTTACCGCGGCCAAACTTTTAAAGGATGAGAAGGCTGGTCGTAAACAGGAGATTCAATTACAGAAACAACAGTATGCTGCTAAGCGTGACGAATTGGCAAAATTGAAAGAGGAGGAGTTGGCAAAGCAACGAGAAATTTTGAATGAATTGGAGAAGAAGCATGCCTTGACAGTGGAACAAGTCACAGAAGAGACAGAATTGGAGGAGAATAAATTGTATAAAGAATTGCTTGAGTTTAAAGATTCTAAGGCTTTAGAATTGAGTCAATTAAATAATGAGTACATGGAAGATTTGCAACCTGTTAGCGAGAAACTCGAAAAGGAGACGAAGGCGTACAATGATTTAGTTGAAGAACAAAAGGCGTTAGAAGAAATTGCTAGTAGCAATCAAGAAAATTTGACTAGTGCTGGATTATTGTTGACGAAATCAAAGGAGCAATTGACAAAATCTGAGGGCGAATTGGAAGCAGCGAAATTGAAATTATCCAAAGCCAGTAATGATGCAGCTAAGATTCAATTACAACAGGAGGTTGATCGATTGAAATTAGAAGTTGAACAAAAGATCACTGAAGAAAAAGTCAATCAAGCATCGAAAGCTCATGCACATTTGGAGTTGGAAAAGACCAATAAAGATTTACTTAAAAACCAGAAGGAATTGGAGTTGAAAGACCAGGCATTGAAATCTTTGGAAGAAGAGAAGAAGTTTGCTAGTATCAAACCAGGGTTGAATGATAGTAAGATTCGAGCGTTGGAGGCGGAAATTGAAGCATTGGAGATTAAGGAACGAGAGTACAAGGATAATGTGGCTCGCAAAAAGTTGGATGCTGCAATTGCAGTCCATGAAGCTACAATCTCTGCTTTGGAGAAGGAGAAGCAAAATTTGATTGCTAAAGAGAATGAAATTATTGAGCAATTGAAAGAGTCAGATAAATTATGGGAAGAGAAAGCTGGCAGCAGCGGCGGCGGCGTCCACGATCAAGATGAAGTTGTTGCACAAGAATCAATACTGACAGTTGTAGAGAAGAAAGAGGAACAGCCACGGTTTGCTAGCGGCGAGGTGGCTGACACAACTCCAACTACTTCGCCGGTTAAAAAGAGTGATAGGTTTTTGAATAAAGTTGTTAGCAACTTGACTAAATCTCCAAAACCATCGGGACAGCCGGCTGGTGAAGTGAAGCGGAAGCGAGGAATTAGCATTTCCAAGATTTTAAAGGGAGGATCCACCAAAAATAAAGAAACTCCGGTTATTGGGAAGCCAATGAAGGTTACCAAGACCAGCAACGTTGGTGTCATTGCTAGCACTAATACCACGACTAGCAGCAGAGTTGATTCTCGGGAGACTGAAGATGGGAATGAATTGATGCATTCGTTTACCAATTTCACCCAAGGATCCGAGTACAAGCCTGAAGGGTTTGACGAGTATTTTGGTAAGCCGAAACGAGACCAAGAGAAACGACACTTTGTCGAGGATATATGAATTGAAAGATGACGTATAAGTGATAACAATAACAATAACAATAGTAATAATTATAGTAATAATAATGTGTGAGGTTATTTGTAATCGGATGTAGAGCTAGACCGTGGTAGAATCCTACTAATAAGATAGGTACAACCTTCGATAGTAGCACCGCACACTACTACTACTACTACTACTACTACTATTGATTCAGGTGCAGCCTCTGTCAGTTTTTTTGGTATGGCTGGAATGTCGATGGATTTGTAAGGAAGTGAGGTGAGGATTAGACTTAGGGTTTGTCAGCCAGTAAGCTAAGTGAGTAGCGGATCCCTATGGGGACTGGGCCCGCAGGCTGAGCCCGCAGGCTGGGCCCGCCGGCTGGGGGACGACCATCAGTGAAATTGACACAAGGCGGGGTTGAGCGGCGGTGGCTAGTGGACATTGACGGTGGCGGATTGCGGATTGCGAATATACCAAGAATGTGAAAATGCGAAAAAAAAGCATATGATCATCGAATCAATGAAAATATTGCTGACGGCGTAACGATATCCAAATCTAGCAATGATGAAGTCCAGTCAATGACATACAAAAATATCGATTGCTAGCAGGAATATATATATATTTATATATATATATATACGTAAGTTTACGTAAGCGCGGTGAGTTGCTTGTGGCCATAAATTGGCATGTGGCCGCCGTTTTGTTTAGCGTTACCTCAAAAAACTTTCAGATGGAAATAACAAGAATCAATCAAGGGCGTTACAACGATTTAATTCAGATGTCGTTGCATGGCGTGGGCGTTGTCGCGACCTAATTGGGCGACAATCGAGTATTATTACTGTGACTGTCCATCTATGTCATCGTCATCTTCATCATCATCACCATAATCATCACCGTAATCATCACCATAATCACCATCATCATCATCATCGATCTTCCGTCGTTTTTCCTGTTGTTGTTCCGGTTTTTGTTCTATCAGTAATTGAACCGCGATTGTACGGTTGCTAATTGTGTTCGTGGTGGCTGCCCCATTAGGCAACTGTCTGAAAAGAGCAGTATCTCCGGAGGAGTGTGAGTGTAAGTTTCCTTCGAAGTACAGTGATTTGTTTTGTTTTGTTTATGTCAGTTTTTACTTGTGATTGAAATGAAAAAACTCTCGCTTCTCAATTAGGACCGAACCACGCCCGGTGGAGAAGCCGCCACTAAGGTGGATATCCCAAAACCTCAGGTAAGTAAACTGGGTGCCTCGCTTCGGCGCAAATATGTCCAATTAACACAGTGCTGCAATCAAAAAACTGGGGGGTACATGGTCTCGCATCACAATGCAACCTTGCTTCAATTCGTTGTTGTTATTGTTGTTTAAAATTTGCGCGGTGTCTGAGGATGTATGTCAGTGTGGGTGCGTGGAGTATCATTCATTTTCAAAATTAAAATTAACTTAGATAATAAAATTTTTCAGCAGTGATTATGATTTCCCTGAATAAATTAAACTATATAAATATTGCCATCTTCCCACAAGTGTTTTCGCCTTTCGTGTTTCGTCTTTCTTCTTTTCTGCTTCGTGTTTCCTGTTTCCTCTTTTCTCTTTTCTCTTTTACATTTTTATCTTATCTTATTCTTTTTTTTATATACCTATCACGTCTCAGTACTTGCACTATTATTAAATTTTTGTTGTTGTTTTTTGTTTTTTTTGTTTTTCTTTTTTTACCATGACTGACGCTAAACCAGCTAAGGTTAAACGAACCAGAAGTAGATTTGGTTGCAACAATTGCAAGAAAATGAAAATTAAATGTGATGAGAAGAAACCCCAATGTTCAAACTGTCTAAAGTCAAAGAAATATTTCAACAAGTGTGACTACACTATGAAATTATCTTGGGGCGGCCGTCCGTACAAGAATGAAATTAGAAAAAAGGCGATGCAAAATTGCGGGTATTCAGTGGCATCATTGGAGAACAATAGCAAACAAGTTGCCACTCCTAATAGTGTTACGTTTATTTGTCAATCCTTTGATGGTAATAATAATAATAATAACCCTGGTGAAGAACAACTGGCTACTACTACTTGTGCAAATCAGCTAAAACACGCAGCAGCAACAGCCGCTCCTGCGAAATCCCGTCTGGCAATTTCAATTCCTTCAAAAATTCAATTTATCGATGAGTATGAATTATACCATAAGGAGTACTCCACAATCACCCATCAAGATTTGAATTCGATGATTTCTAGTCACGACAGTAATTTTGATGAGTTGTTGTCAACCACAATGGGGGCCAAGCAAAACTATAATGATAATAGCCCAAGTACTAAAAGACGCAAGGCTAGTACTGCTGCCAGCAGCGCTGGTTCAACTGGCAGTAATTCTTGCGGGTACGCCATTATACCAACGGATTCCGAATCCTCAGTTATGAGCAACTTGGATTTGGGAGCATTTGATATGAAGGATAGTAGTAATAGTTCAATTACTAGTGGGGTTGGATCTCCAAATAAGATATTTGGACAGGCAGCCGGGTCGTCAGTTATTCTTGAAGATGATGATTTTGCAATGGATGCATTTAGATATGATAATTCTACATTTTTGGATCGATTGCGAAAGGCTGAATGTTATGAAAATAAGTTTTATTCCCTGCTGGCCGGAGGAATTAATGATGAATTGGATCGATTGGTTGAATTCTACGATTTGAATCAATCCAACGTGATGACGACTATGGAATCGTCGCCTGCTGCTAGTACTCCTGGTGGTTCTGCCGCAACAACGACAACGACAACTGATGCAACAGCAAGCTTCGAAACTAATGATAACGGAGTTAAAGAATTGGTGTTGAAGATCAAAGTGAAAGTAAGTGAGGAAGATGCCCTGGTTTTCAACGCTGCTACTGATTCATTGAAACTGTTGATGGTTAACCATAATAACAATAACAGCTCTGTCAAACCACAAGAACCTGCTGTTAATAGAAGGAGAACTTTTGAAGAATTCATTGATGAATCATTGTTGGCTGATGATGAAACAAATGATGATTTCTGGTCAAGTTTTATTGATATTGCCAAAGGTGAAGGAGAAACGGAAAAGGAATCGCTGGCAGCTAGTGAATCAGCTACTACAACCGCTGCCACCACTACGACCAGCGAAACCGCCAGTGATTCTTCAGATTCGAAATTGGTGGCGGTCACTATTCCTCCAATTCCTGAATTATTGAAGAATAATTTACGATACAAGGAAATTTTGCATCATTTCGTTAACAATGTTGCTGCTCAATTGGCGAAAGAATCTTCCAGTTCTAAACAGTTGTCCCCTGATTTAATTAAACAAATGCTACCAGCTGCCTTACATTCTGAGGGACTTTTGCGGAGTTTGATTAATTTTGGTATGAAATTTGGCCAAGAAAAGACCAATAATTCGTCAAACGAATAATCTATCCACAGGAAAAAAAAACCCCTCAAGAAGGAATCCGAACTACACTAAAACAAAAATAAACAAAAGATTATACAGAATTATATATTATTGCAATTATATTATGAATGAATGACTATATTAAATATAATATTAAGCTTTTTTTTTATCGAAAGATACTTAATTGATAACCATGAATACTGTTGGGAGTCCGCAATAATGGAATAAAATGTGTCACTTTGGATCTTGTTCGCCGAGGGTCGGAAAATGGTGCTAAACTTAACGTTACGCTAAACTACATGAAATACTGTGGGGAACATGATTCATCATAAAATAAAATGCCAGACCCACGATTGGTCAGAAGCGAACCAACCAACAGCGAGACGTTCCTTTTCAAATGAAAATATAATTTTTTTTCATACTTCTTCCCTGGCAGGGATTATCTATCAGGAATTGATTTACTGTGCCATGGCCGGCCATTATCGTTTACTACCGAGCATACTCCGTCCAATACTCTGATGCAGGGATTCCACCATACATGGCAGATATATATATAATACCTTCCACCCGCATATCTAAGAACCAATTAAAAGTTTCAAAACTCACTGAAATATCAAATTCCAAATATTGTGAGAAGTATCAATTATGATTTTCAGCTACATTATATTTTTATGGTGATTAAATAACGAGCTCAGGTTGCTTCCTCGCCTGCATGTTTGCTTCTTTTCTTATGGCCAATAATTTTGATTTGACTTTGAGTGATAATATTTATAGGTGCAGTTACTTCCTATCGGCCATAACCATATGGTTACTCCATAACTATAATCATCAATTCCTCACGACCTCGAATATCATGTTTTTTTCTTGCATATGCTGGGGTGTGCGGAACTTTACGGGGGTAGGAAAAAAAAAAATCAAGACGCTGTAAGATCTCAGCCGTGTGGAAAAAAGAAAGCCAATCATATCAATGAAAAACAAATGGCGTACAAATAAGTCAGCCAACGAAGGTGTATGGTTGATAGAGGGACGTAATAAAGATATTGAAGGTATGGTATTATCCTATTATTTTGGGTAGGCGACGATGTGCGTGAATCATGTTTTTGGAGGTCTAAGCACCCCACCGCCCGGCAATTTTCTCCTCACGTTTAGCCGATCAATGCATCATTTTATGGCGTCAGTATTTATACTGTGGAAGATCCAACAAAAAACAGAAAATGCTCCAACAAAAAAAAAACCTGAAAAAAAAAAAGAGCTATTTAGAATAGATATTATATTAGAGATATGGACTGTGTGACTAGAAGCGAGTTGCTCCTCCGATTTTCCAGGTTGTTGAACCAAACAGGTAGGTAGAATATTGTTTAAAATATGCCGAGGAATTTGTACTGACGATTATTTCCACTTTAGTTGGCAGAGACAAAATTGCAAGAATTTTCCAATATTTATTCAGATTCTTTGCTTACAAGACTGGTTCTAAACAATATGCATTCATCACTTCACAATTATCGTTTATTAGAAAATCTTACCGTTTCCTTAAGCCGTTGAACCATTTGGCTAATATCGGCAAGATCGTCGATTCGAAATCTACAGATTACGTCTCCAAAGCACTTACCTCATTAAGAGAAACTAGTTTTTTCATCTACTTGATCTTTGATGGAATTATTTTCCTCAAAGGATTGAAAGTTGTAGACTCCAAACAGTTCCCTAATGGCGCGAAATTGAGTGCCTATTTCTGGGCACTTGCACTTTTACTTAACGGTGCTAACGAAGTGAAAACTATCGTACAATCTAGCGTGGTGATCAGCAAGAGAAAAATCTTGGGTAAAGAAGATTTCGAAACTGTTAACCATTTGGAAGAAGTGAGATTACAAAGTGGGAGAAAATTGGTTTGGAATGTATTGGATTTGATCATTGCTTTGAAAGCTGCAAAAATTACAAAGACCAATGAAGGTGTGGTTGCATTGAGTGGGGTGGCTACTGCTTTACTTGGATATCAAGACGTTTGGAGAGCAACTGCAAAATAATCGTATGCCGCTTGTATAATTGATAAATTCGTAAACAGAAAAAAACAGGTGTTATACATATATTTCGTAAGGCTAATTATTTCTTATCTGCTGGCGTTTCTGAACCTATAAAATCTTGAAAAGTTCATTGACGTTGGACTCCTAATCAAATCTGGACTTCCTGGATTTTCAATCTCGTTAATTGATTGTCCATTAATTCTCAATTTATTTAACAATTGAACCGCAAAATCATTATCAATCTTATTATATTTTTCATCTTTGAATTTTTTCAATTCTTCGAATGACGCATTCTTCAATAGCAAGATAATTTGTCTTAACTCTTCAAATTTCGTATCATTCTTGTTCTCATCATCTCCTTTGACCAATTCCATCAATATATTCTCCACATAAGTCAAATCAGAATCAAAATTGACTATTGCCGTATCCGTAATAATAAATGTCAGTCTGAAAAAATCCTTAAAACTATTAGTTAAAATGTCAAATGTTCTAGAAATCAATAAAATTAAAACTTTGTGTGGCAAGTTGGAAAATGTAGAATTAAACATAGATTTTAAAAATTCCCCCATTTCAATAATATATGTTGATGGTTCATCTTTTATTGTAGTGGTTTCAAAATCAAAATCAAGCATTTCAACTAATTGCATGACTTTTTCATCAACCATTTCAAATAATATATCTTCTGCTGATTTCTTAATTTCTCGGAAAACTTCAGTTGAATTTAATTTAAAGTTCCTTTGAGGTAAAGCTTTAATTAAATTTATATTCAATCCATTGGTGACATTATTCGAGGAAAATGTTAATAATTTCGAAACTTCAAACGATGAAATATAAAAAAAATCCAAATTAATTAAATTTTGTGCAATTTCTTCTCTATTAGTAGACTTAACTTTCTCTTTCAAATGTTTACCAATCTTAAGTGACATTAATTCGTCAAGGGAACTCACCAATAATTGTGAAAGTAACTTGAAATTTTTATTGAAAAAATTAAACTCCAAAAATTGTATCGATTTGTTTATAAACAGCCTGATCTGAGCACATGTCATTGGGTACAATTGACTGAAAGGTAAGTGCTTTGGGAAATTCGATTTATTTTCTTCAGGATCAATTGGAGTTATCGGTGATACTTCAACGTTATCAGTTTGATACCATGAAACTGCCAACACTTTCTTGTATAAGCTCAAATCGTTAATTTGCATTGGCATTGAATCATCTTCATTTAATGATAGCTTAAATTCTTCTTCAAAACTACCGAGTAATAATGTCTGATATTGTTTGAACAATTTTACTAATATTTCATCATATATTTTCTTTGTTGGGAAATTATAATTCTCCATTAATTTAATAAATAACCCAAAACTTGTTCTTAATTCAACAATTTTTTCCGGTTCACTAATTTTTTTAATATACGTGAGCACCACTGGGATTAATTTATCAACAATTAATTCAAATAAATTTCGACTAGTCTCGATACTTCTTAACTTGTATCTGGTTGTACGATTGATTATTGAATCAACCACGAAGAATGCACTCATTCTTTGTAAAAAGTCTTTGACTGAATTTTCATCACTAAACGGTGATTTGTTCGCTTGTTGTTTTCCCAGGAGCAACAATTGGAAGAATAATTTATCCTTTCTTGTGGTCAATTCTTTCAAATAACTTGCACTTAATTCATTTAACTCATTAACTGATTCATAAATTAAAATTGCGTCATAAATTGGGCTCAATGGGATCTTAATGTATTCATTATCAAGAGGATTTAATTTAATATTAGATTCATTCAATCTCAAAGTTAATTCAATTGATGAATTCAAACTAAATTCTTTCAAACTGTCGACTTTACTTGCTTTCTCATTCCATTTATTAACCAATGATTCCGTATACGTAAATAGAACTTCACCAATGTTGCCAAAATTTTTATCCAAATGATTCAACAATTTCTTAACACTTTCAAATGATCTTAGCTTAATTAAATTTGTTAAAATTGGTATTGATTGATAAATCTGTTGTGAAAATTTAAATTGTGTCAATTCACGATTTTTCAAATGAACATTTTTCAAATCATCTAGATTCTTCAAAGCAATGAAAAATTTCTCCTTTTTAATCAATTCATGAACTTTATTAGTTGACTCCAACAACTGCAATGATAAATTAATTAAATCTATTGATTTATTGATCTTTGTCTGATTATTTTTCAAATTCAAATATGCTTTTTTCTTATCAATTAATTTCCCACCAGTATTCTCCAAAACTTCATTAATATTTTGAATATCTGATTGAATAGCACTACTATTATTTTTAATCTTTGAAATATTAGCAACTGATTTTAAAATGTCTCCTTCACTTTGCTTACATATCATTTCTAAATTTTTCAGTTTCTCTAAACTGATATCTTCAAGTTTAAATATTAAATCATCCAAATTTTCATTATTATTATCAGTTAATGATTCTTTCACTATTGGTGCTAATTGCTCCAAGTAATCGGGGCTATTAATATTAGTTAATCGAAATAACAGATCAGAATTTTCATGAAATATTTTAAATATCTCATCTTCATTGCCGATTGTCATAATCGCAGTTAAAAATAATATAACTGTCCTTTCTTCTCCTATTTGGATTATGGGATCATTTCAAGAGACAACGGGAAAATGCAACACTGGGAATGTCGAAGGGGTGTGAGCACCATCACCTTCCTTCCTCTATAAATTTCGCGTTTTAAGAATTTCCAGTCGCGCTTGTTTATTTTTATTGACAATACCAGTACCAAACATATATGGAAGATATTTTTGCTAGTGACGATTTCGAGAGGGTTAAACCGGTAGAAGGACCATTATTCGTCAATGATTATGAGCCGATTCAACGGCAACAAGGCGAAGAACCACAATTAGATCAACCTGAACCAACTTTTGAACAAGAATTATTTCCAGAATCTATTACAAGTTTCTCGAGAGACGATGATACAGTGGGTAGGGCGAGTACCCCTAACTTAGATGACGATATTCTTGACTTAGATATCACGAAATTGAAGAACAAAAGACGAGCAAATGTGGTATTAAACGAAGTGAAATTATTGTCTAACCAAGGTTTACATTATTTAAGGGCCAGTGTTCGCGATCGTGTCAAATTTAAAGATCATAGAATCGGCAAATCATCGTTTCGAAACGAGTATGAGAATTGTAGCAAATTGTTACAGTTTTATCAATTATGGGCTCATAATTTATATGCAAAGGCTAATTTTAAAGATTTCATTGGGATTTGTTATCGGAAGAAATCGATGCAACTTGGGAGATTGGCACTCAGTAGAAAAGAATGGATAATTCAAGAACAAGAACGATTCTTTAACTTAGGACAGCAGCAAATTGAAGGTGAACAGGAGAGAGTTAGTCAGGCGATTAATGCCAACACGAATGGAGAAGCTCATACTAATAATCGTGAAGCCAATGCAAGTGTTAATAATACCAATGATCAAGAATTAAGCGACACTGATGTCAATGGGGTGGCATTAAGAAATACAAATGGATTGTTTGTCGATGACGACGATGATCTTTACGTGGACATAAGTAGAAATAGAGCGTCAAATAATCCAGAAACTAATAGCGACAATCAAGAAACTAATAATAACAATGAAAACCAAGAAAATCGGGGAACAAAAAACAGTAATAATGAAGAAATTAGCGACAATGAATGGGATGTACTTAATCAAATGGAGATTCCTCTGGAAAAGCAAGGAAATGAAATACCTAACAATAATGAAACTTCTATTGACAATGACATACTTGACGACCATGACATTAATCAATCAAATGAAAATAATAATGATGACGTGGATGAAGATGAATTAGCAGTACTTAGAGAAATGGGGTTATAATTTTGCCTGCGATAAAGCTGATTCACCAGAGACCAATATACAATCATTATCAATAACTGTGTCTGCATCTAATTTCTCTGCGTTGGCAATTACTGAATCGTCGAAACTCCCTGGTTGAAACCAAAGCCCTTTAACTTTTCCTTTATAATCACTCAATTTGGCAACGATTGAATCAGTGACTTTAGGTGGGGTTATGAATGAAATGCTGAACCCATCTTTAGATTCGACTTTGTCTAAGATATCAAAAATTGATGGATAAGTTTTAATGTCAAGGATCTCAGTAGTCTTTGGATTGATTGGGTAAACTGGGAGGTCATGGTTGACGTACCAATCTAAAACTTTGTAACCAAACTTTTCTGGGTTATTGGAAGCACCGACAACAATGTATTTACGGGCACTACTGAAAAACGGTGATAAACTCATAATAAAAATATTTTTGCAATTTGAATGATGAATTAGTAATTTGGAATTATCCCCCCACAGAAGTATTTCAATGTTGTGTTTTCTAAAATTTCATGCAGTATTCACGTGACCTCAAACTCTCTTTTGTAGATTTTTTTTTTTTTTTTTTTGAACAAGTTTGATTGGAAGAATACATATATTGTATAATAACTGTGAAGAAATGTCAAACACCCCAGTGTATCAAGTCAAAACTGATACTACTTATAAACCAGTGGACACAATTGAAGAATCTACTCAAGCAGCAATTGGTTCGGCTGCTGCTGGGTTAGTTTTTGCCAGTGTCAGAAATTCACTTAGTACAAAAATACTAGGTCCATGGGGGATAATCTCACACTCAGGGAAAATTATTGGAACTTTCACAGTTGGTGGGACTGCTTTTGTGTTTGGTAAAAGTGTTGCAAGTAACTTACGTGAAAAAAATGATGGTCTTAATGATTTTTATGGAGGTGTTCTTGCTGGGGCTTTAATGGGAAGTTTCACTAGATCAGTAAGTAAAACCATTGGGATTGGTTTATTAACCGGTGCTGGGTTGGGTATTGCATCATGGGCTGGTTACTCATTAGGTGGATTAGGTAAAGATTCGGCTTACTATAGCATTGATAAGAGCGATCCTTTCAAGAAAGGCTTGGAGAAAGAACAGGGTTTCTGGGAAATGGTTTACAGAAGACCATTATCACAGACTGTGAGAGAATTAGGTGAAGAAAGTCAAGTTTTTAAACCATGATTACTAAAAGAATAAAAGAATAAAAACAATAATAACAAAAAGAAACAAAAAATGATTATATATATTTCCCATTTAACATCTCTTCAATATACTCTATCACTTTAGGAATTACTTGCTCATCAATAGTGTCAAACTGTTGTTGAGGCATTCTATGTAGCACATAATCAGCAATTTCATCTTGATCTTTTGTATCAGGTCTACCAATACCACACGCGATACTAATATAATTACATCCTCCAATACAACCTCGTATTGATTTCAACCCATTATGTCCTCGGGGGCTAGCATCTCTATGTCTAACTTGAACCTTCCCCACAGGCAATGATAATTCATCGTGTAATATTACCAACACTGGTTCAAACCCTTTATTTGTCTTTTCATTCTTGATCAAATTCCAATTTTTCTGCATTGGCGGTCCCGAGGTGTTCATATAGGTCTCTGATTTAAACAACGTTATTGCAAATTCATCGGTAGCTGTCACTTGACATTGCTTATATTTTGGTGACTTACTCCATGGAGGACATTCTAAACATTCTCGAAGTTTATCATTGACATAATGACCTAAATTGTGGCGAGTGGCACGATATTGAGGTCCAGGGTTGCCCAATGAGTAAACGACAAGGTAAGGATTGGACATATTTTTTGAATATTGCCTAATGAACGAATGTGATGTTATAATGTAGGATGATGGTTTGATATTTAATACAAGCTGAATTTTATTCATACCAAAAGAAATTTTGTTGACACTATATAAAACGACTGCATTCAGGTAATTTGAAATGAAAAAAAAATCAGTTTGACTGAAAAATCCCACCAAGCTGGTCCTTTTCAATATTTTCCTGGTTGTATACATTGGGAGGTTGTGTTACTTTGCTAGTTACAAGACAATACAAAAAAGCCCAGAATCATCTAAATTATTCAAGGGAATCTGTTACACTAGAAATTATATGTGCTTTTCAAATAATGTCTATTCCAAAAGTTTTTTTTACTCCTCGAGGAAAGTTTTCGCCTTTTCTTGACCTCTACTAGCATATTTCTTACCAAAAACGCCAACAAGAGCCTTATCTACTCCTCTATAAAAGAAGTTAAAGCAAATAATCAAACCTCCACAAATAGTTGCCAACCTCACAATGAATGCAAAAAATGCAATTCTTTTATCTTCCACTGTCAACTTTATTGGTTCAAAATCATACTTGAAGAAAATCCCTGGTACGAAATTTGGGTCAAATAAATTTGTCAACTTTTTTTCTTGTTCTGTGATGGCATATTGATAAGTATCTATCTCTACACCGATTCTTTTGTAAGTTGTAGGCACCGCAGAGAGGAAATATTGGAAAGCAGTTAGTGGAGTTGATGAAGTTTTAGCAGTGAAATCGAGCGGATTATTCAAATATGGGTAAAAATCACCAAACGAAAATTCTGTAATAACATGAGAGAAATTAAAACCTTGAGGATCAACAAACGAACTAAAATCTCTATAACCATACCCTTTCGCAGTGATGTGGAAATCTCCAGAGACTTTAGTCACTGGGATTTTGCCAAATATGTGACAAGCTGGTGCTCCTGAAGTTGGATCATTGAAACCTTGTCTAAATTCTGCGAGCAAGCTTTCTCTCATAATTTCATCAATGTCTGGAGTTACTATTTTCTTGTTTGGGTTATTAACGATATAATTCTCAGGCACATAGAAACTAATCCCTTCATAAGTTAAGTAGTCAGCGGCTAATGTTCGATCATTGGTAATATCAAGCACGTTGGTGTGGATGAAATTACATGGCATGGACACTGCAAGATCTATGTTAAGGAATAAATCGTCTCTTAAACTGTTATCCACCGAGAATGTTTGAAGTATTCGACCATCAAACCAATCACCTATTTCGACGTATGCTATAAACAACACCACAAGCATCAAAAAGATCGTGGAAAACCCACCTCTTGTTGATCTGACAGTATGCTGTGAATGTACTTTAGGAAAAGCATCAAACGTCCTTAGACCTTCCATATTCTATAGATATATTGTAATAGATCGCAGTTCGGATAGTATGTGTAATGATTATGTTGCGTCTGGACGAAGAAAGTAGATGCCACTTTTTATTTTTCAAAAGAAAAAAAAAACCGGAAAATGTAGCGGATCACTGGATGGTGGGTCTAATTAACGGACTCTGAAAATCTACAAAGAAGTCAATGGCAACAACAGATTTTATTTATCTACTTAAAAAAAGTAACAATTATTAAAGCATAACTAACATTGTTAGTAATTTTATCTAATTATTAAACAGTAGATCTGTAAGACACTTTCAGATAGGAGCGAAAGACTATATGATGGTATTTTATTCGTTCATGATTAATCAGTTGAACTATGCACTTAAACCTAATCATCATCAGTGTATCATTTGGATTACGGCACTTACTAATAATAATAACAATTAATTGAACATTGAGTCTATGTTGGACAAGAGTAAAGTGAAAAATTTTGAATTTTTGGCTCTCTCATCATTTATATGATAGATATTGTTACCCGGGTCGACTTTCGTACCATTGGGGCGGTCCCCAAACGTTCCACTTATAAGTGTATAAACCATCAGTTGCAATACTAAACCACCAAAAATCGATGAATTTACCAGACAACTTCTTCCAATTGGTTGATACGGCCTCTCAGGATAATACTTCATTAGTGTTTTCCCATCCTGAAGTGAAAATAATCATCCAAAACAAACAAGAATACATCATTTCTTACATTGAATCACTCAAGAAGAGACCAACACCTAATGACAAAAAGCTAGTTGATCCATTTGAAAATCCAGATCCAGCACTTGTAGTGTTTAAGGAAACTAATTATACACTCATTCTTAACAAATTCCCAGTGATTAAGAATCATTTCTTACTTATATCTAATGAATTTGTGCCTCAGGAAGCACTTCTTAATCCAAATGATTTACAGGCCATATATTCGATCTTATCCAATTCTTCGACTCCATTATTAGGCTTTTTCAATTGCGGCGAGAATTCAGGAGCTTCGCAACCTCATAAACATGTTCAATTCATACCAACCGATATTTCAAATTTATTTCCTTCAAGCGTAGCTAGAAAATCAGACGCTTTTGTCCCAAATTTTAAACATCCACCAATGAAAAGTGACGACAAACCTTATGCCCATTTCATTGCTCCATTGGACAAATCAATGGACAAAGATGATTTGGCAATGACTTATATTAATTTAATTCAAAATAGCTTAACTGTGGTGAAAGACCATCAATCTGGTTCGCATTCTTACAATTTGTTAATCACTAAAGATTGGATAATGACAGTTCCTCGATCAAATGAAAAAGTAAATGAAATTAGTGTCAATGCTTTAGGATTCGCTGGAATGTTGCTAGTGAAAAACAAGGAACTTTATGATAAGTTTGATGAAATAGATATCGATGAAGATATTTTGTTGCAAGTTGGTTATCCGAAAGTTTACGCAAAAGAAACTGATGAAGGTGATTATTAAATTTGCCAAAAATGTCTCTCTTTATATAATTGTTGCTTGTAGCTGCTCAGTATTCAATCTATGTATACACCAAATAAATCTCCTAAACAATTCCAATAAATGCATCACGAATAAATTAGGTTCGCTGAAATAATAAAAATTCTTGAACGTGAATTTCCATAACCAGAAAAATCTCAAACCGAAGTCTAGTAATACAGATACAAAGAAAAACAATTTGTACTTCCCATCTTTAGCTATTGGGTAATTCCAATCAATGGCAACGTCCCAAAAGAATGTATAAATTGAATTAAGAAATAGCAAGAATTTTTCAACTCCAAGTAGATAACTTCCCTTGGCGGTGATGTACATCATAATCAACGGTAGCACATTCGTTGAGTACTTCAAAAAATTATAAAATGACTGTTTGTTACCTAATTTCCATTCTTGCCAACATTGTTTAAGACGAATCAATTGTGGTACTGCAAGTATTATCAAATCCCAACCATGACCAATTCTCGCGTTAAATAAAACTCCATAGAAATGATTACAAATATCTAATATCACTTTTGAATATGATGTCAATGTATCTGAAATTAAAATGTCGTTCAATCTAAGGGTTTTGCCATCTATTCCACCTAACAAAATTCTTTTAAATGTGGTGATGATTCTCTTATGTTGAAGTAACTCGAGTATCGTGAGAATGAATATCCCTGTAGATAAGAAGATTTCCACCACGTAAGAATAAAATTCATCAAACTGAAGAATTTGAAATATAAAGGAGATTAAAAGATTCACAAGATAACTGGTAGCCAATTGCGCTAGTATTTGTTTGACCACAATATTTGTAGATGCAATTAGTTGTTGATGATTGGGATGATCAAGACGAAGAAATTGAATAATGTTGATTTTGAAATAATAATGACCAATATAAAGTAACCCATAGAAATATATCACTGATAAATCAAGCAATAAAACTGGTTTGAACGAAGGGGCTACAAGGTTCATTATTCCCCATTGATCTATTTATTCTTAGATTATGTGCGTGTTGCTTTTCTTTTTTATTTTTTTTTTTTTCAAAATTTCAATTGCCTTCTTTATCAATCAATAAAAGCCATGCAGAAGCTACCCAACTTGAAAGACTTTGCCTACAATGAACTAAAATCAGACAACGATCAAAAACAGGTGATTATAACGAGTAAACGTGCGAGCAAAGTCACTAAGCCCACTGTCAAGAGGCAGTCATCCAAGAAGAATCAAAAGGAAGGCCACTACAATTACCATCCTAGTGAACTAGCCTATGCACACTTGGATGAGATCCCTGATTTGCTCAAACCAGACCTCAGATTGATGTTTTGTGGATTCAATCCGGGAATCCAGAGTGCTTTAACGGGTCACAGGTATGCTCATGTCACCAATTTATTCTGGAGATTGATTATTGAGCTGGGATTGGTTAAGAAAATTGTCGGTGGGAATGGCGGTGATCTGCCATTGGAAGGTCACATCGAGGATTTATCCAAAGAGGATAGCCTTACGTTGATTAAAAGTTTAACATTTGATAATTGTGATAAATATTTGTTTGATAATTACAACATTGGGTTTACTGATTTAATTGCCCGACCAACTAAAAATATTGGAGAATTAGCGGGTCGAGAAATGAATGATGGAGTTGAGCCATTATTAGCAAAATTAAACAAATATCAACCCAAAGTTGTATGTTTCATTGGCAAAGATATATTTAATCGAATTTATAAACATCTAACTAAATCCAAATTGACAACTAAACAATTTCAATGGGGCAAACAGAATGAACAAATCTATTTCAAAAGAATTGAAATGTATTTTAAAAATCATAAGATACCTTTACCAATAATTCACGTTTTCCCATCAACTAGTGGTCTCGTTGGGTCTGTATCTAGGCAAGATAAATTGGAATTATTTATCAAATTGAAAGATGAACTTTAGGTTAGCTTTTTGGGCTTCTTCGCTTTGATCTTTCCTTGTATGCATTTGCCTTTCTTTCATTTTTGCTAAGGTATCTGAACTTTTTCTTCTTTGGTCTCTTAGGCTGCTCAAATCCAGCTAAGACCGCATACTTCTTGGCCTTGTCAACTGATTCACTTAGCACTTCTTCTGACTTTTCTAACTCAACATTGTTTAATTTCGCAATTTTATACAAATCAATATCATTGCTGCTGGTGAGTGACTCAATCGTCACAGTTGATTCATCAGAGTATACCATTTTACGTTTTAGTATTCCTTTAGAATCGTCGAGTCCTTTCCATTCTTCTTCTCCTTCTACTTCTTGTTCGCTTTCGTCACTGCTTTTCTCATTCTGTATTTCGTTTTCGACCGCCGCTTCTTCTACCCCTTCTTCGATCTCTTCTTCATCGTTGTTCTCTACTGGACCCAGGGATCCCTGTTCTTGCTTTAATAAAGCCAATCTCTCGGTGACAACAGCCCTTCTTTC
Organism: Saccharomycopsis sp. KB-2023a; assembly: GCA_030450195.1. Classification (NCBI taxonomy): domain Eukaryota; kingdom Fungi; phylum Ascomycota; class Saccharomycetes; order Ascoideales; family Saccharomycopsidaceae; genus Saccharomycopsis; species Saccharomycopsis sp. KB-2023a. The sequence goes on along the minus strand of JASJSC010000003.1, from coordinate 224,285 downwards.
CTCGCGAATTCGCTGTCTTTCTGCTAATCTTTCCTTGACTACTTGTTTCTCTTTGAAGTCTTTAGCAACTTTTTGACGGTGCAATTTTCTCTTATGAAACCCAGTCAAATAATCTAACCTATCATCAGAATTAAATTTTATTTCTTCGACAGTGTTTTTCTTCTTTTTATTGTCAAAATATTTTTGTCCTCGAGTAAGGACTTCCTTATTTGATTTCATTGCTATGTTATTGTTGATGAAGATCTGAGAAGAAAAAAATTTTTTTTTTTTTTTTTTTCCTTAATTTTTCTTTTTTTGTGAGGACCCAAACATTTGGCATGCAGGGAAGTCACACGAACTTAAGTCAACAAGAATTTAATCACACAAATTTTTTATTGTTTCCATTGTTTATTGACAATTTCTAATTAGCTGTTACAATTAAATAATTAAGCTATTTAAATTTTAAATCTTATAGGCCTATCCAAGTATTGCGGACTTTCCAATGGAACCTAGTTTTGCTGAAAAAAACAGAGCCTTCTTGGCTTCCATGCAAAAGCGTTAGATACACGCTTCAAAACTCCAGGGATTGTATATGAATTCGAGGATCGCAAACCAAAAGATAACAAATTTCAAGCTGTTTAGACATATTCTTCTCGTCATGGGAGGCCAATGATACTTAGTGGAAGAGTTTAATGATCTGCTATGAATGCTCTGTATATAAGAGGGCATGTAGATATAGATTATCATGATCGACCAGAAGCATTGTGAAAACATGCTATAAAAAATGTCGGTTAATAAATTGATTATTTCATGGCTTCCCTTCGTTTCCTGGGCACTCCCTCACCACAGTAAAGAAAACAACAATCAGTTCTTGCAAGATGCTGATGTTCGACCTATGGGGAAATGATTCATTGGGGCGTCGCTTGCAGTCGGTGCTAGGATAGAATAGAGGAAAGTTGAAAGAAAATCAGGAAAAAAAAAAAAAAAAAATTGAAGAAGCCAAATTACGTGAAAAGGTAGGCTCTGCACGAAGAATTAAAAATAGAAATGATATTATCGATAAGAAGAAAGGCTGATCTCTATATCTGACTGGTGCATGCTTATACACAATATATATAATTAATAGAGTAAGAGTTGATTACACACTAAATGTAGGTATTTTCAAATAGAGACTTTAAAGGAAAAAAAGAAGAGGAAAAACGCTTTTCTTTTTGTCTGCGGTCCCGTGTTCAAATTTCTTATATGAAATACAACTCAAATTTTGCAAAGCTTTGGGGGAAAACGTTCTATACAGAAGAGAGAATTATGTTTTGGAACATTCATAAGCTGCTGCAAGGCAAAATGCAAGCCTACTTTAAAATAATATTCTTGCTTCAAGTAGTTGAGAAAATTCCTGCATTCAACAAATGGTCCCTTGGCCCAGTTGGTTAAGGCGTGGTGCTAATATACAGCCTCATAGGCAATGTTACGCCAAGATCAGCAGTTCGATCCTGCTAGGGACCATTGATTACTTTTTTTTGTCCATTTACTTCAAATAGTAAGACTGTTGCTACATGGTAATAATAGTAATTATATAATAAACACCGCGACATACTTGATGTATATTTCAGCAAAAATTTCATTACAGGAATATCAGTTCCTTTTTTTGATTCGCCTTTATGGGAAATTTATCTGATCTGTTGTTATAGGGGGGCAATAATTGGGTTGCGATACCCGGGTAATAAAGTAATTTATCACCGCGAAAAAGAATAAACCAGCAAAAGAGAGATCTCTCCATTATAATACTCCGCACTAGTCGAAATAACAAGTTATAGATAAGTTTATAAAATATTTGCATTTTTTTATTAATTTATATTTGTTATTTAATTATAGAGGATGATTTATGAATTTTATAGAAAATATAAGAAGAGAATCTTTATAGCCACAGGGGTTATAACTGTTGGTTACTTCGTTTATAATTATGTCAGTAATAAAAGACAACAACTAAAGTTATATGAGAAGAATCTTATAAAAGACAAGATTAAAAAAAAATATCAACAAACTCAATTAGATTGTTTATATACTATAATCGGATTAGTTCCCAGTTTACTGAATAGTATCTATAAACTTGTACCAGTTGAAAATATTACGAAGCAATTAATTTCTATGAGAAAGGGGGAGAATACGATAACTAGTGAATCCAGTGAGTCTGATCTATCAAAGGGGGAATTATGGAATGAGTTAAAACTAAATTCATTAACTAGATTGTTAACTTTAATCTACAGTAATAATATTTTGATTATATTAATTAAATTACAATTAAACATTTTGGCTAGAAAAGATTATTTGGAGATATCTATTGAAGCTGCAGGTTTTGACGTAAACGAGGAAGTCAAACAAGACGATTATCTTATTGAGCAATCATATTTATCCATTTCTTGGTGGTTATTAAATCATGGATATATAATTATTCAAGAAGCTTGTAAAGAAGCAATTGAAACAATTTTCAAGGATGTTAATGCGAAAACCGAGTTAACTTTTAATGAATTTAGTTTATTGATTGGGAAAACTCAGGAATTAATTGACAAAAGGTTATTATTTACTAGTGGAGTATTTGAAAACATCTTGATACCATTGGAATTTGATGAAATTATCACTCAAGAAGAAATATTAAGTAATGACGTTTTCAAGAACTTAATTGAAGAATCCAAAGACTATATAAATAATGAGCTGATCAATTATGTTGTTATCACCATGATTACCAGCACAATTTCTAAGTTTTTGGATAATTGTTCCTTGGTTTTGTTTAGTAATAAAGTTGAAGAGATTGAATTAATCACCAAGAAATTCAAATTAGTTAAGATTTTGTCAACGATAATTAAGGAGAGCAATAAACTTAGTGAAGCCAGTAACAATAACGAATATATTAATCTAGTTAGCGAATTACCGGAATTGGAAGAGTACACTGCCAGTGTTTATTCTAATTTTGCCGTATAGTAATAACAATAATAAATAATGAATGAAATAATGACGCGCTTTAGCTATAAAGGTAAAATTATAATCTATAGAACCCGGAGGCTAGTGAGATGATGGTATCAAATTGTCGGCCGGCCGGGAATTGGCAATTCAATAAAAATTGTGATTTTAAAAATAATCTGACAGTTTCTATTTACAATAACGAAACACTGCTTAAAAGGCTTAATGTTTCGAAGAGGTGAGTGAACACCTTTAGCAGCGGCAAATTGAGATGACAGCGCCCTATATAAATTGAGGCACGCCCCTCTCGAGGATCCAATCCTGCATCTCAATTTTTTTTCCGTTTTTCTTTCTTCATGATCTCAAAATTTACTTCATGGATGCTACCATAGATAAATTGAAAGAATCGGTTGAGTCTAAACGGTCACTAATAGAGAAGCTACAGTCAGAACATGACAAATTGACCAATGATACAAAACAATCAATAGAAGAAGTAGGTAGCGCGATAAATTTGCACGTAAATCGATTGCATCAATACAATGAATTGAAAGATGTAGCGCTTAAACTTATTGGAATACTAGCAAACGAAGAGAAAACTGATATAAAAAGTATATGTGATAAGTATCAAATTCAAATAAATGATGATGATGATGAATGAAAATTAAGTGATCATTATGATAAGTAATATTGACCGTTGTTTTTGTTGATTTACTGGTCACCTAATTAACCGCTGTGGGTTCAGCGCTTTGTTTTGACCCGAATTTATTGCTATTACATAATCAATTTCAGGCGCTCGTCTCCTGCTGCTGGGGGCTTTTTAGTCGCGTTTTACACACTAATTTTTAATCCATACTGATGGCTCAGCGCCGCTCTTTTATTTACTTTTGCACTTATTCTGGTAATAATTACTTGATTAAAATTTGCAATTTTTTACACTTTTTTTTTTTTCTTTTTTTTTTTCCCTCCCGGTTGTTGAACTTGACTTTTCCACATTTATATATCATTTCACCCTTTGCCTCATATTTCTCCCCCATATTCAACAAAGAATATATTATTTTAACTTCCCCTTTTGATTTCATCTCAACCCCCCCCAAAAAAAAAATAATCAAAAAGAGATTGACTATCAATGAGTGCGACCGGTACTTCAACTTCTGCCGTTATTTCAGCAATCATCTTGAATGGTGCGATTTTTGGGGCATTCACTCTTGGATTTTTGCTTCTTCGACTTAAATTTAAAAGAATTTATCAGCCAAAATCTTTACCAGTAATCATCAAGGTCAACAAGAGTCAACAATATTTAGAACCATTACCTCCGGGGTTTTTGAATTGGTTGCCCGCGATATTGTCAAAACCAACTTCATTCGTTATTCAGCAAGCTGGTTTAGATGGCTATTTCTTTTTAAGATATATTGCAGTTATCATGTTTATTAGTTTTGGAGCAATTTTAATTATTTTTCCAGTTTTATTACCACTCAATGCCACGGGTGCTGGTGGTCAAACTGGTTTGGACCGTTTGTCATATTCAAATGTATCTTCTCCCAAATCGTGTTACGGTCATGCAATCCTTGCATTATTCTATTATCCTTGCGTGTTATACATCATTTATCGTGAATTGATCTACTATTGCAATTTACGCTCAGCCGTGTTATCTTCTCCAAAATATGCATTCAAGCAAAGTTCCAGAGTTGTACTTTTCCAGTCTGTGCCAAAACAATTTTTGAACATTGAAGAATTTAAGAAATTGTTTAAAGGTATTAAAAAAATATGGGTTGCAAAAGCTGATAAAACTTTAGGTTCAAAAGTTGAAGAAAGGCAAAATTTGGCAATGGATTTAGAAAATACTTTAACTGCAGTTCTTAGAAATGCAATGAAAATTAAGGCTAAAGCTGATAAAAAAGGCAGAATTTTGGAACCTGCGGATGAATTAATTGCCTACATTCCTCAAAAGAAAAGACCAACAATGAGAACCTCAAAGATTCCGTTTTGGGGGAGAAAAGTTGATAAAATTGATCATTTGAGAGAAGAAATTGCTAAATTGAATCAAGAAATTGATAATTTAAGATCTGAACAAAATCCAAATAAAACTACCATGAATTCTCTTTTTGTTGAATTTGAAAATCAATACTATGCTCAATTGGCTTATCAAGCCGTTATTCATCATAGACCTCTTACCCTTTCAGAACACTATATTGGTATTGAACCTGAAGATGTTGTTTGGTTTAATATGAGATTATTTTGGTATGAAAGATTGGTTAGAAAAACTGCTGCTGTTGCTGCTATCGTGGCAACGGTTATCTTTTGGACAATTCCTGTGGCATTTGTTGGGATTATTTCTAATATTAATTATATTACCGACAAGGTTCATTTCTTGAGATTTTTGAATCATTTACCTAAACAATTGATGGGTCTTGTTACTTCATTGTTACCTACCATATTGTTGGCAATTTTGATGGCTTTATTGCCAATTTTCATTAGATTCATGGCAACAGTTGCCGGATGCCCAACCAAACAAAACATTGAATATTTCACTCAGCAGGCATATTTTGCATTTCAAGTTATCCAAGTGTTTTTAATTACCACTATTACCAGTAGTGCTTCATCAGTTGTTACACAAATTATTTCAAAACCAACTACTGCCATGAGCTTGTTAAGTACCAATTTACCTAAAGCATCGAATTTTTATGTTTCGTATATCGTATTGCAATCCTTTTCAATTGCTGGCGGAATCTTACTTCAAATTGTTTCGTTGATTTTATTTTATGTTCTTAGTTTCTTGCTTGATAACTCTGCAAGAAAAAAGTGGACTAGATTTACTAGTTTACTGTTTACTGAATGGGGGTCATATTTCCCGCCATACACCAACTTGGCAGTTATCGTTATGGCTTATTCAATTATTTCACCTATTATCTTATTATTTACTCTGGTTGGGTTTGCGGTGTTATATGTTACTTACTTGTATTACTTGTGCTATGTCAATAGTAATGATAATGATAACAGAGGCATGCATTATCCAAGAGCTTTGTTCCAAACTATTGTTGGGATTTACATTGGACAAATTTGTTTACTCGGGTTATTTATTGTTAGAAAATCTTGGGGACCAATTGTCATTGTCGCCATTGGATTGGGTATTACAGTTTTCGTTCATATTAATTTGAATGCAGCTTTTGATAGATTATTGAATGTCTTATCAGTTGACACCATGAAGCCATTGAATGGAGAAAGTGAAACTGCATCATTTTTCAAACCAATTGATGGTACCGCTAAAATCCTTAACGCTGATATTAAAGAAGAAGCTACCGTATCAATACCAAATGTTGTTGAACATTATGAATCTTTAGCTAGAGAACCATTATTGGCTGAAGGGGAATCAGAATTAGAATCTGGAAAGAACCCATTTGCTGAAAAAGTTCCAGGATCAGTTAGTCAGATTGTTAAATTTTTCCAGCCTCATAAGTATTTATCATTTGAAGTTTGCAGAAGAAACTTACCAGAGTTGTACTTACACATTGATCCTTCTGATGTTGATCCGAATCCAAATGCTTATGAATACCCAGCATTGAAAGCCGAAGCTCCAGTTTTGTGGATACCTAGGGACCCAATGGGGTTGAGTAAAAATGAAATTGAAAAATGCGAAGGCATTATCAAGATTAGCGATGAAGGTGCAGAATTTGACGCTAAGAACAATGTCGTTTTCAAGACTTCCCCTCCTGATTACAAGGAAAAGATTTTTGTAGATGAAGAGGAGCAAAATGCATAATTATAGATTTTTACATAAATTTTTTCTACTTATATTTGTTTTATTTTCATATTTTATATTGCTTTTAATTAATCTCAATTTTTCGTTGTTATGATCTTGTATAAGATCGGTAATGTCTCAGATAGTGGTGGATTAATTTGTTGGGTGATTCTAGGCAACTATGCTTAAAATGGTGCTTAGTCCCGATGTGGCCACTTTAGACAGATCCCGTAATTTTTATTTTGTAATCGAAAAGTTTCAAGTTAATGTCGCGCAGGTCGCTTATATATAAACTCATCAGTCTCACAATTTTCTTGATGATTTTCAAATACTTAACCACCATGCCAGGTAAATCTCGATTAAACCTCATTTCAAATCATTTATCCCCATACTCCACTATTACTACCGGGGCCAAATATTCACCATCTTATAAAGTCTATTTAAATCGTCCAGATGGAGCTCCGGGATCGTTTTTCCATGAAGTGCCAATCTCATTTAATAAGGCAGCTTCTACAGTTTCCATGGTGGTAGAGATACCAAGATGGGAAAACGCAAAGCTTGAAATCTCTAGGGATTTGCCATTGAACCCAATTGTACAAGATACTAAGAAGGGCAAGCTCAGATTCTTGCCTAATATATATCCATTCAAAGGACATATTCATAACTATGGTGCAATTCCTCAGACTTGGGAAGACAGTACTACAAAACACGATGAGCTAGGATTTTATGGTGATAATGATCCTTTGGATATATGTGACATTGGGTCTAGACAAGTTAGTGTTGGTGAAGTAATTGAAGTGAAAATTTTGGGGTCATTGGCGATGATTGACGATGGGGAATTAGATTGGAAGATTATTGGCATAAATAAAGCAGACCCAGAAGCTGAAAATATTAAGAATCTTGAGGACGTGGAGAAAGTTTTCCCTAGTATGTTGGAAAGTACAAGAGAATGGTTCAGAAATTATAAAGTGCCTGATGGAAAGGGGAAGAATCAGTTTGCTTACGGGGGTGCATATAGAGGGTTAGAAGATACTTTGAAAGTCATTGATGAATGTCATGAATCCTGGGTGAAATTGGTGACTCAAAGAATTACTGGCGATAAAGTGCCAAACGTTAACACTGATACTACTGTAGAGGTTGGTCAAGAATTACAGGATAGTCAAGTCCCTCCTGAAGTTTCAAAGATTGATTATGTTAAATAGTAAATAGATATGAATATGCGTGTATTAAGTAAATGCCATTAGCCCTTGTTCAGTTTCTCTTCTCATTTTTTTCTTTGTTCTTTTTATCCTCTTTCTCTTTCTTCTCTTTCTTCTCTTTCTTCTCTTTCTTCTCTCTCTTCTCTTTCTTCTCTTTCTTCTCCTTCTTCTCCTTCTTCTCTCTCTTCCTCTTCTCTTTCTCCTTTCTTATTATCTCGTCCTTCCTACTTTTTTTGCTAATTTTCAGATCACTTCTAGCAATTCTCTTCGCTTTTATGATATTCCCCTGTTTTGGCTCGGACCCTTCGTTGCTTATCGTACCTTTCAATCCTTCCCCTTTGATAAACCATTGATACAACAACGGCTGCTGTCTCCTTAGATCATTATGGCTTAATTTTTTCTTTTGATTAAATGTCATTTCTCCATCATTCTTAAGTCCAATCTCCAAATTATTTAACTGTCCGTCAAACATGTCTTCCCACCATTTCTCTGCGTTCTTCGCACCATGTCCAATACCTTTATTATCTTTCTTATGCTTCACTAATATAGGCTTCTTCAATCCTCCTTTCCTAAGCGCTTCTCCTTCTTTCCACCCATAAGATATCAAGTACTCTTTACTATCCATTGATGGTTAACGTTGGTCATAAAAAGAGTGAAAAAATTTTTTTTCCTTGCAGCTGCGGAAAAAATAAAATAAAAAATATTTGAAATACTCATCGCGAAAACAAAACTACATGTAAACAAGAACAAGTCGCCATCAGGAATGGAATTTTACGCAGATGAAATGAAAGTGAACCATGTAGACTTATTCCTGATGGCTTTTGAGGGAATTTCACGTTCTGATAAAATTTTGGATACTTGGAAGCGATGCAAGCACAGTAATATACCTTTTGAAGCATTTCCTAGACCGCAAAGCTATCAAGATTTCATAATAGACAGCGAAGGCGACGAGATCCATAAAATATGGGATGATTGTGTGAATGACTATCCAGTAGCAAAAGTATGGAAAGAATACTGTTTGTTTGAATTTCCTGGGCAGCAGAAATTCGAACCAAATCTTCAAACGGCGTTTGACGATTGCAAAAATGAGTTCTGTGAGATTTACAATATTTTTAATCAGTTACTTCACTCAATACCAATGGATAACGACATCGAAAGAGAAGATTTGTACTTGGAGATGTTAGAGATTCCTCATTTGAATCATGAAGAAACGTGGATCCAGTATTGTACTTTGGTGGGTGATGACGATATCCCCGAGGATGCATTGCAAATATATGAGAAGTGCAAGCGTGAATCCCAAAGAATGAGACGCATAGAATTTAAAGTGAAAGAAAGCAGTGATGTGAACTTATGGGACAAGTATTTGAGCCAGAAGAAGCAATTCAAGTTTGGTGCTCTTATAAGAAGTCACTTCTATTTGGAGAATGAAGAAGATCGACTATATATTTGGCTTAAACACATGCCGAAACCTTGGGAAGAAGATTACGACAAAGCGATCAAAATGGGGATTATAAGGTTTCCTAGCCTGACTAAGTTGTGGCAATTATTTTTCTCTTTGGAAGGGACAGACACGTCGTTTGTTGCTGAATATATGGAATTTTTTATCATTGATTTGGAAAAAGATGGATGGAAGGAAATGGTGCGGGAATTGCTTGGAAGAGCTTATATTAATAATGATTTCTTGAAACTCTATGAGAGTTTTTTCAATAAAGCTTTGGAACAAAATGAGATATATCACACCATTGAAAGATTGGTAATTAGAATATTGTATGAATTAAAGGACTCGACAGCCAGTGAAAAATTATTACAACTTTTGGATGTGGCAGTCACCCAAGCAGAAATATGGTTGTTGGTTCTAGAGCATGCTTACAAGGATAGATTTGATATTGAAATGTTGTTGAAACAATTCAAGGCAGTGGTTCCTAGTCTTGATTGGCCACAGAGGGTGCTTGATGAATGGCTCAGTATTGAATTGGTCAATAAAGGGAATCATAAAGGTCAAATACAAGGGTTATATCACAAGACGGCGTATTCTGCAAACTTTGAGTGCAATAAAAGGCAACGAGAAGAAGATGAGGTGATGTATGAAGAAGAAAATGAAGAAGAAGTCCAACTGATTATTGAGGACGAACCTTCCAAGAAACAGAGGATCAAAGATTCGAGGGATCGGGAAAATCTTACTGTGAAAGTGTCGAATTTGCCTGATGTTACAGAAAATGAATTGAGTAAATTCTTCAAAGATTGCGGTCCTCCTAAAAGTATTGCTATCGTTGGTCATGAAGCAATTGTGGAGTTTTCCGCCGAAGAACAGTTCCTTGCCGCGTTGACTAAGAAATATAAGAAAGTTAAAGGCCAAGAAGTTGATGTTGATTCATTAATGGACAATACATTGTTTGTGACAAATTTCCTGCCAGCAGCATCTGAAGAATCTCTTAAGGAAAAATTCAGTTCATTTGGGCCGGTGATTTCTATTAGGTTCCCTTCTTTAAAATTCAACCCAGAGAGAAGATTTTGCTACATCACGTATCTTGATTCAAAGTCTGCCATTGACGCTAAGAATCGTCTTGATGGTTGTGATATCGATGGCTACAATTTATCAGTGCAAGTATCTAATCCAAAAGTTAAACTGACAAGAACAGCAAATGCGATAGAAGAAGGTAGGGAAGTGCTTGTTAAAAACTTGAGTTTCAACACAACTGAAAAGGACTTGAGACAATTATTTGGGAAATATGGCACCATTGAAAAAATCCATTTACCACTAAGTTTTAAAAACAAGTCAACAAATAAAGCAAATGATGGCTTCGGATTTATTGTATTTCAAACAAAAGATAGTGCGAAAAATTGCTTGGAATTAAATTTAACTAAATTTCAAGGACGCATAATTGAAGCTTTAATAGCTAGCAAGAAACCAAAGACTAAGAAAGTCATCGAACAAATTGAAAAGGGAAATCAAGATAATATCAGTGGGAGGTTTGTGAGTATATTGAATTTGTCTGATAAAATCAACAGTAATCAATTATTAGATTATTTACAAACTAAAGTTGGTCCAGTTAACAAATTGGATTTAAGGTCAATTCACAATTGTGCCTTGGTAGAGTTTGCTAAAATTGAGGACGCTGGTAAGGCTGATTTGGTACTCAATGGTGAGACATTGTATGGTCTGATAATTCAAATTGCCACAAGAAAGGAATTTGATGATAAAATTAAGAAGAAATCGAAAATAATTGTGCCATTAATGGTGCCTACTGCCCTAAGAAAAAAGAAGAAATTATAATTAAAATAATAAAAAAGAAAAATGTTGTTAAGTTTTTCCATTTCTTAAAGTCTGCAGAGGGGGGCATTTGCACGACATCCATACGACGCGCTCCTAAAAGTTTCTTTAGGAATGGCTACTAAAAACAAAATAAAAATCTCAATAATTGCCTCCAAATTGACGTTGATACAACATTGACAGCATTTCAAGATCTGTAGTTTGAAAGATGCCTTAGGCGAAGAGCAAATAGATGCGCAGTTTGCTTTATTTATGGCTGTGTTCCCTCGTGATATTGAAGAATTACTCGGTCAATGGTCCACCGAACTGCAGCTATGTTGGAAAAATTCTTGAACTTGCTAAAGCCTAAATGCAGTAGTGCTCTGTTCAAAGTGATATTTTTGATGCGCTAAACCACTGCGAGGGAGACTTTTTCAACCGTAAGAAAATTTTGCGTAAAGGATGCCTGATAAAGAGAAGAACATAAACCATTATTGAAGGAGTTCCTCGAGGTCATATCCAGACTCTGGTCTTGAAGATAGGCATACTATTCATATATTTTGGATAGTCACAAACATTCTAAAGAAATGGTAACCTGTTATGTCATTTGCAAAGATAAAGCAAGGAACTTGAAGATTTACAGAGGAATCTTCAGCGCAGCGTCAACAAATCCGAATCATGGGACGAATATTTCTCTTTACCCCACGCTAAGCCAAGTTCGTCTCTAACTACATACATTATTTCCTTTATATCTTGGAAAAAGGTTAAATGGTTGGTTAGAAATGGTTATTGAATTGTTGAAGTGTGCAACCAGTGCAATTCTAATGATACTCAAAGTGGGTTTCTAAGAGAAGCAATTATGCTTAAGGATCATTCTTTGGAAAAAGCAATTAATGATTTCCTGGTAACTATGGAGCAAGTGGCTGAAACGATCACCGATAATACTTTATTAGTGGCCGAGATCCCTCTTCCCTTCAAGGAAGAGGTTGCTTTATTATTTAACAAGTTCAACAGCGACACTTGAAGAATACAATGAAGACAACGATATTGCGATAAAAAACAATAACTCTTAGCTGAGTCATGACAAAAATAATTTAATATATTTGGCTATTTAAATTTATTCACTTATAGATTCGCTCAATTCTTTAATCTCAGTGATCAATTTATTCACTAGTTTTGCTTTACTTTTAATTTTCCCGTTATCGCCGTAATCGTCCAAGTTGCCAACAACAATTCTAGATTGCAAATATTTTGGATGGGTCATCAAATGATTAAAACTCTTGATCAACACTTTTGAATCCAAGCCAGGGAAAAAATGTGAAAAATCTGCACCTTCCAAATTGATGTATTCTTTATAATTCAACATATTTAATGACTTGTGTAACAAGATCAATTGACTAGTTTCATGAATTGTAGGAATTGTAATTATTAAATCATCCAGAGACCAATTTTTCAAAGTGAATCCAATTTGTTTTTCAAATTGTCTTAAAAACATGCAAATGTCAGGAATGATTCTTGGGCCAAATTTACTCAATAATATAAGCACAATTGTTAACAACCCGTTTGACCAAATATGATGATACCTAGGATGCAAATCAGATCTAATGTTTCCTTTTTGGATTTCTATTGAGATTGGACTATTAATCAAAATTGAAAATAATCCACTTTCTAACAATTTCTCAGAGATTTCGTCAATAGATATCAATTCAATAATGAATGTCAATGCCAAATCGGCAAATATCGCATCATCATCTTCAACTAAGTTTGAATACAAATACAATTCAAATATGTACTTGATGGTTTCATTTGCGTCTAATAAATTCGATAAAGTTTCATAAATCTTATTTGAGAATTTGATTGCAATAATTGATTTAAACATAAAAATTATAATCAACAAATCTTCAACTCGACTGACTATCCCACCGCTGGTATTATCAGCTGAAATTTCATTCTGAATGCTAGTGATAATAATTTTGGAACCATTTGCAATGACTCGATTGAACACTTCAATTAACAACCCTGGATTTTTCTCTAGTAAGTATGCCTTGTTAGAACACATGTTCAAAGTAATCAATAAGATTCTGAGCAATGATCGATACAACTTGGAATCATTATTTGCTAAACTAACTAATAAGTTCACGTCTTCCGACAATAATGAATTAACAACTGCTTCGAATAATTTACTTAATTGGCTATCCTTGAGAGCACTAGCGCCGCCGCTCTTGTTAGAAATTGAAATATTGTAGATCAAGAAAAACGACAATTCAATTCTTTCCAAATAAATTTCCAAAAATGATGGGGCACGTATTCCCTCTTCATTATTGATAGATAATAATAATGATGCCAATTCAATGAATCGAACATTTTGCTTATCTGCCTTAAATCTAATGTACGACGAGATCAAAGCACCCCATGACTTGATCAAGTTAGCTTGTGATGAAACAAACTGAAGATTCAAGCTAGTCAATATAACTTCATTTTTCAAAAAATCATTCCATTCTTCGCGATTGCCAAACAATTTATCCATCAATGAAAAATTGTAAACTGTTCCAACTCCATATTTTCTATATTTATTCAATGAAGTTCGATGGAAGTCTTCCAACTTAAAAGACTTGAAAGTTTCAGAAAATTGTTTGTGTGTGTTCAAATGTAAATCAGAATTATAATCATAAATTTCAAATATCTTTCTCGCACCAACTGTGAGGAAACCTTTGCTTTCCAATAACTCCAAAATTGGTTTGATCACTGTCTCGTTAGGACAACTAAACAAATACAAAGCCAAAATTTCCCCAATACTTGAAACCAATCTGATTTTATAGCAATTGTTAATTGTCTTCTCGACGGCATCACTAATTTCGCCATCATCAAGCATTTCATCGTCGTTATTGCCTTTGAAGTTTAAGTTATCATTGAAATAACTAGTTAAGGATTCGATAAACTTCTCGTCTTGAGAATCAATTTTCTGAGCAGTAGCCCAAGAGTTAAATGCAAATGAAATGGCGTTCAATAAATGAATGGCAACTCGAGTAGGATATTCTTTCAATTTAATCACATTCTTCTTTAATATTTGTAAAATACTTGGAATATTTTCGAACCCAGTTAACAACAAATTCGACATTCCTTCTTGATTATGCTCCATCACATTCGAAAAAAAATCATAAATTGAATTCTTCAATTCGTACGGGATCAACGAACTCTCCAAATCTGTAATTATCGAGTTCAAAAAAATCTTTGAATATTTATCCCCCATATATGCCAATAAAGATGGCGGTTTCGCCTCGTCTCTAAAATCACTTTTAATCAATACAATAATCAAGTTTATGACTTTCAATTTAAAACCTGGAAATTTCAAATAAATCTTCATTAATTGTGGTAAAGTTTCAAATATCTTGGTTTCCAAACATGAGGTTTTCAATTTCAACATTGATCGAAGCGAAACAACAAGTCTCGCGAAATCAAACACACAAAATATAAAATTGGTCAACCAACCATTGACATTGTCTCCAGTCTCAATAATTAAGGATCCATTTGCTAAATTCGCAATCACAGTTAACAACGGATCAATGCTTAAACAATCAAAGATAAATTTATTCAAAAATGCATTAACAATTTTAACACCCGAATTCTTCAAAATACATATTGGATTGCTCTCATAAGGATTGCTGTTGGCCCTGCTATTACAATCAGCGGCAACATTCAAGTCAATACTGTAAATTGTGAACAATATTTTAGAAAACAACTCTAGTATCAATATCCCAATCTCGAATTTCTGGTAGGGTTTGTTATAGTCCCAACTGAAGAAGTTCTCAAAACATTTAATGAAAAACGTCACCAACCTCGTAATAATCTCATCTTTAACTTTCAATGAAATATTATTCTCACTAGGCAAATTATTGATTGACAATGAATCAACTACTATAGCATCTGCTAATTTAGTTAAAGAGAGAACAAAGTCAAATTCTCCAATAGTGATTTCGTTAGAAGATATCGAAGTCAAAGTCAAGGAAGAACCTTTGTTCAATTCAAAGTAGTTTGATCTAATTAATGTACCCCAAACTTCCAACGAATATCCTTTGGTTAACAAAGTTGTCAATAAACTATTAGCAAGATCTAAATTTAACAACAGCTGCTTACTTAAAGTAAATTTCAAAAATTTAGTAAGCAATTCGAAAAACTCAACTGACGTCGATGATTGAATTTCTTTAATTAATTTATCAGATTCAGATTTAGAGATCGTATCAACTGTTGAAATTAACAAGTACATTATATTGGCCAATGCTTTATTTTTTAATTTCGTGTCCTCCACTCCTCGTGGGACAATTTCTTTGCTGCCAATTAAATGATCATTTGAAATGTATTCTTGAGTAGACAAATCAATCAAGATATTTTCAAAAACTTTACCAAGCAATGACCAACCACTAAAATCATATTTGAAAATGATCCCTTGATAATTAAAATTTGGATTCTCAATCAATTTACCAACAGTTTTCTCTTCAAAACAAATGAAATTGTTGGTATTATTTGGTTCATACACTGGTTTAATAACGACATCTTTTATGAGAAAAACAAGATCTTCTTGTGTAGGTGTCGCTATGAGGTCTTTGTCTTTATCTTTGGAAATCGGAACTGATGCGTACTCAAGTTCACCTTTTTGGAAAAAATGAAAGTAAGTATCTAAGTTTCCTAAAATGGCATTCGCAAAGATACCATCGATTGACAACAAGTTAAGGAACGTGTTGAATGATCCATTATCTTCTGGGAATTTCAATTTTTTCAAATTAAGAGTCTTGAGAAATGAATCTTGGCTTAAAATTTCCTGTATACCTTCTTTTTCTCCAAATTTAACTAGCAATTTAACAAATTTTAATGCAGTTGATTCATCCAAATTAACGAAAGGCATAATCAGTTGAACATAAACCGAAAGTAATTGGATATAGATTTTTTCAAATGACACCATATTGAATATGTTCTCTAACTCGTCAAAAAGTTCAGTGGTTTGTCTCCTTCCTATCGAAACAATCTGGGTACATTGAATTTCAAAAGTATCCATATCTTGACCCATTCCTTCTAAGAAGTTCTTCGTTGATTCATCATTTGGGAATTCTTGCACAATCAAGAATTTAGTATAGCTTATTATGCTGAATGTAAAGATAAGAATGGCGATATCACAACAACCAATTGTTTCTAACAAAAATTTAAAATTGATAGGATCTTTCAATGGGTCGGAATTAATATTGAAAACTTTTTCACTCGCATCAAACCCCATTAATAACAATGAATTAAGCACAATTAAACTACTGATATAACTTGGCCATTGGATGACAGGGAATTGATTTGGAGTTAAATCAAAAGTTAAGAAATCAGTTTTGATCATCAATTCAAACCATTTTCTTGACATTTTCACTGAGGGCTTTAAAGGAATCAATAGTTGCACTAGCAAGTTCAAATATTCGCCAATGATAAGTAAAGCTTCCTTTTTGATGACTTCCGTTAATGCTTTACTGGAGGGGCTAGCAATAGAAATCGATGTGCCTTTTAATTGATTAGTACATTCCAATATAGAATTTATTGTTTTCTCCACTATAGCTTCCCCGTGGGATAGTGCCTTATTAGTCAGTTCATAGAAAAGAGTATGTAATCTTTGATTTTTGAATAGTAATACTATGAATCTTATGATTGATCTTTTTTCATTAAGAATCTCCTGAGCATAAATGAGATTTTCTTGCTTTTCACCATCTTCAGATTCCGAGGTCTTGGGTATTAAATTGATATAGTTTGAATCATCAGTGTCCTGTTTTAAATCTAGTAATTTTTTATCGTTTGTTGCTGTTATGATTTTCAAAGCTTGGTCAGCGTTCACCGACAATTTCTCAACCAAATATTCGACTTCTTTCAATTTAATACTTTTATCTATTGAATACTTCATGCCTCCAATGATCACCGTTCCTTTATCAATGTCTGATTGTTGAAGCTTCTGTTGGCGTTTAGTTGAAAATCCGAAAGGGTCAATTATAAGATCCATATTCAGTTCAATGAATGGCTCTAGTAGTGGAACAAGCTGAGAATCATGATTCTGGGATAATATATTGATAGCATTCCCAAATGACCAACTAGAAGGTGAAAACATCTCCTTTTGGCTAGCAATCAATGCCATTATTAGATGATCAATGATCAATGTTCAATCTTCAATGTTCAATGTTTACATGCTGTTTTGCACTCCGAAAAATTTCAGTTGAAAGCACCTGATTACCCGCAACACAAAAATAGTGCCCTCAAGACGTTTGATACATAGCTGCAGCTGATGTTTAAAAGAAGAGACTACAGTAATTAATTATTTATAAAAAATCATATTATTTATTCAATCCAAATATCTATCTAGTTAGTAAAGAAGTGGTCCAATATACATAAAAGCACAATGGCAAAAGATATTTTAAATCAGACATCCATGGAAGGTCTGTTGACGGTCACTGGCTGTGCTTAGATGGGTTCTATCGCACGCTACCGTGGAAACTGCGAATGTTCATAGGAGTTTTCATCATCTGAAATATCATTTTACCAATCATCATTATTTTAACTGATAAACAACATACCTAATACTTTAAAGTAGTTAGTAAATAAGATCATTCAAGCCAAATCTCAATTAAAGAGGGATTAATATAAATTGCAAAATGATATAATCAGAAACCAAAGTACTGGCAAGTATAAGTCAATTGAAATCAATATCTCAATGACAATTGTTAGAACAGATCTCGGCATCTTCGAATAAGATTCTGAAAGAAGAGGATAACGATATCATCACATAAATCATATTGCAAAACCAAACCAACCCACTCATTTTTCAACTTAAGAACATACCATTATAATACAAAAATAAAAATTTAATTTTTCAAAAAAAAATAAAAAAAAAATATGTGATAAAAAAACTTATAAAAGTTTTTAGATGCTGATATAAAATTTAAGAAAAGAGGGAAAAGCCGGTTCTTTATATATGTGTGTTTGGAGAGATGAAAAATTTTTTTTCAGTTAAATGGACGGGTAAATTCATGCATAATATTGCTGCCGGGTTATATAAACAAACAACAACCTACAACAACCAGAAGTAACGACATTACTACCCATCAAATTGTTCGAATCGATGTGATTTAATGATTATTCGACTCAATTAAATGCTATTTGATCGTTTGTCGACGTCACGAATTGAAATACTCATTCAATTGATATGCGCAGCCGAGATAGGCCACCGCAATCTAAGCGAGGGTATCGTCATTCTCAATCGGGAATTCTTTGTGATTAGCGTTCAGTTGACTACTTTATAACTGTATTTCAGATCTGTTGATCATTTTAACTGCCAATGGATTGTATCTAACTACTTGAATAGAATTCTAGGGCTAAAAGGCCGGCGTGCACCAAACAGACGGGTCAATGAGATGCATAAGGTAAAAAAAATATTAGGCCGTGATTATTTATAAGCAAGACTTTCCCAATTTTAATAGATAATGAATACTGAGTTATCAATTGAGGAAACCAACAAGCTTCGATTGAGATTAGGCTTGAAGCCTATTGTCCTAACTGATGACTTTACTGTCTCTAACGGACCCCAAATAACGAAGGCGTCAGTTATAAAAAGTAGGAAAGTGACCCGTTTGAACACAGACTTGAATCAAACTGATTTAGCAGATGGGGAGATTATGACCTTAAAGGATACATCGATATTGGATAATGATCAAAATGAACTTGTTACTGAGAAGGAAATTTTGGATCAGCGATTAAATAAACTGAAACGCGATAATAAACCTTCTAGAGAAGAAGTGGGGAAAGAGGATGACGAAGAAGAAGAAGATGAAGAATACTTCAAGATCGGCGAGGCCAAAGTGAAATTGAAGCTAAGCGAAAAATCCCAACAGGGCAAGAAACATAAAAAGTTGGAAGAAGCGGCTGCTAAGAATAATAGAAAATTAGTTACCCTTGACCAACCACTGGAGAATGAGGGTAATGATGAAGAGGTGGATTTATTGCTTAAAGTGAACAATCAAGATTATCTGACAAAGAAATCAAAATTCAAAAAGCCAAAGAAGCGGAAGATTAAGCCAAGTGCCACTACTGATTTTCCAGAGGAGGAAGAGACCCAGTTGAATGAATATGTTGAATTGAAAAAAGCCACTGACGACGATGAAATGTTTAATGGTGAAAATGAATTGCAATCGGTTTTCTCTGTTCAGACGAAAGCTCAAAGCAAGATGACGAACAGTAATAAGAGAAAGTTTGAACAAATTGAGGAAGATAATAATAAAGGATTACAAATTGATGAAAACAGTGAATTTTTGAGCAGCTTGAAGCAGAAGCATAGGGCCAAGACTGCAAAAGAAAAGATGATAGATAACTCGTCCGTTGTCAAAGCTGAAAAGGAAAAGGAAATGGAAGAAAAAGAAGAAACGCCTATTGCTGCAAATGAAGACGATGAAGTTTTCGAGGAACCTGATTTCAATGACGGGCTTGCGTCTACCCTTGCATTCCTAAAGAAGTCGTCGATTTTGAAAATTTCTGATAAATCGATTATCAACGATAAGAAACAACGAGCTCAACAACAACTCAAGAGTGAGCTAGACCTCAAGAGAATTGGAAATAAGCAGAGTGCTACAAAGAAAGATTTTGAAAATTACAATCCTACTATCAATATAATTTATACTGATGATGACAACAATGTATTAAATGCAAAGGAAGCATATAAACACTTATCACATAAATTCCATGGTAAGGGTCTAAGCAAACAAAAACAAGCCAGGTTGCTTGCTAGAAAGCAACAACAATAGTAACAAAGATCAAACGGATTATCGGCGACAATTCCCACGAAAGTATCAATCTAAGTTGCACCCTTACGTTTCTTTTTGCAATTCCCACATCCACTCTTCCAAAGCTCTAACTTTACAGGTACCATTTTCTTTTTTAATTTCAATAATTTTTTCAACCAATTCATCGCCAAAGTGCTGCGTCAATTTTTTATTAAAGATACCGCATCCGTTACATACAGTTCGCAGTCTAAATGTTCGCCATTGAGAAGTATTTTCACTTGTACACTGCGTGCAAGTATCTTTTCTAACTGGTTTCCCTGATTTGATTGGCTTGCTCTTCTGTCTCTTTGCGAACTTGTTCACGGGAGGCTTAACAACTTTATTATTGGCAGTTGGTTTCGCAGCCTTAGCTATTCGGGGGCTTAGCTTCTCGCCCTTTCTTGGTGATTCTGCTGATGATTTTTCAGGTGGTGCGCAAACAACAAGAACGGCGAAATTTTCATCTTCTTCAGTATCGCTACTATTGGCGCTCGAATTGAAAGAAGAAGTTCCTTTAGAGTTTGAATATTTTCTAGATAATAATCCGCCGCATGGGTCATACTCATTCATTGGCAGGTGTGGATAAGTAGAGCCGCCACCTCTGTCAGACATAGTGGATTTGTCTTTAGCATAAAATGCATATACTCTTGGATCAGTCCATCCCAAAATCGGCTTATAGTAGTTGTCACGAATAATCTGAGTGCCATTAGGCAACAGCTGTTGAATTGAAGGATCGAGTTGTGGAAGAATTGTTACTAATTTTGGTTTAGTTGATTGTTGTTGCTGAGCTGGTACCTGTCGAATTGGAGGTAGCGTTATAGTTGCGAGGCCTGAGTTCATTGATCTCAAGGCAAAATCTAATGGCGGTAAGTCATGTTGTAAACCCATTTTGTCAAGATAAGTTAGCACAATATTTATTTCAGAGCCAGTAATATCAACCATAGCAAATTTAAAAGGTAGTTAAAATGACTGCAATTAATGATAATTTTTGTTTTTTTTTTTTTATTTTTGGTCGGTTTGTTAGATGGTCATAATTTATATCTACTTGTAGAAAGGAAAATCTCTTAAGAAAACGAAGGTAAGTGATGAAAACCGAATGCATTTACCTATCCTTACATCTTTGTGAATTTGAAGGACCAAACAATGAAAAAATGAAAAACGAAAAATTGAAAATAAGAAATTGATCTTTGTGGATTTCGATGGAATATATGCATGTTGGTGCTTATATATGTTATGAGCGCGCGTAGCCTGCCTAACAAATTTTTGAAGAAAAAAAAATGGCACAAAAATGGTATGACTAACATATTTAGCTGTAGGTCTCCAGTAACAAAATGCAAAAATTGAGAATCCTCGTGCCAGTAAAGAGAACTATTGACGCAGCAGTCAAGCCAAGAATAACCAGTGGTGCCATTCAAACTACGGGGGTGAAATTTTCAATCAATCCATTTGATGACATAGCGATTGAAGAAGCATTGAAAATCAAAGAGAAAAATAAATCCTTAGTGGATAACATTCATGCAGTTACCATTGGAGGTAAAAAGTCCGAGGAAATCTTGAAAAATTGTTTAGCTAAAGGTGTGGATAAGACCACGTTGGTAGATGTTGACAAGGCCGAGTTAGAACCATTGTCAATTGCTAAAGTGTTGAAGAAAGTCGTCGAAGACAATGAATCAAATTTGGTGATCTTGGGCAAACAGGCTATTGATGATGACTCTAACCAAACTGGTCAATTATTGGCTGGGTTCCTTAATTGGTCTCAAGCTTTGAATGCTAGTAAAGTTGAAATCAATGAAACCTCCGGGGAAGTCTCAGTGCATCAAGAAATTGATGGTGGTTCTAACATTGTCAAATCAAAATTACCATTGATTATAACTACTGATTTAAGATTGAATACTCCAAGATATGTGTCATTGCCTAAATTAATGAAAGCGAAGAAGAAGCCTTCGAATATTGTTAAATTAGATCAATTGGGGTTAGAGGCATTGGAAAATGACAGAAGATTGGAAATAATAAAGATCAGCGAACCACCTAGTAGAAGTGGAGGTAGGATATTAGGGTCAGTTGATGAATTAATTGGCGAATTGAAAAATAAAAGGGCTTTGTAAATAAACAATTAAATAGATAATTTAGTTACAAATATTAAAATGAAAGTCACGCATGTTATTGTTTTTGAAAAAGGAACTGTTCACTTTCCGTTTCGTGGCGCGGAGTGACAAAAAAGTTTTGAACTATTTAACGTGTGAAGCTAGTTTACAACTTCATACGGAGATTTATATACAATAATACTAAAAGAACAATTCATGAATACGGTGTCGGCTTCCACAGAATACTTAGCTGGTGTCATCAGCAGTTGGAATTTCACAGAGGTTCCATTAGTCGTCGGGGTATCAGGTCCTCAGGGATCAGGGAAATCATATCTAAGTGAGAATCTCACTTTGTCGCTTCAAAGAAAATATCCGCATCTTAATGTCGTAAATACATCAATTGATGATTTCTATCTTCCCCATTCAGACCAACAGAGACTAAAAATGATATATCCAGATGAATATGGGTTGATTACTGGAGGTCGTGGGTTACCGGGGACTCATTCAATTGATTTACTTAAAGATGTCTTTGGCAAAGTGATAAAAAGGGAAACAAATTACAAAATTCCTACCTATGATAAATCTCGGTTTAATGGTGAAGGTGATCGTCTGCCTGATCTGGATTGGGTGGTCGTCGAGGATCGAGCCATTGACATTTTCATCTTTGAAGGATGGTTTGTGGGATTTGAAAGTGTCAAGCAACACGACTTGCAAGGGATATGGGAAGATGGAATCAAAAATGCTGAGAATGAGCAAGCGAGAGAATCATTGAGTAAAATAAGTTTCAGACAGATTGAATTGATCAATAAATTGTTGGCTGATTACGATAAGTTTTGGCAAACGTTTGATAAATTCATTTATTTGGCAACAGATAACTTGGTAAATATATACACTTGGAGATGGGAACAAGAGGAAAACTTAATAAAACAAAAGAATCAAGGAATGTCTAAAAAACAGGTGAACGCGTTCGTTGATAGATATTACCCAGTTTATAAATTATACTATCCAAAATTGATTGCTCAGGGTGTTGTTAAAACGAGCAGAAACTCAAACATGAGACTTGATATCTCATTGAAAAGAGAATTGGTTCTGAAAAAGGTATTTTAAGGGGGAACCACTTTGATGTGTTGCAGACAAACTCGGTTTTTAATCATAATGTCAATTTTTAAGTACCTGACATTATTTATCTCAGTGATATCCTCACTTTCATATGTGTCAGCAAATTCGTCGTTGAAATATATTGTCGCAAATGTGTCAAATTTAAATTTAGTTTTGTATAACTCTGTGTTTTTAAGTGTAGCAGATTCGACAACAATAACCGGTGTAGCCATATTGCATTTGTCATAATTGCAATAAGCGATCTCCTCGTCACCTTCATAGCGATTTTGCAAGATCGCATTGAAATCTTGCTGAATGTAATGCATCATATAATTAATCACCCTTGTGGCCAATCCTTGGCCCTGATACAGAGGGTCAGTAGCAATTATTGCCAATTTATAAACAATGCCTTTTAGATTGAGAATATGCAGTTCAGTGTAAGCAATCCTTCTAGTGACTCGATTGAACTTCCTAACTCCTTTAGATCCAAGCAAGAAAAACGCACTTAGAACTGATAAATTGTTGGTAATGAATTTCTTAATTCCATTAGATTTCCTTCTTGATGCATTGCTTTGGATTAAGTTCGAGCAACCAGGCAATTTCCAAGCTGATATCGTTGTCAATTGATTCTCCAAGGTGTCCTTGATACCAATTAACAAGTATTCTTCATCATTAGATAAATAGTAACTGACTTGTTTCTTAAAAAATTCAAATTTCGTTTGCCTTGTGAAACTATCATCTGGTATACCTTTGAAAAGATGATGGAAATAGTATTTGGAGAATGTATCATTTTCAAAAGCCACTAACATTATCCTGGCTGCTTGAACATAATTGGAATTATCTATCAAGACAATCTCATAATTATTAGACATTTAAGAAATAAGCCTGATGGCGGATAACTTTTACGATTTTTGTAAATAAATAAAAAAGAATAGGTAAATAGTTTTATTTTGAGGCTTCAAATATATATCAGGACCAGCACCCTCGAATGCGGGCTGGCGCGACCTGCGCGTGTGACTGGCCATCCTTTTAAGGTCGTCGGAAAATAACTCCGGAGTTTCAATTCAACTCAAAATCACTTCGCAATATTTTAATTACTGGTAAAAGATCAATCGATCTGACCAATTGATACAGCTGCTCAATTGACTCGAAGTAACGCCGAAATTAATACTCAATTCATTGATCAATATCTTCTCAATCTTAATCAAATTTCGAGAATCCATTGGTTCAATATTAGACATCTCTGCATAAGATCCACTTTCACCACTAGATAATGTTTCACTGGGGAACTCACCCCCATTATCATCAGTTTCATCATCCTGATTGTCATCAGCAAAGATTTCCAATAATTTCCTCTCTGAAATATTAAGTGATTCATGGGTTAACTTATGACCCTTAATTAACGTTGTTGAAAACCATTTGAGATATTTGTCCAAGATTATTGGGTCATCAGCCCATTCAATTAAATTCAACTGGTCTTTCTTCTTCTTATTAATCGTCAAATAGTTTAAGAAATTCTCAAAGTTCTCATCGTTCTGTTTGATCATATCCTTCTTCTCATTTACTAGCAAGATCCACATATCCCATTGCATTAATTGAATATCTTTGGGTTGTAAAATATTCTGAGCCGTAAAATAGAGTTTAGCAAACGTTATCACTAAGCAAATTAGTTTAATTTCGGGCATTTGTAGAAGTGCTCGAACACTTCTAGAATTTCTTTTAATTATTGAAGCATCATCACAACCAACTGCAAACCTGATCCCTCGATCATCAACAAATTGCTTTATTAAAATATACAACTCCTTAGGTAGTCTCATCTCTATTAAAATTTTCATCAACAAAATTTCATAATTAATTTCCATCGGTATAGTTTGATATTCAGATAATATAGAAATCACAATTTTCAAATTGATATAAAACTCGGAGTTCCCAGGAATGAAACCTGGTTCAAACCTCTTTAAATAATGGTTAGGTAATCGTTTCAAATAGTCTCTGGGTATGCAGTTGGTTAATTTCATATATGGTAATTTATTTACTGAACATAACCTTATAAAGTCATTTGAATACAAGGGGAATTTCAAAATTTGGCAACCAATGTAGCATAACGTAATCGAATGAATCAAAGGAGGGGACCCTGAAAACTCACCAGCTTTCACATTACCCAGAACAATTGCTTGCAAATAACATTTCCATAGATCTTTCACTACGGTTTCGAGGCTGTCAGGGACATTCTTGTTTTCAATAAGCCATTTCACCTGCACTTTCAATCCTTCTTGAAAACATTGATAAAATAGTTTCTTACCTGCTTCACCAAAGAGTCTCTCTGAATGTTGTAATTTCTGCTGTTTCACCTCATTGATAGAATACACCTGAGATTGGGTTAATGTTGGTAAATTTAATCTTCTTGTTTGGGTGTATGTTTCTCCGTCTTCTTCGTCAATTTCAAAATCTCCTTCTCTAACATGCCCATATTGACAAACTTTCTGGCCTTCAACTGTTCTCCATAACCTCGATCTACAATTATTAACTCCACAAACTGGGCCTCTTGTAAGTCTGGTAGACATCAAAGATTGTGAGAATCTTTAAGGGCATCCGCTTTAAATTTTTTCTACCTGCATATAGAAATTTTTCACCCGCGATGCTATCGAACTACGAAGTCACTCTCGAAAATACTAACAATAACATCTCATCTTCTGATTACGATCTACAAATTTTATTGAATCATGACTTTTATATTAAAAGCATACCATTTATTATTACAACAAATAAATTAAGTAATTTAATCAGCGTTTCTCTTAGCCTTGTGTTTAGCTTGTCTTTTACCAGTACCGAAAGTTTTCTTACCTCTATTCTTTCTTTGTCTTCTTTGTTGTCTAGAAGCAATTTCCTTCTTTTCGGTCAAACCGTATCTAACTAATCTGTAAGTTGGTTCAAATTTTTTCAAGTCAGCAACAGAGTTGTAAATTAAACCAAAACCAGTTGATTTACCACCACCGTATTGAGTTCTGAAACCAAAAACTGAAACAGATTCTTTATCAGCTTTGTATATAGTGGCCAATTTTTCTCTTAATTCATCTTTAGAGACATTAGCTCTGTTTGGGTGTAAAACATCAATGACGAATTGACGTCTAGCAAGGAGTGGGTTTGAAATAACTTTTCTAGTTCTGATGGTAACCGCGTCACTCTAAATGGGAGGTTAATAATTGCTCTTTCTAATTAGCTAATTCACTTCGAAGAATAGGGAATGATAATTATAGGTTGATAGTGATAATTCTTCATTTACTTTGCACAATTTTTCATCAAAATTTCATAACTTCGCTTGTCAATATCCAATAAATCTTTGTTGTCGTCTTTCAATTCACAATACTTCATTTTAGTTTAATTGTGATTTTTGATCTTGCCTCTTTGTGTTGGTTTCTTATTACTGTATTATTATCTTTAGCCCTATACTTTGTCAACTTTACAATATTCAATAATTTATTTTGATGATATAATTTCCTAGCCAATACAATATATTAAAACCTCTTTCATCACTCATTGGCAATAATACTATTCCCTGTCCTATTCTAGTGATACATATCGAAATATACGAACCATATTGATATCCTCGATAATTTACAAACTTAAGAAAGATTTCCTTAGTACAATATTTCAAGCTTTGATATTTTTTTTTTCGTAGGTAGTGTGGGCGTCCAAGCTAACAATTTTTCGTGGTGCAAAGGTGTTGGAAAAAGTAAAAATCGAAATGACAAGCAGTTACCAAAAATGAAAAACACAGTCACATACATCACGTGGTAAATTGTGTTATTTTTTTTGGTCCCAGAGTCTTGTCATTTCTAAAATCACATGACTAAATATAATAGATTTTGAGCCCTTGAAATGATTTGACTCATTGATTATATAAGCTATTGGTTATTTAGGAACTCCATTTATTTTTCAGTGATCGCCGCGGTTCACCATGTTGATTGAGCGGGCATGGCTCTCGCTAAATATGGTTTTTTTTTGGTTCATTTTTATTCTTTCAATAATGGAAAGACCCGCGCAGTCCCTGGCCGACTGACTCACTCACCCAAATCTCATTAATTGAACCGAATCCTCGAGGACATCCAATTACGATAACACACACATAATTAATAATTAATCCTGCATTGAATTACTATAAATACGTCTAAGTGCCGCTGTAAATATTCACCTATTAAAATTTTCGGGGAAAAAAAAAAGCAAGAAAAATTACAATGAAATCAGTGGTTCAGCAATTCTTCAATAAGTTTAAGAAACCTAAAAGAGATGCCGATGTTGGGATCTCCCTCGGTGATCAAGATCCTATTATTAAATCTAGTACGCACAACGATTGTGACAATAACCCACCAGAAGAAACAGTAAAAACCTTGACCAAGCGGAAACAAAAGGACCTTGACGAGGAAGAATCCTGTAATATAGTAGAAACCAGTGCATCTCCTCCATTTATTGATTCACCTCCAGATGGTGGACTCACTGCTTGGCTAGTAGTGTTTGGATCATTCTGTGGATCAACTGTTGTCTTTGGTACTATGGATTCCATTGGTGCCATTGAAGTTTACTTGGCTAAAAATCAATTAGCAAACGTGCCAACATCAACGGTAGGCTGGATATTTGCGCTTTTCTTAATTATTGGGTTTGGGTTTATCTTTATAACTGGACAATTATTTGATCGACTTGGTGCTAGAATACCAATGGTTGTCGGCACAATATTAACGTTCATCGGATTATTCGCGACTGCAAATTGTACCACAGTTTATCATTTCATCTTGGCGTTCAGTGTCACTACCGGGTTAGGATGTGCTATCTTGTTAGCTCCATTAATGGGGGTTGTACCTCAATATTTTGAAAAGCATATTGGATTAGCTGCAGCAATTACAACTTGTGGTGGATCAGTAGGTGGCTCAATTTATCCAATTGCCCTTCGCAAATTGTATGAATCGCTTGGGTATGTGTGGGCAATGAGAATTTTTGCATTCATTAATGGTGGGTTATTAGTAATTTCCACAGTTTTAGTCAAGGCAAGATTGAAACCTCAAGGAAGTGATGAATATAATAAGAAATCATTAACAGGGAAGATTTTGGAATGTTTAGCTGATTCATTGGATTTTGCTGCATTGAAAGAAGCACAGTTTTTAACTGCCACTTTAGCGACTTTATTCTCCGAGGCTACCATTGTGGTTATGGTTACTTATTTCGCTTCATATGCTATTGCTAGAGGTGTGAGCGAAGATACTGCTTATTTCTTGCTTACTTTACTTAATCTTGTTGGTATACCTGCAAGATATGTCACCGGTTTCTTAGCGGATAACTTGGGTAAATTTAATGTAATGATAGTCATGGTGTTTGGTATTGCTATTAGTTGTTTAGTGATCTTGTTGCCATTTGGTAATCACGTTGGAATCCTTTATCTCTTTGTCGTGATTTTCGGTATTGTTTCATGTTCAGTCTTCACATTAACCCCAGTGTGTCTTGCTCAAATTACTAGAGTTGACGCGTTTGGTAAACGTTATGGGACGATGTACTTGGTTGCGACTTTGGGTAATTTGCTAATTCCTGCTGCTGGCGCCATGATTGGTCATCATGAAAATATTCCTAGATTTAATAATTATATTATCTTTACTGGGATTATCTGTATTACTGGTGGATTATTTTGGTCAATTTCCCGATACATTGGAGTTAGAGCAAAATTGGTTGTTTACTAGGATTGTTTACTGGATTTCAATTCGCTTCTATTTTTTATAATTAGTTTGATAAAAGGAGTTTTGTTGTTCTGTTTTTCTTTTGTTATATAATGGATTTTCTTAGTTCAATATTATTTTTATGGATCCGTTGGAGTGAAAGTGCTTAAGTATGCTTTGTAATGCATGGCTGGATAGGTGGGATGACACGGCGGGTAACTATTGTAGATTCACGAGGGTTCCCTCTTCACCGCCAAAAGCTACGAAACTTGTTTGAAACATATATACTCACCAGTAAATAGTAATAAAACACCATCAGTAATAACAGTTAAATATGAGTGCTTTCGCAGAAGATGGTAAGTAAAATGAACACCCAAAGAAAGACAAGAAAAATAGAATAAATGACTAACGTGACATTCAGATAAATATGAATATCGTTTAGATATTGTCCAACAACCTCAAAGAGCTAGAATGTGTGGGTTAGGTGATAAGGATAGAAGACAGATTAGTCCACCACCATGTATCAAACTTACGATTTATGATAGATTAACAAACACTGAGATTCCACCAGATAAAGTCACTAATGCTTCGTGTTACATGCTAATTGCTGAACTTTGGGATCCAAAAGGTGTTAAAAATTTATCAATTGTTGACACATTACAAGATAATCAACCTGTTGGCAACGGGATAAACGATGAAGAAGAACAAGATGATTTCTTGGGAGATGACCATAATAATTTGAATTCCAATGGGTTTGATTTGAATACTTTGAATCAAATGAATAATTCAGAAAATGTCACTTTAGTGAACAAATTGGATGACCCAGCACCAACCCGAAATTTAATTGGTAACAATGTTACTAATGCTTTTAAATTATTTGATGATCAAAATAGATTGGGGATTTGGTTTGTGTTACAAGATTTATCTATAAGAATTGAAGGAAAATTTAAATTGAAATTTTCATTATTTAAATTGAACCCAACTACAATCTTTGAAAGTATTGACAATAATGCTAATGAAGTTGACCTAAATACTCCAGGGAAATCTATACCTATTTTGGATTATAAATATAGTGATGTCTTCCAAGTTTATAGTGCTAAGAAGTTCCCTGGGGTTATGGATAGTACCGCATTATCTAAGGCATTTGCTGGCCAAGGGGTTAAAATCCCAATTAGAAGAGATAAAAAGGGCTCCAATTAAAAGAAAAAAAATTAAATATTATTACTTTGTACAATTTGCTTTTATTACACTTACTTTTTTTATTCTGTGATATATATTTCACCTTTCCTTATTTTACTTTAATTCACTTCGACGTTTTATAATTTATAGCTAAATTTATGAGAAGAATGAATACTAATGTAATCCATGGATTTGTTACATACAAAGTAACATGAAACACACAAAAAATATCTATTGGTTTACAGCGCCATTTAATCTCGTCATCGCTGAGTCTGGGCGGCCTTAGTAATTGTCCTTTCTTGCCCAGTAGGGCTAGTTGATTTCATTTAGAAATTAAAAGGGCAACCCAACCATCTTCCTTTTTGACTTTTTTCATGACGCGGGTGAGAAGCACCAGGCGGAATTATACATGATTTTGGCAGGGGAACCACTTAAAGTTCGATCGCCTCCTGGTAAATCGAAAATCAAATCAGTTCCACAACTCTGAAACAAATAATAGATATTAATAGATATCAATAAAAAAAAAAAATTTTTTTTTCTTCCTTTTTCCAATTATTCATTATTAATTTCATTAGGTAATGGCAAAGTTCTCTGATAATTTCTGGAGTTACGATTACTCCACCGGTAAGTGTAAAAGGAAAAACCAAAAGCTGGTAAATTGAACAAGTATTATTAACATGGTAAGGCTTAAATACCCTTTTTGCTAAGCTTCACGACGGGTGCCAAGAGAATCAAGATTACATTCACTTATTCACTGCTAGACAACAAAGCGAATTGCAATTTGGAGAATCCTTAGCCCAACTTCCAAGCAAATTTGTTGGTGGCTCACCAAGTTATAATTCAACCACAAAGAAAGGCTTTATCGGGATCAATGGTCAGCTTGTTAAAGAAGCAG
Organism: Saccharomycopsis sp. KB-2023a; assembly: GCA_030450195.1. NCBI lineage: Eukaryota > Fungi > Ascomycota > Saccharomycetes > Ascoideales > Saccharomycopsidaceae > Saccharomycopsis > Saccharomycopsis sp. KB-2023a. The sequence continues at coordinate 193,383 of JASJSC010000003.1, read as the reverse complement.
ACTATCATTTAGAAATTGCTAAAAACATTGAAAATCATGTTATTCAACCATTCACAGCTTGGGCTATTAAACATAAAGAAAGAGTTGAATTCAGTGAAACTGAATTGATTGCGAAAGTTAAAAATCATCAAAAATTAGCTGCCACTGTTGATAAATCAAGAATTCGTTATTTCAACAAAGTTAGATCCGCCGAAGATTTTAAGGAAAAATTGGATAAAAAGATCACTGAAACTATTCAAAGAGCAAACACTGATCCTGAAGAAGTCATTGATGAGAAAACTGCTTCTTCTTTAAAAAGATCAAACACTACAATTGTTGATGACATGAAAAATTTGACAGTTAGTAAGAGTCAATCTAATGAAGACCAAGAGGCCATCACTCAATTTTATATTTTAGGTGGTGCTGAGTATTCTCATGATCAATTGAAAGATATCTTGCATACTTTGCTTACAGTGGTTCCAAAATTTTCTCATAAAGTTCCAATCTTTGGTACTTATGAAAGAGTTTCAACTGGTTCTTCCATCGTTGAGACAATTCAAAAAAATTTAGGAATTACAAAATTAGATGCCATTGAACAATTTGGCCAAGATTTGATTTCTAATGGATTTTTAAGAATGATTGGCGCTGTCGGTAATCAATTTGCCAACAGCTCAAAATTAAATTATCAATGGAAACCTGAAGCTTATAAACTTGCTGATATCCCTTTTGAAGGTGAGAATGTTGCTGTTAATCCAGCTCTGACATTTTATAGTGGTGTGAATGACTTAAATAATACTATTAAATTTTCTGAATATTTTGAAGATGTTAAAGGGATGATTACTACTTTAGAACCAAATGAAGAAAACTATAAGAAACTTTTGAAAGACGTTAAAAAAGCTGAAGTAGAATATTTTGACAACACTAAATTATTGGATACCTTGAGAATGGAATTGGAAGAAAGCATTGAAGATCATTTAACATTCATGCAAAGATGTGAATTAGATAGATTGAGAGCTATGAAGAAAGTTAGTTTAGATTTCTTGTCAATCTTGGCGAACAAATTCAGTTCATTAAAATCTGTTGTTGATAAATCAATGGAATTCCAAGATCTAATGAAACCAGATGAAGATCTTTTACAAATGATTGAAACTTTTAAGACTGGATCATTCATTCCTCATCTTAAGGTATTTGAAGATTTCTTTGATTCACAAGATACCCAAGTGTTTGGGGTTGATTTGCAAAAAAGATCAAGATTTGATAACAAGAATGTTCCATTGATCATTTCTACGCTCATTATTCAATTGGATGAATTATACCCAACTATGAAAGATGATGATGAAAGAATTTCTTGTTGGTTAAGTGACGTTCAGTTATCAAAAGTTCATGAATTGAGAAATACTTTGAACGATCCAAAATTAAATATTACTGGAGAACTTTTAAGTAAATATAGTCCAACAATGTTAACCGCAGTTTTACGATTATATTTATTAGAGTTGCCTAATTCAATAGTGCCAAATGAAAAATTCTATTTGATCAAATCATTATATGAACAATATGGAGAAGAATCAAAATTAAATGAAAGAGTTGTCGGGTTAGAAAATTTACTTGTTGATTTGCCAAGACCTAACATTACCACTTTGAATTATTTATGTTCTCATTTGAGTAATTTTATCGCTAATCTTGCCTTGAAAGATGGTGAAGGCTCAGAAGATTTCAAGGTTAAAATTTGCACTAAATTCGCATTAGCAATATTAAGACCAAAACCTCAAAATGTTGTATCAATTAATGATCATCATTCATTCAGATTATTTTATGATTTATTGAGTCACAAAGATATCATTTTCAAAGAATTGAAAAAAAGAAACACAGTTAAGAAAAGTTCAGTGTCAAGAAAATCTTCTAAGATTGAACCACCACAGCCGGTTATTGTGCCAGCTGATGATGATGTGGTGGCCAACCCCGGACCTGAACTCCCTCCAAAAATTGCAGTTGACGGTGCTCCATTAGCTCGTAAAGGCTCTCACGATGAAGAACCAGACACCGTCATCAATTTTTAATAAAATATTAAAAAAAAAATCAATAAAAAAGATGAAAGAAAAAAATTTAATGAATCGTCTATTTACAACTTATATACGTTTTCTGTCGTCCACTTCTTTTCGGCTAAGATTCCACCAATTGCTCCTTGTTTTAGCACATCAGGTTTGGCTCCACTTATATAAGTAATATAACCTTCAGGTCCACACACAAGGGCTAATGAAGGGTTGTTTTTAGGTAAATTTTTAGTACTGTAAGACTGTTGGAGGGCGCTATTATAATATACAACTTTTTCATCTGTGGTGATCACAACTTCAGTTTTAGTCACATCTTGTTCTTTCGATCCAATCGCCTCTCCTTTTTCTCCCTTAAGACGCTTCAAATTTTCCTTAATCAATTTCTCCCTCTTGATTTCCTCTTCGATAGAATTATCCTTCTGTTTGTCATTTGGGACGCCAGGTGTCTCAACATCGCCCAATCCAATTGGCTTATCTTTGGCATCCTCAAATCTTCGTAATTTCACTCGATCTAATTTCTCCAAGAAATAAAGTAAAGTGTTGAACTCCTCAGGGATTTCACTGCTGTTTCTATAAGAGTAGTATAATTCCATATGGCCCTTGAATGGGTTTTCAGTCAACAACATTTGCAACCCTGGAGCAATTCCAGTTCCACCAGCAAAAAAAGCCACATTGTTAGCGCTAGCAGTAACATAAGGGTCGGCGGCAACTTTTGAAGGAATATTATCCATCTTTGGTCTTTCGAAGTTAGCTACTGGTTGCTTAGGGAATGTGAACTCTGTGAATGGTCCTCGCAACTCTAATATGCTGCCGATCGGCATTGATCCAATCCATTTCGCCACTTCCCCGTTCCTGTATTTCTTAATATAAAGACAGAACTTCCCATTATCCTCATTGAACAATCTCAATCTTGGTCCATCAAGTGTATTCTCGAGTTCTAAAGGTAGCGGCGTATATTTTCTCACAACCATGATCTCCGGCTGTTTCACCTCAACACTCCAGAGACGATCACCGCTCCAAAACCCTTTCGTCTTGAAATATAATGACTTTAAGTCATTTTTATTCTTGGGGGTCAACTCGATCACAAAATGCTGGGCATCGATATCTCTTTTGTTGGTGATCTTGAACTCGGTAAAGTAGTCCGGAGAAAGAAGTTTCTGCTGCTCGGCGGTCTTGCCCGCATCTGGGTTAGAAAAATAGTAGATTGTGTAAAGAGCCCATCCTCCAACTCCTAAAGAGACAACAATAGGGATGTATTTCTTGTAGCGGACAAGGAAATTCTCGTTCGATTGACCATGAAGTGGATGGTTAAACTTTGGGTTGCTTGGATATTGAAACTCAGTAGTTCGATAGCTTACCTTCGGAGACTCCCCTGAAACTTTGAATTTCTCTGGAATATTATTTGGCTTTAACTCATTGAATATCTTTGAACTATTGTGGAACGATCTAAAGGGGAGTCTCAATCTGGGTATTTTCCACATGTTGGATATATATATATATGTATCTTCTTCAGTTAGGAAGGCCTTTTAACTTTTCAATTTTCGCGCTTCGCAGATTTTAACAAAAAAAAAAAAAAAAAAAGAAAAATTTTGAAAGGGGGAATCAGCGGACACCCATACAAGAAGTGATATGACCGATATTAAGCTCGTACAAACTCTTAACGGCCACAATTCAAAAGTATGGTCTTTGGCGGTACATCCAACTTTACCACTTTTGGCCACTGGATCCGAGGATAGGACTTCGATAATCTACGATTTGAACAATTTCAATGTGATTACTAAGTTCAGCGATACTCATAAGAAAACGATTCGATCAGTGAGTTGGAAGCCCACCGCGATGCCATGTCTTGCATCTGGGTCATTTGATTCCACTATGTCAATTTGGGCAAAAACCGACGAAGATTTCGAGATGGATGAAGACGATATGAACGACGATGATGATGAACATGAAGGCACCAGCAGTAACAAGCAGTGGTCATTAATGGCGATAATTGAGGGTCACGAGAATGAGATCAAGTGTGTCAGTTGGTCTCACGATGGTCAGTATTTGGCTTCTTGTTCCAGGGATAAGACGATCTGGATCTGGGAGGCTGACGAGTACAATGAGGAGTTTGAATGTGTTAATGTTCTACAAGATTATCATAACCAAGACATTAAGTTTGTCTTATGGTGTCCTGAGAATTATTTGATCAGTGCTTCATATGATGACACAGTGAAGATTTTCAAAGACGGGTATGGAGCCGACGAATTGAATTGTGTATGTGATTTGAATGCTCATGAAGCGACAGTATGGGCTGTTGATTACGAGAAAAAGCAAAATGAGTGGCGGTTTGCTAGTTGTAGTGACGATTCAACTATTAAAGTATGGAAACGTCATGGAATTATTGAAGATGTTGAGGATTGGAAACTTGAACTGACGTTGCCCCCGATTCATAAAGGGCCTGTTTATTCTATCAGTTGGAGTAAATCTGGAAGAATTGCTAGTGGAGGCTCAGATGGTAAAATTGTTATCTATAAAGAAGAGAGTGAGGGCAATTGGGTAATTGAGTACACTAAACCTTTTGCCCATGGTGTATTTGAATTAAATTGTCTTGTGTGGACCAAAAGCAACTCAGGCGAAAATGATAGATTAATTACAGGTGCGGACAACGGTACGATAAATGTTTGGGAGATTCCACTTACGAAATGAATAATGAATGTGCTTTTATTTTTTTTTTTTTTTTTCGTTTTTTATAGAATATTTGCTTCTTTCAAAGTAGTGACAATTGCTTCGTAGACATTGTCAACTATATGAGTTGGTTTCACTTTCAAATTTGCGAAATCCTCATCCTGATAAACCCCGGTTCTAACTAAACAACTTTCCCATCCATAGCCGTTTGCACCAGCGATATCCGATGCTGGGTTATCACCAATCATATAGACTTTCTTAAAAGGACTGTTTATTGGTGCTTCACCTAATTCAGGTACAACTTGAATTAAATCAGTGTTTGTTTGATATATTAACTTCTCGTCTTCTAAAATCTTACTTCTCCAGTCAATTAATGCATTATGAGTGTAATCATAAGTGACCTTCTGAGGTTTCCCTAACACCACATCTATCAATTCACAGCCATTTAATTCTTCGTACAATCTTTCCACGATTATACGGAACGCTCCTTGGCCAAATCTCGACAATTTATAATCGTTAACCCAAAGCAAATCATCATTGGAGAAAAAAATTGGGATCGCTGGCTCGCTTAAATGATTCGAACGCTTCGTACCAAACAATCCATTAACAGAATTCAATAAATCAGAAATGATTTGAGTGTCGCTACCCATATCTCTAGGGTCATTGAACACCATGATTGCATCAAACGGTTTCTCAAACAATTGCAACTTATTTGGGTCAATAGCCCAATCATGAAGTTGCGCTTTCGTGTATTTATGGAAAGGCCACACTGGTGATTTGGCCCTAAGGATATCTATAGGGATAACAACATCTTTGAAGCCATATTCAAGGGCAACTTGTCGAGCTTTATCTTCCGGTCCACCCACAGCAAGAATCCTTTCATACTTTAAAGTTAATGTCTTGAATGGGGTATGTGATTGGACTAACTGGATGGGGTTCAAATTAACTCCAATTTTAGAGGATAAAAACTCAGTTCGAAGTTTCTCGGTGGTCCCACCACCATTAGTCAATAACATGAACGGTATCTTTTTCGAGTTTAAGAGTTCTAAAGTAGGTTTCGCGTACTCTAATGGGTTCCCACCCCTCATTAACACCCCATCAATGTCAAAAACAAAGGCTAACTCATCTGGTCGTATACCTGGACCGCTATAGAATCTGACAGTCGATCTAGGGCGAATGACTCGAAAAACACCGGCTCTCATTACAGTGAATGTCTTGTTGTCGGATGATCTTAATTATCTATTCTGCAGCTATCCTAGATTGTGTGCATGAAAATTAGGTGCCCTGACGAATATCTTATGTAAAAGAAAAAAAAACTGAAAAATTAAATCACAACGAAATTTTCAAATAACTATATAACAAAAGAGATTTTTAAACAGATTTTTTAAATACAACAATGGCCACGAAGTTTAGAACGGCGAAATGGCTTGCTCAGTACGGACATGCTCCTCATGTTTACTTATTTAGAAATCTTGAATCTGGGCAGGTGCTTTATTCCCAATTTCCGTACTTCACCGAATACCAAATCAAGACGCAATTCCAACGACCAAATTGGCAAAATAGAAAACCATCCACAAGAAGAGACATATGGAGAGTTATGACGGTGGCTAACTTTGACGGTCATGACAAAGCCGTCGATGCTTACCTTGGTTTAGTAGAATTACGACATTTGCGAGACGTTACTCAAAAGTCGCAAGCCAATGAATTCAGAAAGAAAAACGAAGATGGGAACATATGGTACTCGGCACAATATAGACCAACTTATACTCAAGAATCAGTGGCCGATTTATCTGCCGTTGTGGATGAATTGAAATTAGCTAACACTAAAATTTTCTGGGAAGATTTGTGGAGAAAGGGTGATGATTCCCATTGGAATAATGAATTAGTGAAACATGAAGAGTTGGAAAGATTTAGTCCTAGAGAGGAATCAGCAATTTTAAAAAGATTGAGTGAGAAAGTGAAAGCTGAGCCAGGTAAACCTGTTAGTCAGCCTGTTAGCGAACATTCTGCTGTATAAGAGACGAAAAACAATTCTACTGTAAATAAACGACAAGAATAATTAAAATCATATTCTATATTTGTAAATGTAGTAGTCTATGCTTCCTGCAATAGAAATATAATATTCATAATGTTAAGTATGGAGACTGTACTCCAGGCTATTATTGAAAGTGCATTAATTAGAGTACTATTAGAATAATCAACATATTTTGTCTCATCGTGCGATTCATCTTGGGGAATCGAATTATATCCTTGTGCGGTATCCTTTTCTTTTATGGCCACTCTCATTATCTTCTTACTGCAAGTGAAATACACTAATGGAGCAGAACAAAACGGTAAAATAAACGATAGCACAACTTGACTGCCATTTAAAATATCATTAATCCCTTTTCTTCCTGATGTCACAGTGACGAATAAACAAGGAACAATAGCAATTGATCTAGTAAGTACTCGTCTAACCCAAGGTTTAAAACTCCATTTAATAAATCCTTCAGACACAACTTGTCCTGCAAGAGTCACCACCAAACCGGAAGCTTGACCTGAAAACAACATTGCAAGTGCGAAGATTAATCCTGCCCCCTTTGAAATGTATTGATTCAACAATTCATAAATAGACACCAAATCAGCATCCTCGGCGTCTGGAGTTCCGTATAAAGCTGATCCAGCAACTATTAAGATTGAAGAATTAACAAACGTGGCGACAAACAACAAGGAAATTATCAATTCCCAGTATGAGTATTTTAAACTGTAACGTATTGATTGCGCCGAAGGTTTGTATTTCTTATCCAATTCTGGGCTATCAGTCTTGTTATTTGCCTCGATTATTTCCAATTGTTCTTGTTTTATGAGGCCATTCTTAATATCAAAGTCTTTTAGTCTTGGCTGTACTAATGCTGACCCTAAAAATAATGAATGTGGCATCACTGTAGCACCAACAATAGCGCATCCAAGGTAAATAGCCTTATCTTCCAATAACTCTTTCGATGGGAGGAATCCAGAGTATAAATCGCTTTTGTTTGGGATATCTAATTTGAATAACTCTAACGTAAAACAAAGAATCGTCAATGCCACTAAAAGTGAGACAAATACTTCGAAAATTCTCAATTGTCTTATCGATCCATCAGGACGATAGAAGTACAATATTGCCAAAACGTCGAATATTGTTAGCATGACCCCGTAATTTAGTGGGATATGGAATAAGATATCGAGAGCAATTGCAGTGCCCACAATTTCTGCTAAATCAGTCGCGATAATCGCGCTTTCAGCAAAGATATATAAGATAATATTAACCCAACGAGGCAAATGCTTGCGGCAATTTTCAGCCAAGTCAAGTCCAGTAACTGACCCTAATTTTATACATAGACATTGTAATAGTATCGCGAAAAGATTGGATATAAACACAACGAATAGTAGTTTGTATTGATATGTGGCACCTGAAGTCGTGTTACTACTGAAATTCCCTGGATCGATGAATGACACAGCAACAAATATTGACTGGAGGAAGAATCCCATGAATTTTCTCATTACCCGAATCATTCTTGATATATTTGTTATAATTAAAACTATTATTTTCCTGAACGTTCTCTTAGGGGGTGTCAATTATTATTTTTTTTTTCTTCTTCTTCCAAATATCAAAAATAGCGCCTCTCTCTGCAGCATAATCTCGTGAATTATAACATACATACATAATCTACATAAAAAGCCCTTCAATCTCTTTAATTCTTCGTTGTTTCTTCTCAATTTCGTCCTCACCAATAGTTTCCCCAATCTGTCTTTTTTTCTCTTGAATTTCCAATACTTTTTCCTCAATGGTGTTTCTCATTATAAATCGAATGATTTTAACGTTTTCAGTTTGACCGAATCTATGAATTCTGTCAATTGCCTGATTTTCCATTCCAACATTCCAATAAGGTTCCATAAGGAAAGCATTTGCCGCTACAGTTAAATTTAACCCTACTCCACCGGCTTTCAAAGACAATAGCAAGACCACAATTTTATCACTATCTTCAATTCTCTTTGTATTGAATTCATTCAATACATTTTCTCTGTTATCAACGTTCAACCTCCCATCAAATTTCAACACCTTGAAACTGTTTGGCAATTTAGCTACGGTAGCCTCGATTAAATCTAAGAAACTCGTGAATTGAGAAAACACAACTACCCTGGAACCTGGTGATGAATCAACAAGAATCAGTAAATGTCTCATTAATGCCTCAATTTTCGAGGAGTTGATATCATTATTCCAATTCCCCAAAACTATTGGATTGGCAGAGACGTCACCTTCATCTGACATTTTCACTTCTAATATTCTAATGTCACTTCCAAATATAATATTGCATTTAGGGCAACTGATAGGTGTGACGTTGGTGAATTGGAAAACACAACTGTCACAAAATACATGATTACAACTGGTAACAAACATTCTCAGATTGATTTCATTATCACAGTTTTCACAGTTTTCATTATTACAGACTTTAGAAAGTGCCCTCTCTTTCCATTCATTTAATCTTTCCTCGTAATCATCATCTTGCTTGCCAATTTCCTCAGGATCCAAATTCCCCATAATAGTATAATGACAGCAACATTGCCTCAACCTTAAAATATGTGTGAGAATTGTACTATAGTTACTTAAAAGTTCCCCTCGTTTCATACTTTCTTTAACTGTAGTCTCTGCCCTTTGTAAAAACTTGTTATAAATATCCCTTTCTTCCATTGTGAAATAAACATTTTCAATATTGATTATTTTATCAGGAAGTTCCACCAACGGGTTCCCTTGCCTATTCTTCATGGCTTTAGTTCGTCTCAATAATATTGGCTCCAATATAAGTTTAACCACATCTAATGCCTTAGCGATTTCTTTACGTTCAAATGGTGCCGAGACGAATATGTTCCAAAACGAATGCATTGCCCATGGTTCAACTTTCAAAAACCTTAGTAAGCCAAACAAATCGTCCAAGCTATTAATAATTGGTGTCCCCGTTAGGGCCCATCTTCTATCAGACAACAAATCCGAGCAAGCGTTAGCGGTTTTCGTGGTGCGGTTTCTAATTGTATGACCTTCATCCAACACAATTCGGAAAAACTTTACTGAATAAAGACCAGTCGATCTTCGTTTCTGCAGTGACCACTCAGTTTGTATGGTCCCATATGTAGTTAACACCACAGTTGGTGGGTTAGCACCCAGTAATAATTTCTGCCTTAGATTAATATCTGTAGAATTACCATAGTAAATGAAACAAGATATGGAGTTTTTGTTGTTTCGATTGGTGAATTCTGAGGACCACTGTGAAAGCAAGGAAGTGGGTATCACGATTAGAGTAGTTCGAGAGGCATAATCACCGTTAGTTGAAGGGTTCAAGTCTTGCGGGCATGAATGGATAAGTGATAGCGTCGAGATGGTTTTGCCGAGTCCCATTTCATCGGCTAAGATTCCCGATTTGCAATTGGATTTGATTAATGGCTCGACGAACGAAAATTTGCATGTGTAATTATTGAAATAGAAGAACTCATCCCGACCTTCTTCTGGTTCCTTTTCTTTATCTAATGGGTACTTGGGCCATTTATATTTACTCCACATTGGGTTAATAATCCCCACATTAGTCGAATCTTGTAAATAAATTGCGCTGTTATCTAAATTCTCTAATAGCTCTTTCTCATTTGATGTTTCCACGATTTTCTTTCTGGTAGCATCTTTTAGTTCATTTAGTAGCCTGTATTCTTTTTCACGATGCAACATCCAAGCTAATCCTTGTTTCTGATATGGTCGGAGAGATATATCCATAGATGTAGGCGGGTCAATTTCTGGTAACGATTGAATATCGTTTGATGACTGAGTAGATTTATAAAATTCTTGTAATTGTGCGAGATTCAATTCTGCTGTAGTATTGGCTTCAACTTGTTGTTCCTTTTCTTCATCTGAATCATCAAGAGAAATGACATTCTTGGTCTCTGGATCTTGTTTGAAAGCACCTTCAATTGGTTTCAATCTAATGAGATCAAATAATTTCTTAATTAACACAGTTTTAGGTGGTTCTTTCAAGGTGGTTCCTTTTAAACTACAAATCAATTCTTCAAAATCAATGACATCGGTGTCATAATCAACGCCATGAGAAGTCAAATAAATATCAAACATAATACTGAACGAGTCACCAGTTGATAGTCTGTCGGTATCAAACAATAATCTAACTCTAATGCTAAGCGCTTTCTCATCAACTAAAGGATATAATACCCTGGCAGTATTTTGGGAAACCCGACCAATTTCCCTTGGCCCATAAATTCCTTCGTTTAATAACACCCTCAATGCGTTAACTTCTCTGGTATTATTTTTCTTAGCTTTCCAGTTTTTCCCTTTTGGTGATTGATTTTTGGAAACGAAAAGTGGAGTCCCATTTTGAAGTTTCTTAATTATTGTTCGAGTAGCATAGGCGGTATCGTGAATACTTCCAATATACTTTCTCCAATTATCACGCAATTTGATTCTTTTCTTGGGCTGTTCATCGATTTCTTTTGACTCTTCTTCTTTCTTGGAATCAGCTTCAGCCGTGACAGTTGTTGTTGCGTGGAGCTTGTCTATAGTCGAATGATGACTGGGCGATTTCGAGCACCCTTTAATTTTATTAGCGTCTTGAAATGATATCTGTTTGATGATATTTTTGGGCTGAGGTCCAGCTGATTGTAATTGAGATTGATTTTCAAAGAAATAATCAACCGCAGCGTCAATGTAATTGGGAACGTTGAAAAACATGCTAAATAAAATCTCGGCTTGATAGGAAGTGATCTCAGGTATCACTGAAGCTAACTGAGATTCAAATAATTCTAGCTGATCTTCGTCAATATAATTTTCTTTACTTGCGGGGCGTTTTGTCATGTTGTTTTTTGATGCGGTCCATTGCTTCGTTTTATTTATTCAGAGTAATATATTTGAAAAAATCGATGAGGAACGGGAAATTTTGACGCGCGTCATACATATGTAAATAGGATCTTTTCTGAGAAAAAAGCAATTGAAATCTATTGTTTTTCTATAAACTCAAAAAGTTATCCATAATTTAGCCTCGAACTGGACACGGTGAAATTCCTCATGGTTGATGAGCATAGGTAGTTGATTGCTGTGGACTAACGTTATCAGTCGCTGCTTCTAAAGCACTTGCACGCTGAAGAGTAGCGACCACTCTAAAATTTGTGTATCTGTCAAGTAATGTTCTAATATCTTATCTTGTTGCTGGTGACCAGTTTTGAGAGTTCGGCAAAAATTCGAATTTGGCATTGGTAGTTTACTGAGATTGGTTTGACACATTTCTACGTTTCTAACTTTTAACCCGTGGTGATCAAATGAAGTTCTGTTTTTTATAACCACGGGGCTAGGTCCAGTTTAAATAAATCATTCCTGGACATGATGCTTTCGTCGCTTTGAGACAATTTCTTACCATCTTTCATCAAATCATGAGCCCTTCTCACATTTAACCGACCTTCCACAACAAGAATCGTGACAGATGGATACAATATCAAACAGGAGAGGAGGAAGCCTTTTGGGCCTCCTGGAACTTCCTCTGGAAAAGCACGAAATTGTGCTGGAATAAAGCCTGGTTCTTGCCCTAGAATAGCAAGAAGATTTTCATTGAAAGGTTGCAATTGATTGGATTGATTGGGAGAGTTTCTGTTGCGTTCGGAGGTACTGGCTTCTTGTCATCATTTGGCAACTTTTGGTCTTCCTGGAAGCCTCTCTCTGGAATACAGGAGAAAACTATCTTGGAATAAAGTTACGAGCTTGCTCGGGAATATTAACGGGATCCTCGCTAACCAGGAGCTTATTGGATTGTCACATCTTTACGAAAGATCATAGCAGCATTGGCTGAGGAGTAAAACTAAATTAACATGGTTGACTAACATGTTGATTTTCTCTGTTGTTTATCGATGATGAACCATTGAATTGAGAGAAACACTCGAGGTTTATATATTATTGCAAAAAAATTTCTTTAATCTAACCGTCAATAGAGTCGTAAATTGTGTATGGAATTAAAATCAGGCAATGCCGAACTATCCTGAGATTTCCTGCGGCGAGGTTTCATCGAATGTAATATTTTCCACTAATTCCAGTGACGATTGGAAACAGAAACAACAGCATTGTTTAAATCTAGTTTGTCATACACCCATAGCAAGAACAAACGGATCGAGAAAGAGAAATTTTATTGTTTGTCGCTACATTTTCATTAATATTTATTCAAGCCTTGAATTATTTATATCTTCCTACCTATCATCATGTCAGTTGAATGGATTACCAGGCTTAAATCAATTGCCAAAAAGAGTTCCGTCATTTTTTCTCCCCTCCGTCAATTCAGAAACTTGGAAAGTAATAATTTTCATGTCCTGTTGCAAAGAACTATCTAGCGTAAGACAAAGGGATCGATCTATTGGACCTGAACGTCAGCATCGATATTTTTTTTAATGATAGAGGCAGTCAAGTATCGTTGCTTTTCATTATCATCATAATATGCTTCGTCGGCGTGTCCTACGACGAAAAAAAGTAGTAAATAGTTACATATCATCTATTGATCTATTCTTATCTACACACTTCTGAAGAGAAACCAATTCATTTATTCAATCCTCGACTGAGAAACCACCTTTTCTCACAGGAACTTTCATCGTTGCTTGACAAACTTTGCATTAACGGCTTTAATCAGAACAGCTCTGAGTTCCAGTAATCCTCGGGGACGTGAACACTTTGAGCTCTGGTGATAGCATATCCTAGTTCAATAATTTTTTGAGAATGTGAGTTTTTTGATTGAACAGCTACTATTATTCCACTTCATTAGGAAGCTGATAGGGCTCTTATTCTGGGAGTCAAAGTCGCAGGTTTGGACAAGCTCTTATTTTTTTCAACACAGGGATACCGACCAAAAATTTTAAATCAATGTGAACGTTTCTGCCCTTAACCACCAAGAGTCGGTAAGCAGTGTAAGTACCAGAGTGCCCCATTTTTTCAATTTTTCACTCATTCATCAAATTTGCTTTGAATGGGGGCTAATTCATATGCACACACATTCATTTCATTATTAACGTCAGTCAGCTAGGGGTTGACTTTGATCATTAATTAGTTATCAAAAAGATGGTTGAACCCTTACTGGACTGGCCGTTGACGTTGACTATCGATACAAGTAACGATTCGTGGAAAAGAAGCCATTCTCATGCTAGACTTCTAAAACCCGTTTGATGAAAGAGATAATCTATAAACAATTATTGTGAGGGAATAGAAAGCTGGAGTGGCATTTGTTTTATCCAACCCATCAATTCGTGGTGAGGGGCTTTTAGCTGTCTGCGCAATCAGTAAAGTAGTTTGTCGCTGACATGGAAGACTTCCTTAGGGTTTTTCAGTTTAAGAAAACCCACTATTTTTTGCAAATTGGAATTGAAATTCTCTAGGTCGCCTTGTAAGCCAGTCCCTGGTTCTAGCAATACGTTGGAACAATTGATTTCTTTTATATGCATAGTGGGTGTTGGACGATGCATAATGATGTAAGGGTGAAATACGGGTGAAAACGATTGTCCCCCAAAACTGGCCAATCAATAATATAAACTGGTTCAATGATTAGTGAATCAGTGAATCTAGAAAATTCGATTTGATTGTTTAATGATGTTGTCAATCTACTGGTGTCACCAAGAATTTTTTTTTTTACCCGAGTAAAGAATAACACAGCACGGTTGCCCGAACGTTGAAATTTCCGCTAACAGCAAAACCGTACTTACCGGGATGTTGCGATTTTTAGGAGAATTCAGAGAATCTGTGATATTGCTCCATGGCTTCCATTTCGAACTATAGTGGCTGGCATTTTCATTCCCCGACAGAATCTAGCCAAATAAAGTAATACTAAATTCTTTGCTGTCTTTTACTGAGGATGACAATCAACCGCGCGCCACTCAACAATAAAAATTACCGAGCATCAATTGTCCCGCCGATAGATAATGCATTGCCTGAAGTGCATTCGAGTCGATCATAATAGGAATCGCAGGAATTCCAGCAAAAAACAAAAAACAAAAATAGAAAATGTGGCTGATTAGTGAGAATTCCGTACCCTCAATATTTCATCATTGGAACTCGTTGTCGAAATTAAAGATATTAGTTCTTTCTTAGTAATTGTAATAATTCTAATGATGGCAAGCGCTTAAAATTAGCGCCGGCGGCGAGATGCGTTTGATTAAGAAAACGAATTCTCTTAGAACCATAATCATGGAATAATAATAATGCAGCAATAATTAATGTTGATTGATTAATGAATGAATGAATCAATGAATCAATCAATGAATAAAGTAAGCAATATCCCTTGCCATGAAAATAATAAGCAACAAACAAACAAACAAATCAAGGCTCGGCTTCGTCTAATTGTAATTTTGAAAAAAAAAAAAAAAAAAATTCCTCGATCAAAGTTGATAAATTTATTGCAGCTGGTTTACTAACCAATTCCGTGGTAATTATTTTTGTTAGCGTTTGACTTGTCAGGCGGAGTGTGATATTACCCTGCTGTTGCAAAAAAGAAAAAAAAATCAACGATACGCCATTGTGCATCTATAGACATCGAGAGGCATCGAAAGGCATTGAGAAGCGTCGATAGGCATCGGCAGGCAGCTCAGGCGATTAAATAAAATGTAGTGTGACTGATTGATTGATTGACTGCTTGACCGACGGCTCTCTCTGAAAGAATAAAAAAAAAAAAAAGAAAACCAGTCGGCAATTAAAAATGCCTTGACCCACGCGAGTGGTTAGGCCAGCCCACCCAGGTCCCTGGGCCAGAGTGATTCTACCGTCCACCCCGACGACCGACCGACCAAAAAAACACAACAACCCACCGTCACCCCCCCCCCGTTCATCTTCTGCCTGCCAAATAAATAAACTTAGTTTGAATTTACGTTAGGCTCTCTCTCTCGGTCGATCAAAATATTTGGGATTCTTTTTTATTTTTTTAATTTGTAATATAGAATTCTTTTTTACTTCTGGG
This sequence comes from Saccharomycopsis sp. KB-2023a, assembly GCA_030450195.1. Classification (NCBI taxonomy): domain Eukaryota; kingdom Fungi; phylum Ascomycota; class Saccharomycetes; order Ascoideales; family Saccharomycopsidaceae; genus Saccharomycopsis; species Saccharomycopsis sp. KB-2023a. Next base: position 177,701 of record JASJSC010000003.1, on the reverse strand, counting down.
GGATTTATATTTTCATATTCCATATCAGTATTTCATATCGTACTCCATATCTGCTATTATTAATCACTATCAGTTATTTGTCATAAGGGAAACATATTTTCAATAACATATTGCCTGCCTGTCTACCTACCACTTTCCCACTGAAATTTTTACGGTTTGATTTTTTTTTAATCAAAATTCTCTTCTTACGGTGGTAAAATATTGGAACAAAGATAATAATATAAATACCGGTCATGACCAAGCAACATAGTTTCTTAACTTTAACAAAACCAAGAATAAATGCAGTTGAACCAAATTTTAAACTTGAAGTGATTCAACAACCTCAACAAGCAAGAGCAACTGGAAGAAGCAAAAAATGTAAGTAGTAAACAGACCAAAAAATATATCTATCTATCTAGATATATATATATTCACGAATTTGAAAGACATTTCTTTGTGCTAACATGTTTTAGTTACTGGGAGAAGAACCATCGATCCGCCTCCAGTTATTCAAGTCTCATTACTACAAAATTTAAAAGATGAGGATAATGATGAAATCATTGATAAAAATGAGGATGACGAGCAACAAACCACAAATATCATTCATCATACTTTAAACCCACTAATATTAGTTGCCACTATAGTGGATGCTAACAGAGCACCACCAATAAACTCTATGCAACCTACATCGTCATCAAAGCTAGCTTCGTCAATTACTAGTGCTGGTGATCCAGATGCAATGATTGTTGATGAAGATACTTCTGTTGGTAGAGATAACACCATTGAAGAACACCCTCCTCAAATCAAAATCGATCAACCTACACAATCGCCAAAGCAGCACCAACAGCAACAACCACTCGAGCAACATCAAGCAGTCCAACAGCAACAACAACCTATCCCGAATCAGCAACGACAGCAACCTCCTATTAGATTTCGGCAATTAGAGACCATTCCTGAATTAGAGAATTTGGTCGGAACCACGTCGGTTGTTGCCAATATGGTTTCCGATAAAAATTTAGGTAAAGAAACTCCAATGAAAGCAGTATTTGTATTTAGTAATTTAAGCGTTAAACAGGAAGGAAATTATAAATTAATTTTCAGCTTATATGAGTATGCTGCATATAATCCATTATATATTCATGGGAAATTTATTAACCCTGATGATTCACCAAATGTGGTTATTAAGAGAGCAAGTATTGAATCAGCACCTTTCAAAGTTTATACTGCAAAGAAATTCCCAGGGTTAACTACATCATCAAGATTATCATTTGATTTAAAAAGCAGTGGAACCAAGATTAAAGTTCGTCATTCTATTAGATCTGGTAAAAAATCTCAAAAGGAAACCAATATTAATCAACAAGAAATCGCTCCAGTGAACAATAATAGTATCCCAGAATTACAGAATGCTAGTTTAAGTAATAGCACCTCCAACAATAATATTAATGATGATAATGTATCAGTTAATAGTTTTGCTACGAATTATCTGGGTGACTATTCATCAATGACCCCAATATTCACAACAATGTCAACTTCAAGTACTTCGTCATTACAAAGCGCTGCTCATTCATTTGGATCATTTTTCTCATTGCGTCATTCTGAAGTCTCACCATTGAAAATGTTGAGCGATGTTTCATCACAACAAGCACCAATTTCGATCGCAAATAACATTAATAACAATCATAATAATTCTAGCCAACGAGAAGATAGCATTATTCCATCACCACCGGGATCTCCAAAATTGGATAATGGATCAACTAATACAATTAGCTCCCCACGTTATGGACATCAGAGTCAAGATAGTTTATCGTCGATTCATACTAGACATTCATCAAGTGTATCAATTTCAACCCCTACTTCACTTTATTTCTCTACCCCGTCATCGTCAAATCATATTAAAGTTTTGGTTAATAAGAGAAGTGATCAATACTTAAATAAAGATGAAGATGATAAATTATTATCGGTGCCTCCAAAAAAAAGTAAAACTGATCGTTCAAATTATAGGAGTGCAATAATGAAAATTCAAAATATTATCAACTAAACGTGAAGCAAGCGATGCTGCTACTATCCCCCATATGACCCTGTGATGTTCCTTTTTTTCTCCAACCTTTTTTTCCCTATTTTTTTTATCTTTTTTCCCTGTTTATATGGATATGGTAGATTATATGACAACTTATAGATTTTCTCTTACTAGTAATTGTATTTTGATTAATTTTTTTTTGGCTTGACAATACCATCATGGACAAAATAATAGACAATAGTACCGTCTTTACTCATTATAGCCAAAGTGATTCTTTTTGGTCTTTCCCCAATTGCCTTGGCCACCAGCCGGAACAATTCACTTAAATGTTCCATGGTCATTTTTTGCTCAACATTGATTGGGAAAATGATTTCTTCGTCAGTGGTGCTTAGTGATGGCACTGGATGAAGTGGCTCTGGAGGCGTGCCCTCAAGAACAGTGAGATTATTAGAACATGTTATGGAGATCACTGAGGTCCAGTAATGATAATGGATAAGATTATTCTTGACGGTTTCAACCAACATGATTTGTATCAATAAAAATATATTAATCTTTCATATTTGTCAAATTATTTATTTTTTTTTTTTTCAAATTGATGCCTTCACCCTGCAGGATATTTCCTCTCCGCCACATAGATCCACCAACACCCCCCACCCCCCAAACAAACAAATAGGTATCGTAATTACTTATAAACCAATTTCTATTTATAAACAGGAAAAAAGAAAAAAAAATATGTAGATATAAATATATAATCCCTAGGTTATCATCTTAACATCCTCGAAAACCTTAGCCAATTTAACTAACTCTGCAAACTTCAAGTTAAGAAAATTACTTAAAAACTTATCAGGTAATAAATCATTACAACTAGAAATAATAATTGCAATCAATAAAATATCTGAACTTGATAATTTCCCACCAAACAAAAATTGTGGCGCCCTGATGTCCTCCTGATCTTCCTCGAGAGGCTCTTTCTTTTCAATTGGTGTCACTTTTTCCAAGTATTGTTGCACCAAATTTAATGCTCTAAAATTCATTGAAGTCTCTTTCAACATTTGTAAACTCTTCAATCTTTCTTTCTGAATGTCCCCATGTAATGACCCTAATGCAGGCAACTGCAATTCTTTTTCAATCTTCTCCATTTTTTCTTTCGCTTGCTCCACATTCTTATCCGCATCGCTGCTGCTCGTACTCAACCCAACCAACTTGCACTTCTCCACCAACATATCCCTCAATCGTATTGGTTTATAATACTGTAACGGGAACGGTAAGTATTGGCTAAACTGTCTCACCGTAAATCCATTATAATTAGTCTTATTCAAGAAATACTCATATCCAATAATCAACTCTAATTTATTAGTGATGAAATTCGTGATTCCTAAATTATACAATGGATCAATTCCCATCAATTGAGAATCTAGGTCATACTCAATGTTGATTTTTTTCAAATAATTGACAATGTGTAAATAACCTTCAATGATCTTGTTGTCGTTGCTCGTGTCTTCAAGAAATGGGTAATTGTAGATCATTGATTCATAATAACTTGAAGAACAAGATGGGATGATCGTGAATTTGGTGTGGTCTTTAATGGATAATTTCAAGTATAATGCAGTAGCAAGAGATTCTGGACAGAAAGTAGCGATCTCTGAATTGGTTCCCCAAACATGTAAGTCAAACATTTTCAGTATTCCTTAATTGATATCCTTTTTTTTTAACTGGGATCAAAACTACAGAGTGTGAAATTCTAGGAGCTCAAAAAAAAAAAGTATATTAATAAATAGCGGTACGCCAATGATACGGATCAATCAAGTATATATTAAGCCTGACAAAGATACATGTTAGTTTACTATCTGTTTCAATTCAAACTTCTCATTAAATTGAATCTTCAGCTAAACAATATATTACTCTAGCCCGAGACCATTCACTTTAGCTTTGACCTAAACCGCATAGCCTGAGGGCAAAAAAGAAGTATCTACAGTCACTATTAAAAGGCAGTGCAATTAATTTTTTCTTTTATTTTTGTTTCAAGTCATCGATTTCATGTTCTTCAAACTGTGGTAATTTCCCGTATCCATTCTTTTTCGATTTTGAGAAAAATTTAGGTTTCCCTAATTTCTTATGGAATCGTTTCTTATAAACCATTTTTCTAATGGCTGTAATATTTCGGTCTCCAGAGCAAAGTTGAGTAATGAAATACATCACACAAACAGCAACAATCACAACGGTAGGCATAGTCATCAAAACAATATATTTATTCTCATCTTCACCAATCCCCTCAGCTTCCAACGCCAATTGTTCTTTAGATTTCTTGAAAACTGCTGCACCTTTACGTAAATTAACAATAACCCCTTCACTCAATAAATCAAATTCATCATCATCAACATTATCTGGCTGAATCGTAATTATTGCAAGTTTATTGTACTTTCCCTTCAACCATGATTCTTCAACTTGCAATGGGAAAATCCCATCCTTGTTATGCATCCATTCTGAACTAAAAAATGCCAAACGGGTTCCTGATGGTTGCAATGAATCTCTCTTCACAAGTGGTGCGCCTTCTACTTGTTCCAATTCATACAAATCATCGATCGATCTTTTTCTAAATCCTTTTTGAGCTGCTTTCTCTTTAATATAAGCCAAATGAACTCGAACTTTTTCGGCACCCTCAAAATATCTAGTGTACCAACTAATAAAATGAGTCTTTCCCAAATCAATATTAGAATTCTCCCATGGCGTGCAAAATGGTTCACTGCTAATATCCTTCGCTAACCCTTTGTTGAAGTATCTATCTGGAGTACATCTAATAATTGGATTCAATTTAACATAAGTATCATCTTCATCGACATATTGCACCTCATGGAATGTGTCCTCGTCTTTCAAATTATGAGCCTTCAAGTTAACGTTATCATGGGTTATTGTAGTGGCAGTCTTGAACCAGTTCTTGTATTGCGGTCCACCATGTTCAGTGATCCCATTTTTCACCTTTGGTTTGATTGTTTTAGGTTGACCATCTCGATTCAATGATACCCATAATGTTGGACCGTTGGCACTGGTTGGTTTAGCACTAAAGGTGACACCGGCAATAACGGTTGGGTAAACAACCTCGACCATGGTCGATGAGATAGTCCTTATCCAAGACTCGGGCACCTCAGAGCTTGTGGTGGTGGTTCGCGGAACGATAACATTACGCCATCGTTTAACAAGATTTTCACCAGTTTCAGTCGCAGTTGGTGTCGGCGAAGCAGATGATAAGGATTGGGTATTTGTGATTCCCAAAGGTTGTTGGGTCGTGGCAGTAATGGTCAATGCTGACACTGTGGAAGCTAATAAAATCAAAGATTTCATGATAGCAAATTATTCAATCAATGTTGTGTTGATTTTGTTTATATTTTTTTTTTTTTCGTTATATTTTTCAACAAGGGAATTTTCGGATTAAGCAATTTTTTTTTTTCACTCGCGAACGGGGGGTGCGACAACACTACCTGCGCTTTCCTTACTCATAAGACAATAAGTCCGCTATAATATATTACGAATGTTTATTACAATTAATTATTAAAGAGAATACGCGAGCGAAGCAAGCAAGGGGGTGCGTTGGGAAGACTTGTCTCCCATGAAAAGCAGCTGATATTTGCGGCTTCGAATTTTTGTTTCTTTACGCAACTTTCTTAGCTTTCAAGGCCTTCAGTTTCTTTCTCTCTTCTCTGGCGGCCTTAGCTTCAGGTCCTGATTCGGTATCCAAGAGGAAATCCCACCACCTGAATGAGGAAGCATAATTACCAATGAAATAGTGGTGGTGTAAATCGTGGTGTTCTGCGCCGGCCCAGAATGGCAAAAATTTGTTTAATGACCATGGGAAATCATAACCACTATGAGAGTCAACAGCTTGGAATAATCTCAAAACCACCCAAACACAAACCGTGAACAAATGTAAGTTTCTGAAGAAGAATGAGTATATTATAGGGAAGCCAACAGTCCCAAATCCAAGGGCCATAACTTCGATTGGGTGAGCGTACTCCGCAGCAAGACCAAATGGTGCAGCGTATCTGTGATGTTGTTTATGAATGTATTTGTAGAAAAACCCATAATGGAAGATTCTATGGAAAACATAATGCCATAAATCTTCACAAAGGAAGAAAATTGCGATTTGATAGGCCATGGTGGTTAAATCAGGAAATGGTACGCTGATCATAATTCCGAGTTTCATACACATTGGGTGGAAAGTCCAAATTGGTAATGCTTCAACGATGAAATGTGACATTAACACTGATTTCAAACATTCCCATTGTTCTGCATCTGTTGGGATCTTTGTTGGTTGAATCTTGTATTTGCGGAATAACCCAAATTTATCAATAATATACCATGGTAAACAACGACCAAAATACATGAATTCATGAAGCAAGAAAAAAAATAACCCAGTAGCTAACACATCGTTTTTCATGTATAAGTACCAACTAGCCCAAAGCTTCTCAATGATATTCAATTGTTGCTGTTCAATGCCGACACTATTGAGGATTTCAAGGTATGAATTACCAGAAATTCTTTGAGATATTGAAGCATCTTGAAATACTTCGGAGACAAAACCTATTTTTGAAAAGAGTGAGGTAGTGTTGGACATTATGGTCGTTATTTGATAGAAGAGTTCAAAAATCAGAAATGTGGATTACAATTGTCTACATTTATATATAATCTTCTTCGCTATTTTTTTCAGGCACGGTTAAATATTTTCATACAATTATGGTGTGATTTTTTTTATTTTTTGAATCGTTCGTCGTTTCTGCACGTTGGGCTCCAAGTACGTGTACGAAATGATGCGTTTTAAAAGAATATCGTTTACGACCATTGGCCGAGAAATCTCCAATCCTCAATTTCATTAAAATGCTTCGTCATGCTCTTATTTTTTTAATTTGGTAAAAAGCATCTCATCTCAAAGACGTAAAAGATACGGTAAACGAGGTAAACGAACACGTCAAAATGAAATTAATCCAGCCATAAACTGTAAGGGAATATTCGTACTACGCCCGCTAAAATCTCTACAATAAATTATCATAAACTAACCTAATATCTCATTCATTTTTAACTACTCAGGAATTTACTAATAACCGTATTTAGTTACCACCTCTCAATCTTAAAACCAAGTGTAAAGTGGATTCTTTTTGGATGTTGTAGTCAGATAAAGTTCTACCATCTTCTAATTGCTTACCAGCGAAAATCAATCTTTGTTGATCTGGTGGAATACCTTCTTTGTCTTGAATTTTGGATTTAACGTTATCGATGGTGTCTGATGATTCAACTTCCAAAGTGATGGTTTTACCAGTCAAAGTCTTAACGAAAATTTGCATACCACCTCTCAATCTCAAAACCAAGTGTAAGGTTGATTCTTTTTGGATGTTGTAATCAGACAAAGTTCTACCATCTTCTAATTGCTTACCAGCGAAAATCAATCTTTGTTGATCTGGTGGAATACCTTCTTTGTCTTGAATTTTGGATTTAACATTATCGATGGTATCTGATGATTCAACCTCCAAAGTGATGGTTTTACCAGTCAAAGTCTTAACGAAAATTTGCATACCACCTCTCAATCTCAAAACCAAGTGTAAGGTTGATTCTTTTTGGATGTTGTAATCAGACAAAGTTCTACCATCTTCTAATTGCTTACCAGCGAAAATCAATCTTTGTTGGTCTGGTGGAATACCTTCTTTGTCTTGAATTTTGGATTTAACATTATCGATGGTATCTGATGATTCAACTTCCAAAGTGATGGTTTTACCAGTCAAAGTCTTAACGAAAATTTGCATACCACCTCTCAATCTCAAAACCAAGTGTAAGGTTGATTCTTTTTGGATGTTGTAATCAGACAAAGTTCTACCATCTTCTAATTGCTTACCAGCGAAAATCAATCTTTGTTGATCTGGTGGAATACCTTCTTTGTCTTGAATTTTGGATTTAACGTTATCGATGGTGTCTGATGACTCAACTTCCAAAGTGATGGTCTTACCAGTCAAAGTCTTAACGAAAATTTGCATTGTGATTTAGTTGAAGTAGCAGTTGTTGTTGCAGTTGTTAGTATAGTTATTTATTTCTTTTTGGAAAAAAAACAAATTGTAATAAACAAAAATATGAAGTGAAGAATTAAAAAAAAGAAAAAAAAATGGAAGAAGGAAAAAGGGCAAACAACTTAATATTTATACTATTCACCGATGGGTGGCAATAATTTTGTAAGCGCCCGGCAGGCAGTAGTTAATTAAGTGATGACAAGATCAATAATAGGGGTAATCGGGTAAAACAGGGGGCGATGAGGTCACGGGACGGACAGGATTGATAGGCAAACTTTCCTTATCTCGATGGAAAAAAATACCTCAGCCACAGCATCTTCTATAATTTTCCTTAGTATTTTTCCATTTACCGGGAATCTCATCGCATCACACGTGCCGACCAGGATCAATTTCCTAGTGTGGCCAGTTAGCCCGACTGGCTGCGGCTGTTGCCATGCGCACTTTGCATAACTGTCAACTTTCTGTAATTTCTGATAAAAATACCTCAATATCAATTAGCAAAATCGGAAAAGATTTTCTTTTATCAGCCAACATTGCGATCATTAACCCGAATTTATCGGTCTTTTATCAGCCAACATTGCGATCATTAACCCGAATTTATCGGTCATAGCCGCATCAATAAATTTGTTATGGTGAAAAATTTTTAGTTACCAATTACTCTTCTTATAATATTATGAAATAATGATGTGGCAAGTGCACAAGTTAATTGTGTATGCCGGAGAATTTTCTAGAATTCCCTCGCTTAGTCACGGGGTATTCATCGTTGCACCGGAAAAATGTGACAACTTTATTTGATGACTCGAAAAAATGATGTAGCAAATTAAGCGAGACGCGACATTTAATTGAATGAAAATATTTAATATTTTAGACAACATTTGAAATCATTCGAAGAAACTAATACCCTGAGCAGAATTTAGCTAAACATGAATGTTCAGAGATAGAGTGACAATGAAATGGCTGATATAATCTTATCACATTTCTATGCGTTATATAGTGAATTTGATCTATTTACATGATACTGCGAAAAAAATAAGCAGCATTTGGAAGAAATTAGCACCGATGAATTTTGTTTGGTTGGAAAGAGGTTGCCAATATTATGTTGAATTTGCTCAGAAATTATGCAATGCTGAGATCAAATTGCCCCAAGATCTTTTAGAGTATATTGCTGGTAGATTTTTAATGAGTGATAAAATTGATGAAGAATTATTGGACAAACGTGGTACGAATTTAGTCTTTTGCTATCCAGATACTCTTTCCATGATGCTTTGAAATATTTGAAAGAACATGACCTCTAGGTAGAGTGTAGAATTTAAATTATAAACTGTCAGATTTTACCAATAATCACTTCAATATTATTAGGTATGATCTATTTCTCAGGTTAACCTATAAATGTCGGTTTGTTGCTACTTTCATTAACAAGATACGTTTCAGGCTTTATCATTTAGATATATGATAAAATCAGAATAGTTAAAATCCAAACAGGAGTTTATTCAAATGCAGTATCTAATGCCTGATGCATTCTTCAATGAGTTAAATAGATTAGCAGAAACAGTAACAACTGCAATTATTGTTAACTTTGGCGACTTTTGCTCGTGCCCTTCGTCAAATAAGAATTTTAATGGGAGAAACAAAGATTAGTCTTAGAATCAAATACCTTAAAAATGAAGCTCACTTTTTTTATTTTGACATTTTTTTCACTTTCTTTGCCTGGCCACATCCATAGGTTATTCCGCATAAATAAGTTTTGGTATTTGATATTTGGCATAAATGTCTTACTTCGTCTTCTAAACTTTGCCAAGACAGGAATGTTTCATACATTGGAAATGTTGTAGCATTTAAGAAATGCTGCTGTGACGCATTGGATTCTAGCTTTAACTGATCTAATGAAATGGTTTGAAAACCTGAATATAATATAATGAATCACATCTTAATATTATTTTATGGGAGTCCTTGTAGCCTTGTAATAATACTACCCAATGATGTACTATTTGAGTTTATTGAAGAACAGTCTAAGCTGACACATTGGAATTAAGTAAAAAATCATTTATATGATATTTAAAGTTAGAAAAGGTACCGGTTACCCCTAGTATAGTTCTGCGATAACTTGATAAGATATAAATCAAGCTTATTGGTGACATTCATTAAGGTGTAGATCTGTAGATTGTAATTGTTGGTTTGAGACGCGTACTTAATCCTGAAGAACTAACCGAAGAAGCCATTGTAGTAGTCGAAATTGTAGAAGCTACTACAGAATACGCAGATTTTCTATTAAATATAGATGATAAGTAGAAGAAGAAGCAGAGCTCGCAGTAGGATCTGGTCAGTAAATTAGAATAGGATGTAGAGCTTGTAGTAGATTAATTGCTGGAAGCTCCATTGGACTTTCTCGGGCGAATGTTATTCCTATCATTGAATCACCGATTGTGCCTTTTAGATAGAATTACTAGAATTTGTAAATGATTCTTGTGGCAAACACTGCGTATTATAGGCAAACCCAGTACGTCAAATTCTAGTCTGTAATGTGATAAAGTCCTTATTTATTAGAGAGTCAGTGAATCAATGCAAAATCAAGATGTTGTACTTCCATCATGTTAATAAAACATGAATGTCTCTATTGAAACCCATCCGGTAGTGAGAATTTTAATCCATTAAGCGAGGTTCTGTCTATTGGGTTGGTTCCAAATTAGGGAGACCTCTCGATTTTATTACCTGGGTGGTACATTAAATCAAAGAGAAGAAATTCTTGTTTTGAAATGGTAACCGTAATTCTCTAATTTCAGTTCTAAGCGGACCTAATGGGGGTCTCAAAGAAGTTTTTGGAATCAGCGGAATTGGTCTGTGATATGCATGATGGTAACAGATCCTGCATGCTAGCTGATTGCCGCAATATGTTGCAATTCAAGAAGTAGTATACGAAAACCAGTTTATCCACCATGTAACAGAAACAACAATAAATCAAAAAGCAAAGTAATTCTTGAGCAAAGCCGCACCTCAAACACTTTCCTTTGAAAAATTCCTAATTGATAATTTCTCCTGGATTGATCCGCAAAAATTATTTTTTTCTTATCTATATTCTCATGTTACAAAAATGTCCAAGAAAATGACAACACAAAGATTTGAAAATGTGAGGTCTCACAATGATGAATGGGATTTTAAATCTTGCCAATAACAATTAGTACAGATTATGGAAACTAATTATATCCGTAGTTTATTTTGCGTTAGATACCATTATATCTGATTCTTCTGGGTATGTATGCAATTCTGATCACCAGCTCATAAAATTGAGAAAAACGAATGTCTCAGAAACGGTATTCAATTCATGGAATTATATGGTACCAATTATATGGTAATAAATATTGTCATCTTTAATCAAGCAATTGATTTTGCAGTAAGCTCGCAAATTGTGGTTTCTTGTATGAGCTAAACTTGGTATACTGTGTATCAGATGAAAATATCATTACATTAATTCAGAATTGAAGTTAACCAGCCGAAATCCAGGGAAAAATCTATCAAATATCAATTTTGGCCTCATTGTATGCATGCTACGCCTCTTTTATAAAAAACATCATTAATATAGTAATTTTTGTCCTACTACGTGTCCTAAAGAACTAACCAGACCCCAGAACCAATTATGCTAGCCGCAACAATCAAGGTAATCATGGCAGCACCACCTTTATCTTTACTCTCAATAGTCAAAGGTAACGTTGCGTTATCAGTGATAGTCAATACCCCAGCCGCAGGGTTCCCCTGTGACGTACCACCAGTAGAAGCAGTCAATGGACCTGGTTTATACCAAATTCTTAAATTTTGCATGATTTCCAAAGCTGACATCTCTTCTCCTAACCCATATTTCCCATCATAAGTATTCAAGAACCAATTCTGTCCACAGGTGTGACCATCTAAACCACCATTACAAGAGGCAGCAGCTGCCAACGCGGAGGCTTCAATCCATGGGAAAATCGTACTATTTGTAGACGGAGCCATAAGGGCAGTTAAACCCAAACAACGAGAAAAGATTGCTTTGAATGCCCGTTGATCACTGTTACAACTATTCGCAGGTTGACAAGCTGCTTCATACATGACTGAGTTATTGAAAAAAACTCTTGCACCATTAACTAAGTTTTCAGTTCTGTCTAGCCAAGTGGCATTATTAGTATAGTTATACAAAAATGCAGAACCAGCCATAACTAACCCAATATTATAAGTCCATTGCAAACGAGAAATGTCGGTACAGTTCTGAGTCACGTTAGCACCATCATAAACCGACCACCAGCCGTTAGTGATATTAATGAAGTGAACGTCATACAACCAGTCCCAAACTTTTTCAGCCCAACCAACGTATGAGTCATTGTTGGTATATCTCGCTAATCTAGCAGCAAGATGAAACAATGCACCATTAGAAATCGAATTTTTATAATCATAACCGTTGTTCCATTTGAAAATTTGCCATCTTAATCCACCACCACAAGAATTGGGGTCCCATCGATACGCCATGGTATTGAAAACAGCTTGAGTTAAATATAACCAACCTGGTTCAGTTGGGCTTGGGTTTGAGAAATTTTTTTCGGTTGCAGCCATAGTAGTGAGCCCCCACATTGCTTGATCATCGTTCCCTTCGGTGGTTGATTGATTAGCTGGAACATAATCTAAATTATCACCAACCTGGTATAATAATGCAGTTTTAGTTAAGTTGACATACGAAGTATCACCGAGGTAATACCAGTAATCAACAAGAGATCCAAATGCAGCGCCCGCGTTCCACCAATAATATGGATAACTGAACATCCCTACGGTACCACCATATCTGTTCCCAACGTAATAATCAAGCAAACCAGCAGCAACTTGACCACAGGCTCCTTGCAATAACCCGAAATTTGTTACTTCGATTTCTAGACAGGAGACCGCAGGTATTAACACCGCCAATTGAATAAAACTGTTGAATCTCATCCTATTTTTAGTAACCTGATAAGAAAAAGAAAAAAGATTAAATAATTAAGTAGCGATCGAATATATATGATCCCTTATAAAATATGAAATCAAATGTGATACTAGTCAAAAAGAATATGACCAAAAGAATAAAATTAAAAATAGAATAGATATATACAGATCTTAGAAAATGCTTAGCAATTTCATTGAATTTTACACCCTGCCAATTTTTTTTTTCTTTCCTAAAAAAAAACAAAAAATTCACCTGATAATCGTGGCAGTTCACATCGGCCGCTCCTGAAGGCACGCTAAATTACTTTAACAACCTAACTACGAGAATCAATAGATTTTGCGTCGCTTTTTTTTTTTACCATTTTTTTTTTTTTTTTTTTTTTTTTGGAAACATAAGATAATTCATTTATTTATGAAAACATCAATCAAATTAATTACTGTCTATTTATTCAATGTGGGAGTTGGTACACAAAGCAGCGCCAACACCACTACCATCTTTAGCAACAGTCAAAAGAATTCTCTTTGCCAAGTCTTCGCCCAATTGTGATAATGACAAGGCTCTATATATATTTTCTTGAAATCCTGGATAAAATTCAACAACTGAGCCATCAACACCAACCTCGACAACTTTATCATTAATTTTAGTCTCATGTAATTTACCATGTTCATCCATAGTAACCCCTAGTCTACCAGTTTTCAACACAACTGCCGCAACAGCAATTGCTGATAAAGTAGCAGCTCTAGTTGCAACTGCATTAGTAACTTCTTTAATGATTATTCGATCTTCCAAAGTAGTATTAATATGTAAACTTTCATGCAACACCAAATCAGTAACCTTCAAATCTTTACTATCATCAATTTGAATTCTACTCAAAATTGCTGTTGATAAACTCCATTCTGATAATAATCTATGAGATAATTTCTTAGTGTCAGGTCTTCTTGGTAAATTAGTCAAATTTACCAAACTTCCAGAGGATGAAATTGATTTCAAAGTAGTTTCAATTTGTTCATAATTTTTCAAAATTAATTTTCTCTTGTGTAAATCCAACATAACTAATCTAACCAATTCACCTAAAAACATCCCAGAAATTCTTTTTTCAAATACATGGACCCCTGGATTACTGGTTTCAGAATCAACAACTTCATCGTATATGGTAGTTGGCAAGAAGTTTAATTCATTATCAAATGAACCCCATTCGGTGTTAATAATCATATCATGAACTCCTTTCGCTTCTAATTCTTCAATAATTTTTGGATCCAACTTTTTAATATTTGATAATTTTTCAACATAAGCACCGTTAGTACCAGTACCAAAAATTGCTCCCAATACAGTTTTATTATCAGATAAGGTAGAATAAGCATTAGCTAATAAAGTGCCAACAGTGTCATTGGTAACCGCAACAATTTTAACTGGTAAATTCAATTCATCAATTGCAGCCTGAAAAGCTTCAACGATATCTTTACCAACAGCATCTTCAATGTTATAGCCTTTAGTCCATCTAATTAAAGTACCTTTATTTAAAGCAGTTTGATTTAATGGGAAACTGAAAGTGAAACCCATCTTAATTTTTTCCCTTTTATTATTCAAATAATCAGCATGATGTTGTGACAAAAAGTATTTAATTTGTTTAGCTAAGAACCCAAATAATTCAGCAGTAGTACCAATCATTAAAGTCTTATCAACTTGAGTCTTATATTGTTCTAAATCGAAAGAATGGTCACCATTCAATTCAACTGAACAAATACGAAAATTGGTACCACCTAAGTCTCCAGCTAATGATAATCCAGTTTCACGGCCATTAGGAACATGAGTGATAAAACTTGGAATCATTGGCATATAAGCATGAGATGATGAATCAGTTTTCAACCCATTGTTCATTTGTTGAATGAAATAACAAACACCCTGTTGGATTTTCTCTTGGGTTACTTGGAATTGCTCCAAGGTTCTATTAATAACTCTTCTTGTATCGTAATCGAGGATGTCACCCATAACTAGAAAATAAAGCAAAATAAATCAATAAGAAAAGACAAAAAAAAATTTGAAATAAGGGAAAATAGAAATTAATGCTGAACAAGTATTCGCCAAAAAAAAAGTATGGGAAATGTCGTTAGTTTTTTATACTCCTCCTGCTCTCTTGTAGCTGCTGATTTTTTTTTTTTCACCTCCTCTCTCTCCACATACGTCTGCAATAACTGCAGAGGCTCGCATGAACCTCTCTGTACAAGAAAATCCACCAGACAGCAACTTGAATTCGCAATGAAAGTAAAATCAGATATCGCAACGGCACCCCTATCATGTTTTAAAATAATGACAACATATTATGAAGGAGTGATTTCTAGATGCTGTTTTGTAGTGGTTATGATAATTGTTTATAGACTTTTCTCATTCAAATAAAACTGCATCTCCAAGTGGGGCTTATGGGGGATGTGCGCCCAGTTTTTCCGATGAATCATTCATTTTCGCTCAACGAGAAAAGACAGAAAAATTATTCCGTAAAACAATGACAATCACGAGATGGCCAAACAATAAGATAACAGCGATGAATACAATCGTCAACCGCCAAAAAGGAATCAATCGATTAGTTCTTTTACTGAATGAGACGCTACCACAATAGATTGTAGTATCTATACTGTTGCGCCTGTCTAATATACCTTAGCCTGGTCATTGTCGCTAATTACCATCATTACCTCTCACTTCAGCTACCACTACGAAAAGGAAATTTAAAGTGAGACTTATATATACATATCATATGGTGTTATCAATATGCGCCCCATGGCACAGACTCACCCATCCAAAATACAATAGATAGCTTTTCGTCACGCTAACTGACTAACAATTGTCAGTTTATTTGGGGGAATCCTCTTCGTCCTTTCAGATTCCTCGAGAATTTAACATTACGTCATGTGAGGCAAAACTAATTTTTCCTTTATCATGTGATACTTCTAACAACACCACTTTTTTTGCTAAACGGACTGCACGTCCAGTGATTCTTCCTTAATTGTTTAGAAATTTTAATACTTGGTGAGAATTAGGGTATTGATATACCGAAAAGATAAGGATAACAAAAAATAAAAATAAGAAAAAAAAAAGAATCGTTAAAGAATAGAGAATGGGTATCTGTTTCTCGATCTGTGTCAAGCATCAAGACCCTGATGATTATTATTACAATGAGTACGATGAAAGAACTCATCTTTTAGAAAACGGTGATTTTGAACAAGAAGAGTTGTTGGCTGCACGACGGAAAGATGAATTAGATAAAATTGTAAATGAAACAGTATCTGATTTTGTTGATATTTCGTCATTTTTAGATATTAAACAATCTATACCTCAAGTTGATATTACCAGTCAAGAATATCAAAAGAAAAATTTTAATTTTGGTAATGGGTTCACTAATAATTATCAATTGAAAGATGGTGAAATTGATAAGATTTATACAAACTTAGGAAGCCAAACAATTCCTGCAGACTTTAAATTGTTAATGAAGAATTGTGCTAATGATTTAGATATTAAACTAAATGAAATACTTGGTAGTATAGGCAATACTTCGGAGAAGGTGGTGGGAAAATTATAAAATAACAAAGCACAATTGTCATTTTTTTGTATTATAGAACGTTTATAAATAATTAATATTTCAGCTATACTATTTGTTGTAGATGACGAAGAAACTGGGAATTATTGTGAAAAAAAATCAATTTATCATTACATTGGAAAGAGAAGTAAAAAATGAGGTCGTACCCGGATTCGAACCGGGGTTGTTCGGAAGTTTCGATCTGATCAAAACCGAAAGTGATAACCACTACACTATACAACCGAGCTTTTGATAATGTCACTTAATAGTTTATGTGATAGGGAGAATTTTATTTTAAGCCCTTGGATTTTTTGGCTTAGACGATTTTCAGTTTCCCCACATTCTTGCCTCTCAAACGCCTCCTAGGCTATCAGTAATTGCCTGAAGTGAATTGATGTCAATTTTATATGCAATCTACTAATTCGAGCTTATATTTGTATAAAATAATACCTGCAATATCATTCACTTGTTCTCTCCAACGCTTTCTAAAATTATGTCGAAAAGTTTTTTTTGCTGTCGCTTACGCCCAGAATAATTAAGAAATTTTATTAAAAATACCAAAAACAGTATATAAAAAACAATCTAATCTACAAATCTAAAAAGAATGTACAGTTCTTTTAGTCAGCCCAGGTCCATGAAATGTTAATTTCACCAACATCCAAACCAGCGAATTTTTGGAACGCACCTTTAGAGAAATCCAAATGGTTATCATCACAACCAGAACATCTATCAATAACTTTAACTTGCAATGGGGTACCACCGTTGTAAACAACATTAATGTAACGACCACAGTTTGGACTAATGTAATCACTGTTTCTACCAGGATCATAGATTCCATGGCCGATGGCACACACCATATCTTCAGCAGTGTTTTGACCACCACAAGCATTGTCGCCAACATCATACCAGGTTCCAACCCCATTGTGCACAGTACCATTACCAGATGAAGAAGAACCAGTGGCGGCAGCTGGTGTATCAGTCCCTGTTGCAGTGGCATCATTGGTGGCACTTGCATCAGTTGCAGTTGGATCAGCAGATTTGTGCTTGTTCGAATGACCATGATGCGTATGACTTCCTGAAAGATGAGTAGCAGTGTCGCTACCGTCAGCGGTGGTATTATCTTGTGTATTGGAGCCATCACTGTAAACAGTAACAGTGCTAGTAGGAGTGACGGTGACAGCGACAGTTTGATCTCCTCTTTTGACCACTGTCACTTCCCTGATGATCGTAGTAGCACCATTTGAAGTGCTTACAAAAATTAAAGCAGCGATTAAGGCCCAGAAAAGATTATTTTGCAACATAAGCTGTATTTATTTATTGGTTATTGTTGTTTATTCTATATTTTCTTCTTCATTCTTGGACGAATCTAATTCATTTATATATCAATTCTTGGCCATTGATAGCTATGTTCATTTTGGAATTTTTTTTTTGTAACCTAGTCTATGCTAGTCCAGTACCCACGACTGGAGCCAGCAGAGTAACGGTCGTTTCATGTTCAAGACCTGCATTAGTTTGACTTTTATGAAGCTGCCTCAACCATGGTACCTTATAAATTCGTATCCCTAATTGCTAATCTTATCCTTGTGTGTTATTGTACTATACCTTGCGATACAGTAATTGTCATTTAACCATAAGGTTGATGTCACCATGTGCAAGGTTTTATCTTCCGTTTCACCTTTCCCATGAGGAATTACTCTGACAACTGCACCCTATATTTTCAAACATTCAATGACAGACTAAAGAAGCTTCTACACATGGCTATTCAATGGAAATAATATTTTTCTCGTTATACTTAATTTAGCTGATACAAAAAAAGGAAGTATTGAAAGCAATTTCTCCACTACACATTCATGGTAACGACAACAAACGGGCACTAGTCCCAGTACATTCCACCAAACTCAAGCACATATTCGAGCAACATCAACCATTTCTGGAAATTCGTATGTTCAAAAAAAAAAAAAAAAAAAAAAAAAAAAGTCAGATAAAAACTTCTTCAGTGCGGCTAAATACGCCTCCTTAACTGGTTATCAATCGTCCTAATTTGGCAGAGGCTAATCGCATCCCATCATTGGCAGGCTGTTCTCCCTCGCGCTGACGCGGTTTGCGCATCGTTGAAAAATGAAAAAAAAAAAGCAAAAAAAAAAAAATGTTGGCAGCACCAAAAATGTTTAAGAGACTCTTCCACTCCACGTTAGTGCCCAGATCACCTACAATATTCGCTCTATCCACCCCACCGACGAAATCAGCTATCGCAGTAATACGTATTTCGGGGCCCCAATCTGAGTATATTATACAATCTCTAAGCAGTACATTATCATCGCCAAGGACGCCAGCTCCGCGATACGCATATCTTAGGAAGATTTACTCACCAGTCACAAAAAAAATTCTCGATAATGGGCTTATGCTCTTCTTCAAGGGTCCTAGATCATTTACGGGAGAGGACCTAGCAGAGCTTCATTTGCATGGTGGGATAGCGACCATTAATTCCGTCATTGACGCGATTAAATCTTTGAATAGAGAGGAGAGAGATATACGGTATGCTGAACCAGGTGAATTCACTCGTCGAGCATTCCAGAATGGTAAGTTTGACTTGACAGAAGTGGAAGGTATCAGAGATATTATCGACGCCGAAACTGAAACTCAAAGAATGGCGGCGATCAGTAGTATGGACGGTTATAATCGGAAATTTTTTCTGAGATTAAGAGACGGGATCGTCGAAAATTACTCTATGGTGTCCGCTATAATCGATTTTGGCGATGATTATGAATTGGATGAGTTTAATAAAATTATGAATAACGTTTCAACCAAAGTCCAGCAATTGAAATCGGAATTGGAAGATTATTTACATAACGCCCAAAGGACAAGCATATTGTTGAATGGGATCAAATTAACTTTATTGGGACCAACCAATGCTGGAAAATCATCGTTGTTGAATCTGATTGTGAATAAAGACGCAGCTATTGTCAGTGATATTGCAGGAACAACAAGAGATGCAATTGATTTCCCAGTGGATATTAGCGGGTATAAAGTGATAATTGGTGATACTGCAGGGATACGGAGTGAAAGTTCTGACGTTATTGAAATTGAAGGGATTAAGCGAGCCAAGAATAAAGCTAGTCAAAGTGATTTGGTTTTACTTGTGGTTGCCGCAAACGAAAAACCAACTAATGAGCTTATTTTGTACTTGAAAGACTTACTAGAAGCAAACAAAAGGATAAGAATTGCTGTTAATAAAATCGATTTGATAAATGACAAGAAGCAATTGCAACGTGAATTTGCTTCAGTTTATGGTGTGCCAGAATCTTCAATCCTGTTGATATCATGTAAAACTAACGAAGGCATAAATGAATTAATTGATACTTTATCATCCTGTTTCCAATCAATCACCTCAGCAGACCCAATTAGTCTTTCCAGTCGCTCACAAGATATAATCACCAATGATATTTTACTTGGTTTCGATGAGTTTTTGGATGCAATGGAAATCAATGACTGTGTGCTAGCCGCTGAGGCATTGAAAATTTCTATTGAAGGGATAGGCAAAATAACTGGTGAAGCAGTTGGCGTCGAGGAAGTTCTCGGTGTAATATTTGCAACTTTCTGTATAGGCAAATAAATACTTTTCTATGAACTATTTCCCTCTCTTTGATTTGATCTCTAATTCCTTCGTGAATTCATCAATTTCTTTAGTAAGCGCTTCTAAATTTTCCACTTGATTTTCCAAACTTTTAAGGGTTTTTTCAAACTCCACCAATTTCGCATTTGATTCTTTGATTTTCTCTGAACTTTCAATCATGGTTTCTAACTTGCTTTGAATTCTAACCAGCTTTAGTGACTGGGTAGTGTTCAATTGTTCAATTAATTTCACATCGTTAAGGAAAACTTCAGTATCGTTTTCAATAACTTTTCTCATTTCACTAAGGGATTCCCTAATTAAATCTTTAGATGAAGGTAAGGACATCTTCAATCTTCAATACTATCTTTAATTCTTTGTATGAGTTTTTGTGTATTATTTGGCTAATTTATTTCCGGTTTGATAGCCCTCGGAATTTTCACATATACGGGCATAACTATGGGCGAGTGAAAAATTGAAAAAAAAAAGTTTCAACATTAACAAGATCAGTAATTGGGATCAAATATGTTAAGCCATGTACGGCATCTGCTATTTCGAAACACCACAAAACTATTCTCAGTGACAAGAACAAGAGGGAGAAATATTCATTGTTCCAGAGCAGTGTTTAAAAAAAAAATTAATGATGATGCTGCGGCTTCATTGTCAATTCAAGATCGAATCTCCGAAATACCTATTGAAAATTATAGAAATTTCTCAATTGTCGCCCATATCGATCATGGAAAATCGACACTCAGTGATAGATTGCTTGAACTTACACATGTCATAAAGCCTGGAGCGAATAAGCAAGTCCTTGACAGACTTGATGTGGAGAGAGAACGAGGAATCACTATTAAAGCACAGACGTGCTCAATGTTCTACAATTACAACGGCCAAGAATATCTACTTCAATTAGTGGATTGCCCTGGTCATGTCGATTTTAGAGCTGAAGTTAGCCGAAGCTTTGCGGCTGTTGGCGGTGCTCTTTTACTCATTGATGCCTCCCAGGGTGTTCAAGCACAAACTGTTGCTAATTTCTATTTGGCTTATTCTATGGATTTGAAGTTGTTGCCAATTATTAATAAGATCGATTTGCCTCATGCAGATATCCCTAGGGCTATTGAGCAAATAAAAGATTTCTTCGAATTACCAGTGGATAATATTGTCAGTGTGAGTGCGAAAACTGGGGAGAATGTAGAGAAGATTTTGCCTACGATAATTGAAAACATTGAGCCACCAGTGGGTAGCCGTAATGATCCATTGAAATTTTTCATTATTGATTCATGGTATGACTCATTTGTCGGAGTGATTTTGCTTGTGAGAATAGTTGATGGGACCGCAACAAAGGGTATGAAGATTATTTCACTGCATACAAAGAAGAAATACGAAGTGAAAGAGTTGGGGATAATGTACCCCGATAGAGTAGCATTGATGAAATTATCTGCTGGTCAGGTCGCATATATTGTTCCGGGGATGAAAGATGTCAGTGAGGCATTAATTGGTGATACTTTTTTTGAAATTGGCAAAGAAGGAGAACCATTCCCTGGATTTGAAGTTCCAAAACCAATGGTATTTGTTGGGGCATTTCCTGCAGACGGAGTGGAATTTAATGTGATTGATGAAAGATTGAATCATTTGGTTTTGAATGATCGAAGTGTTACTTTACAAAAAGAGACTTCGAATGCGCTTGGTCAGGGTTGGAGATTGGGGTTTTTGGGTTCCTTACATGCTTCTGTATTTAAGGAAAGGCTAGAAAAAGAATATGGTGCTTCATTGATTATTACATCCCCAACTGTGCCGTACAAACTCGTCACCACTGACGGAGGCGAGAAGATCATTACTAACCCTGACGATTTCCCTGATTCTTCCTTGATAACTAAAGGGAGATACTCAAAGTTCCAATCCGTTGAAGAACCGTATGTTGAAATTATTAGTACTTTCCCGGAAGAATACTTGGGAACTGTGATCACTCTATGTCAGAATAATCGAGGTGAGCAAAAGGAGATTCAATATTTGAACACTGGTCAGGTGTTAGTTAAATATGATCTACCTTTGGCCCATTTGGTGGATGATTTTTTTGGGAAATTGAAATCAGCCACCAAAGGGTTCGCATCCTTGGATTACGAAGATGCTGGTTACAGACCTAGTGATATAACTAAACTTGAATTATTGATTAATGGGACCGGTGTTGATGCTCTTGCTCAAGTAATGCATCGTAGCTTGGTGGAGACTGTTGGTCGTGAATGGGTTAAGCGATTCAAGCCGTTTGTTAAAAATCATTTGTTTGAAGTGGTGATTCAAGCGAGAGCCAACAATAAAATCCTTGCCAGGGAAACAATCAAGGCAAAGAGAAAAGATGTCCTACAAAAACTTCATGCTTCTGATATAAGTAGACGAAAGAAATTGCTTGAAAAGCAAAAAGAAGGTAAAAAGAAAATGAAATCAATTGGTAAAGTGGCAATCAACCCAGATGCTTACCAATCATTCTTACGAAGATAGGCATGTAAATAGATAAAATGTAATATAAAAACATTTATTATTCTTTCATTAAGCTCGCAGATTTTCATAAAAACTTTTTACAATCTATGTGTGTATAGTATATATATAATTAAAAACATAATTTTCCATGCATATTAATTAAAATGTGTCTTTTCATTTTTGGTTCATTTTTGATTTTTTTTTTGTTTCTTTTTTTTTGTATATGCCAAATTCTTCTTTTTTTTCACAAGAGGGAGATCTCATTTGCCAGACATTTTTGTAACAAATCGAATGAAAAATTGTCTAAACTCTTGGGTGTTCATATTAATCAAATTATTCAAAAATTCATTGGATGCATCCTGTGGGAAATTGATTTCATTAAAATAAATGTTTGATAAATAGTTTATCAAAACTTTATCATAATTTTCATTTAATAACTTTAACACGAACGAAATTTCATTCAAAATTAATCTTGAGGAAGCATCCTTAACGTTGAAATTTGAATTTTTGAATGGTATCTCAAAGCAAGCACTAACTGATGCCTTCAATAAATATTCTTCAATTCCATCTATTTTTAAATTAATGTTTGGATTAATTGTATGAATTATATCATCCTTATCATTTAGTGACCCTTTGCTTAACAACGTAATAAAATTTTCAATAATGTTGAATGATAGCTTACATATCATTGGCTCATCAAATTGATTAACATATTCAAACAATGAATTCATTATTGTGGGAACAATTTTTTGATTATTTTCATTAATCAATAATGAAAAACAATGATGATTCACAAGAGCAACAAGGAAACTTAAATATGATTTTTGTAAATTTTGTCTTTGAACTTTCAAACCATTTAACAACGGGTCATTCTCCAATCCATTATTAGCTTTGGAATCAATTTTCAATTTTTGATTATCTAAGCTTTTGAAGATTATATCGAATAATGATCCCAATAATTCATTAAGCAATTGATAAATACCAACATCTTTGCTAAATGAAAAGACAATTTGATTAATAAAACTAATAAAATTGATCAATTCATTCGAAGTAATATCCTTGTTTGAAAGAATAATAGAAATGAATCTAGTGAAACATTCCTTAATTGAACCACCCAAAATTGGAATAAATCGATTGAATGCTAATCTGGCACTATCTCTAATTATTCTGTATGACTGGAAATTTTCCAAGATAACCACAACTACCTCCGAAGCATTATGAAATTTTTGAATGACAATTTTATTATTAGTTGAATTTTGTTCAAAACCTCTAGCAAAGGAACCCATCGCCAATAAACAATGATGTGCTTGCAATATAATCTGTTGTTTATCCAATGGATATTGAAAATTAGGGAAAATATCCATACATTTCTTCAAATCATTGAAATTTGGATTCAATATAGCATCAGTCATTGATTCTAAATCTTGATCGTTAGCTTTGCATAATCCAACTAATAACCCAACGGTCTCAAATAAGTGTAACTGGCTATCAAAATAACTATCTTCAACTTCCTCTTTATCTGATTCATCATTGTTATCTTCAAATGACTTACTACTTTCTGGTGAAATCTGTGCTTTAATTACCAACAATGACTGACTCAATGAACCAATTAAATTTTTAAGAATTTGTGAGTCAAGACTTGGCTTTGTAAGTTTGATGAATTTGGCAAACAAGTAGAAACATCTTTTTTGAACTTTTGAATGTTCATTGAATAATCCATATTTGGAGTTGATGATTTCCAAAATATTGTTAGTTAATACATTGTTTTCATTAAAATTTTTACCATTAGTGCCCGTAGTGAAGAAATTATAATGTTTAATAATTAAATCCAAAAATGTTAACTGAATTAAAGGATGATCTGCTTGCATTAATAAACTATTCTTCTTGTTAATCAAGTCAAGCAAAAAATTTTGGAAGATTAAAAATGGCTTTGATTTGTTGATTTCACTCTTTGGTAATTTCATAGAATTGGTTCTCAAAATATCTGAAAAATTGGTCAACTCATATAATCCCAACTCAAAAGTCCTCCAGTCGCTATTGTTTGTGCTATTGAAAATTGTTTCATTAATTATATTGGTAATAGTGTTGACAAATAAATCTGGGGAAATTGCAGAAACTGCCTCTTGGAAAGTTTTCAATTTGCTTCTAATCTCTTGGAATTCATGGGCATCATCATCTTCATCTTCATCTGCTAAACCATCATCTTCATCATCGTATTTCATTTTCAAGATCATCTTCTGCAATAATGTGGATAAAAAGTCATTATAGTCACCAACGTTAATTACTTCAGAGCTTCCTGCTCTTGCAAGTTTCTTTAATATAGTCAAAAAATTTGAAATGAAGGCAAACACTTGAAATGAAATATCATCGTAATCACTTGGTAATATTCTCAAGATGTATGGTAAAACTTCATTAAGTTTAGTAAATGCTACCCTTTTCAAATCAATATTAGAATCTGATTTCTCAATGACCATAAGATATTCAATACCCACATAGTTTGTTAATTTTGCCAAATGTTCATAAAACAACACTTCATCATCATCATTATTATCAGAATTTTCATTAAATTTCAATTTATTGTCAATTGAGTCCGTAATTAATTCATTAATTTTCATCAATGACAATAACTCCATCTTTTTGTCTGATGGCATCTTTTTGGAGAAAATTTCAATAAATAACGTTATGGTATCATTTCTCAATAATTTAACTTCAAGAAATGGATAGAGATTTTGGATAAAATTGTTATTGACAATCAAGTTAATATCAATCCAAGAAACCCAAGAGCCAATAACTTTCAATAAATTTTTCAAAATTTCAATCTTCAAATTCTCGTAATCATTGGATGACAAAGACTCTCCGACAAAGTTAATTATGTATTTCCAATTCAACACTAAGGTTTCCATATCATTCATTCTAATTGAATCTTTCAAGCCATTTGCTATCTCAATTGCCTTTGGGTTTTGTAAATACATTTGATCACCAATTTCTGTGTGTATAGAATTTAAAATTCTGAGATAATAATCTATGATAATAAGTTTTTTCAAACTGTCAGTGTCATTGTTTTCAATCAATCTAATAAAAGCTTTGAAAAAATCTGGCCAAATGTTCGAATAAGAGTAATAGAAAAGGTAACTAAAAGTAGCAGATAACTTATTCTTCAAGAAGCCTGATCTTTGATGGTCAGCTTCATCGACAATAGACTTCTGAAAAAAACTTAACAATGAATCTTTCAAACTATTTAACTTATTCTCTGGCAACGATGGAATCGATTCATCAATTACTTGAAATACAAAAAGTTTAACAGGATCAGGAGCCTGATCATTATATAATAATGGTAAACATGCTTGCCAACCTTCGTCAGAAGCCTTAATTTCGTTGATGAAGTTAAGTGCCTAACCTTGTTAGTAAATCTGTACGTATTAAGGTGCTTGAATGCAATTACACATACCTGCTGCTTTAGCTCCTGAGAGGAGGATGGATCGTACGCAATTTCAACAGCCTGTTGAATCTGTGTCTCCATTTGATTGTAATTCTATGTTATATCAATGTTATTGTAAAAATGTTGCAATTAAAAAATGCTGAAAATTGACGTCAGCGGCAAAATTTTCTGAATAGATCAAAACAATTCAAATAAAAAAAAAAAGCTGACAAAATAGCGAATAAAAAAAAAATTTTAAGATATAAATACACGATAATGACTAATAATTGAAGGAACGATCTTTGGTTGAAAGATGTGACTAAATGATTACTCTATCAATGTATTTTTTCAATTGTCTTGCCGATTTTCTATTATTTTAAGCGCTGATTTAATTTCCCAAGCAAAAAATCAAAAATCGAAAAAATAAAAAAAAAAAATTTTTTTGGCGATTTGAAAAATCGCACGACCTTGCGGGTAAGCGACATAGATCTATCGGGGCAACTCAAAGTGGTCATAAAACCATGGTATTGGAGTAAACGCGTTAAATCTCGTCATCAACAATAATCTGTGTTAAAATAGTGAAAAATAAAGACGACGTGACTAATATGCCCAATAGCAAGACATTAGATGAGGTCACGACAAATTTTAAAGATGAGTTTTTAGAGCTTATAGTTCCAAAATTGAATGAGCAACAGAATCGGCTCGACCAATTGATTGCAGAGTCATCGGCACTTAAAGAGAAACTAAAGAACGCGAATCTAGAGAACGCAAAATTGAAAAAACGAGTAAGAGAGTTGACCAGTTCTAACATTGAATTGAAGGGGAAATTGGAGAATAAAGCTGATGATTTCATTAAAAGATTGCCACCAGCGCCGGCATTTGATATTTCCCAAAAGTCTTATGACTCCAGTCCAACTAGAAAACACCAAATTCTCGCCAGCATTGACTTCAACCAGGATAATTCTGTTCCTGCTGGTTTCAACTCATCGCCGACTGCACCAGCAGATGAAACATTATTGAGCCTGAGCCCTCCAGCGGTACATAAAAGACTGGCAGGAAATAGTCAACAGAGTAAGCTGTCAGAGTCGCAAGGGTCACAATATGATTTAGGGCTTCCAGAAACCGATTTGCAGGAGTCTCTGGATAGCGAAGCAGAAGTCTATGAACATCCAAAGACAGTACATGGGCTTCCCACTCCAGTTTCCGAAAAGAAAATACGAAGTACTAAGCAAGGTCCTCAAGCAATCTTTAATAGTAATCATGGAAACAAGAAGTCTTTTGATATTATTGAACTACTGAAGAAGAAAAGCAAGAATAGTACGGTGTCAGAGCTAGAGATGTTTTATGGCGAAGATTTTGAGAAAGTAACTTCGGATAAAGAAAATGTCCATGGAACCTCGAAAGCAAAACCTAAGACAACTAAGGGTGAAGAACATAAAGCTGACCTGCAGTTGTCCAGGAAATGTTTCAATGTGGATCAAATTATGGAAAATATTACTAATGAGAAATTCATTGACTTAACATACAATCCACTTTCAGGGAAAAAATGGATAATGGAAGACTTCAAAACTAACCCAGAGTTTAATAACAACCGTGATTACATGTACGAAGAAGTCATTAGAGGGTTTAAAAGACGGAGATTGAAAGGATATGAATGTGAAGACTGTAAGAAATTTTACGAAGCTGCAGGGCCTGGTCGTGTGATGATGGGTCCAGCGTGGGATGAGACACAAGAAGAGATGCAAGTGCAACAGGCCAATCGAAGTAAATGTAATCATCATCAGAGAGTAGTTAAAAGCAGTGACATTGTGGCGAAGACTTCAAGACATAAATCAAAACGTCAGAATTCTCCGCCAGGTTTCTTCCAATCTGATTTCCCTTCCACCCAAGAACTTCAAGAGCAGAAAGTCCAAGCACGTAAAGAGCATGACCGGAAGGCAGTTGAAAGATTCTTGACAGCTACTTCACTTGACTATAATAAAAGGGTCTTTATCTTTAGAAACCAAGTGTTTAATAATATTGTTGTTAGTGGATTTTTCAAGTACGATGATGAGGAATTGGAGAGGGTTTATTTTGGGGGCAGGAGCGCGCGCTTAGAAAATCAGGCATAGAAAGAAAAAATATTAGAAAAATGAAAACAAAAAATTTTGGATGCATTTTTTGTCTATATAGTGTACAACAGCATTACTTTACAATATTTAATACGATGGCGTAAGCATATGATAAATTGCGATGATTAATTTTTATTTAATTTGATGATTACTAATATTTAGCGACCTAATAGATAGACCGAGATCTGAGTTAACTGACATTGAATTACAAAAATTGGAGGAATATGAAATTTCTCATGGTCCAATGTCATTATTAAAATCAGCAGTCGAAACACATACTCCTGTCTTGATATCGTTGAGAAATAATCATAAATTGATAGCCAGAATTAAAGCATTCGATAGACATTCAAACATGGTGTTGGAAAACGTTAAGGAATTTTGGAGCGAGCCTCAACGAAATACTAAAGGGAAGAAACTGAAACCAGTATCGAAGCAAAGATTTGTCAGTAAGATGTTTTTACGAGGAGACTCAGTGATAGTTGTATTCAAGGCCCCAATGGAGTAATTGTAGTAAATAATGTATAATAGATGATGTTATTGAAAGAATATGCTATATTAAAATATGCATCTATGTAGGATTAATTGGCTGTTCATAATACGGTTCATAGCATCGTTGCATGTACGTCTTTATTATCTCATAACTGACGAGTTCCTTCAATTCAACCTTGTCCAACAAGATGTATCATTTCCATCAAGTTTCTGGAAATCTTGCCAATCCATCAAATCCATTTCATGGTGTGCATTGAGAGTATCCAATTCAAGGAACTAAAAATGGTCTAGAAATTCCTCCAAAAGCTTCCTCACCCTTCATAGTTGTCATGTTATATCCAAATTCCTTCACTAAATCTTATTCAATAAGTGCTTATATATAAAGTTCATTCTCTGTTAATCCGGCTAATTCATCTTCGCTTATGGAGTGAGATTCTGCAAAATTTTGTTGATTTGATTGATTTTTTTACTCATCTACTTCTCTCTTTGCCTTATTGCAGATGTCACTTATCAATTCAAATAATTTCTTGTGGTTTCGCTCAATTAATTCAGTATTCAATATTCCGTATTGGTTGGATCAAAAAACAACGCATCTTCATCCTCTTCTTCAATGAGAGGCATAGCAGTACCCGCACCAGTATCATCCATAAGTTCGTCAAGAAATGGTGATGGCATGTTTAGTATATTTTTATCCACCGCTATCAAATACTTTTCTGGATCAAAATCACCAAGTTTAATTTTACTTATTTTAGCAATCAAATCATTAACTAAGATCACAAGATTTTCAGCGCTTATTTGCTCATTGAAACTTTCAAAGGGTAAATCAGTAATATCGCTAATTATTCCAATTAATCTTTTATCACAGCCCATCCAAGGTATTAAAACGATTTCTTGATCTTCAACTTCCAGGCAATCATTATAGGAGATCATTTTAGGTTAATTCCAAAAATCTCTATTGAAGATATTAGATCTGTTGCAAACAGTTCTTCCCATTGATACTTGGTAAGCATAGAGTTCAATAACATATGAATATAATGAAGATTCAACTGGATCATTTATTTTCAATTCTGAAGTCGGTTGATTCAAAAAATATTTGCAAGTCAATAATTGATTACTCCAGTTATCGTGTCAGCCATTTGCCAAATCATCCAACGAAAGACAACAATAATCTACCCTGAATCTTTGATTCGGGCTTTGCAGCGCTCGAAGCATTAATGCTTTCGATCCAACATTTCTTAATCGTTGCGACTCTTGTCTCTAATAATTTTTTTGTTTATTATTCAAGTTACTTGATTTAGACCAATAAAATGAACCCACACTTAGCACTAGCGCAAATTGATGTAGGGGCCCGATTTGATGTCAATTGGGATGGATGCTATTATTACTTTTTGCTTCTTTTACAGCTGTCCCTTTTGCTGCTGTTGTTGTCTTAGTTGTTGTCATAGTTGTTGTCACAGTTGTTATTCATGTCTCAGTTTTTGTAACACTTGTCATTGTTCTTTTCGTTGTTGAAGTTCTTTTGATATTCTCTCTGTGCGCTTGCAGTTTTAAGCTCTTCCCTGACGAAACTTCTATGATCCGTTTTGCTTCTCCTTTAATCGGCCAATTTCAATAATACTCAGATCCGATCAATTTCCCTTTTCTCTATCATCTTTTTGATTTTCAAATTTTTTTTTTTTTTTTTTTTTTTTTTTTATTTTTGGTTCGGTGGAAAGAACACATTCAACATTTTCATTTTCACGTAGATTTGACTGCTTGAATGATTTTGGCGAGAATGAAATATTTCGCGTAATTTCAAACAAAGTGAAGAAGTATTTGGACGCGTCTTATGAAAATCATGCATCCAGCAAGCCACCATCAATCAAGCCACACAGTGTTTTTGCTGGGGCGTTGTTTTTTGTTTTCTCAAGATGCAGAGTTTTTTTTTAAATCTCCTAAGTAAAATCAAAGCAAATGCCAAAACGAAAAGCTGACGAATTATCAGATAGTGATGAAGAAAATCAGTACTTGTATCTAGAAACAGTCAACAGGAAATTGCTTGATTTTGACTTGGAGAAAATATGTTCGGTATCGTTAAGTACTACCAATGTGTACTGTTGTTTGACGTGTGGGAAGTTCTTTCAAGGCAAATCCAAGAACTCGCATTGTTACAATCATGCAATGAATAATTTGAACCATAAATTATATATTAATTTGGATAACTTGAAAGTTTATATATTGCCAGAATCCCAAGAGATTTACAGTGAAAGATTTGATGATATCAGAAGCTTGATTAATCCGATCTATAATCTGTCTACGGTAAAGCAGACAATTTATAGAGACACCCACTGTTACGATTTGAATCACAATAAGTACCAGCTAGGATTCATCGGTTTGAATAGGATTAATAATAACGCCAAAAATAATTACCAGAACGTGGTGCTATTATTGTTTTCACATTTGCCGATGATTCGTGACTGGTACCTTATAAATACTTCACCCGAATCAATTCATGACTTACAGTATCCAGAACAACTTAATAAGATATTATCAACATCCTTGAAAGTCGAGAAGAATTATGAATTGAATTTGAAAATTGGCTTATTTATTAGAAAGTATTGGTATTTTAACTTATTCAAATCTCATGTTTCTCCATTTGATGTTTTAAATTATATCAATAGAATTTCAATTGACACTACAGACCCCAAAGTATTTTTGAACTGGCTATTGAATAATCTTAATTTTGGGTTTAAGCTGAGGCTGAAGAACGTATTAACGGAAAACCTACAAGGAGAAATTCAAGTACAAGAAGTCAGTGAAAACAAGTTGACAAAGACAGTTAAATCCAAATTTTGGTTGCTTACGCTTGATCTCCCCGATAGGAAAATTCTATCCACTAAGAATGCTTCTCAACTTGAGCAAATTAAAATTACTCAATTACTAACAACAAAATTCAATAAGCCCACAATTGTTAATGAAACCCTAACAAAGATTTACACGTTACTATATTTGCCGAACTATTTAATTTTGAACTTCAACAGATTCAACAAGAATTTCAGACATAATTTTAATAATGTGGTGATAAAATACGATACTGATACTCTTGATATGAGACAGTATGGTGGAGAAGAGTACAAATTGATCGCTAATATTGTCCATTATTCAGCTAATGAAAGTAATGAAGAATCCTCGGAGAATGATAACGGGCCGTTGGTAGGGACAATTGCCCATACTTGGAGGATTCAATTGTTTGATCAAGTTACACAAGAGTGGTATGAAATAAATAATTTGGAAGTTAAGAAAATCAATAAAGAATTAATTTTCTTGAATGAAGGCTACGTTCAAGTATGGCAGAAGAAATCTTTGATATATGAATATAAGACATAATGGTTTACTACTTTTGGTTTGTTGTAGGATTTCAGGGGAACGACACAGAAATAAAAAAATAAAGCTACCACTCTCTAGCTTTCATTAATTTTATTTATTCAAATACGCAAAAATATATTCCGATACCGGGAGTCGAACCCGGGTCTGCTCGGTGAAAGCGAACCGTGCTAGCCGTTACACTATATCGGAGTAACTTGATAAATATATATTTTAGTTTTAAGTGATTTAGTTATATTAATCATTCTAATGTGACGATTATATGTTGTCATGGATATTTTACATAAGAGTTTCAAAAAAATAAAAAACGTAAATGGAATTAAACTATATTTTTGAAATACTTAAGTACTTTTCCAATTCTTTCAAACCATTAGTTAATTCATCCTTTGAATTAGCAAACCCAATTCTAACGTATCCAGGATAACCAAAGGTTTCACCTGGTGCCATTAAGGTTTTGTGTTGGTTAACCATGTCAATACACAATTTTTCGGTGTTATGACCATTGATCTTAACAAAGGCAGTAGTACCAGCTTGAGGTTTGACATATTCAACACAATCAACTCTTTTAACGAAATCATCCAAGATCTTCAAATTTTCTCTGCAAAGCTTGTAATTACGTTCCAAAATTGCTTCTTTATTCTTTAAAGCATAAGTTGCTGCAATATCATCCAAAATTGAAACCGAGATAGTGTTGAAATCTCTTCTAGTCAAGCATTCATAAATGGCCGTTTTATCCTTAGTGATAAGCCAACCAAGTCTAAGACCTGCCAATGAAAATGCCTTCGAGACAGAGGAAGTTGAAATCCCCTTGTCATAAAGATTGACAATGGATTCTGGAACCTCAGAAGTTGAATGGTACAATGGTCGATAAACTTCATCGCATAAAATGTAACAATCTTGAGCTTTTGCAATTTCAACAATTTCTTTCAAGACACTGGTTGGGATGACTGAACCAGTTGGATTGTTTGGATTGTTAATGACAATCAACTTGGTGTTTGGTTTCATCAATGACTTCAAAGTTTTGACATTTGGAATATAACCTTCCTCTGGTTTCAATGGCAATTTGTCAACTTCAGCACCAAACATCTTAGGAACTGAGTACAATTGTTCGTATGCTGGATCGACGGAAATAACATGATCATCCGCGCCAACCAACCCATAAAATACCAAGAAATTTGAACCTATTGCACCATTATTGATCACAACGTTGCTGATATCGTACTTGTTATCCTTGTTATTGTACAAGTTGCAAACTTGTTCTCTCAACTCTTCCGACCCCTTAATCCAAGAGTATGCTTGTCTAGTTTCAGTCAATTGGTCAATTGGAACTTTAGATCCTGAAAAGTTTTCAATCTCATTCAATGACATTGAATAACAACAAGTTTCACCTAAATTGTAGGTGATTCCTGTTTCATATTTATCCATATATTGTTCTAACTTGAAAGGTAGTTGCTTAACCATCGTGAATGTAACTATAAAAGTGCAAAAAACAGTCGGGGAAAAATTATTTGCATCTAGCTGAAACTTGAAAAACGTTTTCCCTTAAATATTTTTTCCAGTAGCAATAGTTTGCTGACAAATAAATGCGTTTATTCTTCATTGATTGGTTCGTCTGATATTTTTTTGCAAGGGAGCCCCGCGTCATAGTGACTCAGATAGGAAATTCCCGCTCGAAAAAACTGCCAGAACGAGGGATGCAGAAATCGATCCGAAGACATTGATATGTTTTATTTTTCTATTTCATACTTTGATTATCATCTTTACTCGCCATAATATGGATCAGGATTTAAGAGTGCTCTCGATTCAATCTCATGTCACTCATGGATTTGTAGGTAATAAAGCAGCTACATTACCATTGCAATGTTTGGGATGGGATGTTGATGTTATCAACACCGTAAATTTTTCAAATCATACAGGGTACGGTGCAATTGAAGGTTCGGTGTTGAAAAGTTCAGAACTTCATGAAATTTATCAAGAATTGGATAGATTAAAGCTCAATAGATATCAATGTCTTTTAACCGGATATGTACCAAACAAGGAAATATTAAATGAAATTTTGAGTTTGGCTCAGCAATTGAAAACAAAAAGCCAAGCGTTGTTATGGTTACTTGATCCAGTCATGGGGGACGAGGGAGTACTTTATGTTGATGGATCAGTAGTGGAAATTTATCAAAAAATAATCAAGCAGAAAATTGTTGACATAATTACCCCTAATCAATATGAATTGGGATTGCTACTTGGATTCCCGGTCGCTACTGAGAATGATCTTAAGAAAGCCATAAAAATTTTACATAAGGATTATGGTATAAAATACGTTGTGATCACTCTGATGTACTTGAACGATCATAAGTCTAGGTTATTACTGTGTTGTTCTACCATTAATTGTGAAGAGTACAAGTTTATTGAAATCAAACCTGTGATTGACGGTTATTTCACGGGTGTTGGCGATTTATTCTCTGCGCTTCTAATTGACAGGATTTTCAAGGAAACCAACAACATTTCTAAGGGTAGCACTAGCAATAATACCAGTGGTTGTAATAATCTTCTAATTAAATGTGTTGGTGAAGTGAATTTGATTATGCAAAAAGTGTTGGCTGAGACTGCTAGGGCCAGTGGCGGTGGTGGCGGTGGCGGCGGTGGTGGCACTATTAATTCTAGAAATATGAAGCAGCATGAGTTGCAGATGATTGCATGCGTGCGTTTTTTCACCTGACTTTTGCTGAGAATTTCGTACATCAACGTCAACCTATGTTTTAAATTAGGCAAGCAGTCGTTATCCTCCACTTTTCAGTCGTACTGAATATTTATTTATTTCAGTCATAATTTTTCATTTTGATTATTCATTTTCTATAATTTTTTTTCCTTTCAGATTGTTAAATATCATTCCTTTAAAAAAATGTCTTTTGAAAGACATTTACCTTTAATAAACAGCCCGTTTTATACCTTGAATAATCATTCGACCTCGTCTGTTTCATCAATCAATATCAATATCAACTCTGAACCATATGACAGTTACTCAAATCCTTCAGTGCATTCTATGACTCCAGGGTCACTTGGATCTAGTTTTAACAGTCTCAACAATCCTACATTGTTACATCGTTGGACTCATGATTATTCAGTGTTGGCAATTGCAATTTCGAAGAAACAGAAAGTTTTATTTTCAGGAACCCAAGACTCAAAGATCTTAATTTTTAATTTATCAACTTTTCAAAAAATTGGTACCATTGATACTGGTCACAATGGGTCAATACTTAATCTCATTATATCTGATAATGAAAATTATTTATTTTCAACGTCCTCTGACTCATTGATCAAAATTTGGGATATACCCCAGATTACTGAAACTAATCAAACATTAATAAAAGAAATCACAACCATATATTCATTGGTCGACATTGGTGATATCTTTTCCATTGCATTATCTCATAAATTGAATATTTTATTTTTTGGCAGTCAAAACACTTCCATTCAGTGGATCAATTTATCAGATAAGAAAAATTTTATCAAAGTGAATAAGAAAAATTTGAATAAGTTACCGTTTATTAGATTTGATAAATTCTTCGATTCTAAGCCGGGGGTTAGAAGTCTGGAGAAAAATTCTTCTCTGGCTATCAATGAAAAAATTGAAAGATATTCCAACAAAATTGATAAAAATAAACTTACTTTGATTGAGGTTCCATTGAATAATATTATATCATTTGCCCATAACGGATTTATTTATGATTTGAAAATTGTTTCGAAGGAGACATTACAAAATAGCAATATTCCTGGGCAATACAGTTTTAATGAATATTTGATCTCAGTTGGTGGTGATGGTTTGGTTAAAATTTGGGGTATTTACAATGAAATTGTTGAGAAAGGTTCACAAATTAGAGAACTTATTAGTTTGGATAATGAGGATCCAGTATTTTCTATCACAATCAATGGATTATTTTTGTATTGTGGATTAACTAATGGTAAAGTGAAAGTATGGGATTTATCAACTTTCCAATTAATCAAATTAATTCAAGATCAAAATTCTGGTGAAATTAGTTCATTGGTTTACTATTGTAATCTCAATTGTTTATTTAAAGGGACAGAATCTGGTTGTTGCAAATATAATCTTAACAGTTCCAGTACATCATCAAGGCCAGGATCCTTTGATAGTAGTAATAATGGAGTTGATTGGAGCTCAAATGAAAAGCGTACATTGTCTGTGGACATTTTGAAAAATTACAATAATAACAATGATAATATTTTAATTTGTGCGGGTTATTCAGGGATTTCTGTTTGGAATTTACCTAACAAGATCAATGAACCAGCTGGAGAATTATCATTTCAATGTGCAAATTATGATCATAGTAATGATAATTTATTAAGAACGTTGACTTCTTTCGTCTCATATAAAACAATTTCTCGAAAACCTGAATTTTGCATTGAAGAATCAAGAAATTGTGCAAATTTTCTTAACAATATTTTTAAGAAACTTTGTGCAGTTCAATCTAAGTTGTTGCCAGTTAAAGATGGGAATCCAGTTGTTTATGCGTTTTTCAAGGCCAACAAGCGTAATCAAGGGAAAACTCCTAGAGTTGCATGGTATGGTCATTATGATGTGGTTGAAACTGAAAACGATAAAGGTTGGAACACTGATCCTTTTACTATGACCGCTCAAGATGGTTATTTATACGCTAGAGGTATTACCGATAACAAGGGACCTTTATTGTCATCGATTTTTGCAGTTTCTGAACTTCATAGATTGGGTAATTTAAATTCTGACGTTGTGTTTTTAGTTGAAGGTGAAGAAGAATCCGGATCATTTGGATTTAAAAATGCAATTACTGAACACCGGGATTTGATTGGAGATATTGATTGGGTTTTATTTGCCAATTCATATTGGTTGGATGATTATACTCCATGTTTAAATTATGGATTACGTGGATTGATTAGTATTGAATTGGAAATTGAAGGTGAGAAACCTGACCGGCATTCAGGGGTCGATGGTGGGGTTTCAAGAGAACCTACGATTGATTTGGTTAATTTAGTGTCTACTTTGACCGATCCTGCAACTGGTGATATTTTAATTCCTGATTTTTATAAACCTATTTTACCAATCACGAAACATGAATTGAAATTGTATGAGAATATCATTGAGAAGATTGATACTGATGAACAAAGTGATATGACAATTAATAATTTATTGAAGAAATGGAGATTACCATCTTTAACTGTTCATAATATGAAAGTATCTGGTCCTAAAAACACAACTATCATTCCAAAAGTTGCCAGTTCATCAATTTCCATTAGAATTGTTCCGAACCAATCTCTCAATGTCATTAAAAGGCAATTAGTTCAGTATTTGAGTGAAAAATTTGATACCTTCAATAGTGGTAACACTCTAAAGATCAGATTTATTAAAGAAACTGAACCGTGGTTAGGTGACTTAAAGAATGACATGTACAAAATATTAAGTCAAGAAGTGTTCAATGAATGGAAAATTGAGCCATTATTTATTAGAGAAGGTGGATCAATCCCATCAATTCGATTCTTAGAGAAATTTTTCAATGCCAACGCCGCGCAAATTTGTGGCGGGCAATCTTCGGATAATGCGCATTTAGATAATGAAAGATTGAGAATTGTGAATCTATTCAAGTTAAGAAAAATTTTATTTAAAGTTTTCCAAGAGATTCCTTCAAATCCTAATGAATCAAGACAAAGTGATACTGGCATTGATGACGACTGTAACGATCAACAGGAATTCATCTTTTCTGGTCGGCTGTCCCCTAATACAGAACAAATTACCGATAAAATTAGAAAATTAATTGTCCATTAGCATATATCATAGCATATATATTATATATTATATATTATACATAGTAAAAATAAAAATAAAATACAAAAATTAATTATCATGGAAACGAATCGCACAAGTAAGTTCCTGTAGTTGAGCCGCCAAAGGAGTTACGGGTGGAGATTCGAGATACCCCATAAGGAGCGTTATCTTGTTCAATGGAAAGAAGAAACTTACCTTTGGCATCCTGTTCAATGAATTCGACTTCAGATAACAAATTCAGTGATTGGAGAGTTGAGAAACCCCAAGTGTAACGGTTGATATTTTTTAATTGAAAAGTCGACACCATCCGTCCACTCTCATTAACTGAATCATCTGCTTTTATTTCGTTGAAAAAACGTTTGTTTCACGCCTTGTCAACGAATAACGACACTCCTGCCTATTTGTTTCTTTCGATTCAATCTATTTCTAAGAAGCATCAATTTATTTCTTTCTCAAGCCGCGTTTCAATACAACAATGCACTTGTTAGGAACCACTTTGCACTGAAGCTTGTCCGCCAACTTGCTTTCTTACTATAAATCTTCCTCTGCAGCGCCAAGAGCTATCAAGAGTAAGAATTAAAACGAGCGATGGTTTCAAAAAAAAAAAAATTAAAAAAAGGAGAAGAAAAATTAAAAACTATAGAGGGGGGTGCTAGTTTATAAATACACATACATAGATTTGTTGATTCATGTGGGTTGGCTTTGCTTGAATCAAGTAACCAGGTTCATAGCATGCAGATGGTTGCATGATTGATTGGGAAAAAAGAAAAGCTTACTGAATGCGGGTTTAGATAACCATAATATTCAACCAAAGATTAACACCATGTGAATACCGGTGGCCTTG
Source organism: Saccharomycopsis sp. KB-2023a (assembly GCA_030450195.1). Lineage (NCBI taxonomy): Eukaryota > Fungi > Ascomycota > Saccharomycetes > Ascoideales > Saccharomycopsidaceae > Saccharomycopsis > Saccharomycopsis sp. KB-2023a. Next base: position 139,032 of record JASJSC010000003.1, on the reverse strand, counting down.
TGGTAACCCATTCTACTCTCTCAGCAATTACCTTCTTAGTAATCATGGTTGTTTCTGAGATAACCGCTGGTGACTCATCGTCATCAAAATACCTTTCTTCAATAACGTTACCGTCGCAACTATTCTGCAACAAATCTAAATTTGATCTGTTTTCTGAGAAATATTCATTTTCATCATTTTCTAATGGGGACTCTTCAATCAAATTTGAGTTTGCTGAGAATATCTTGATCTCAGGTGGTGTCACTGCAATTCCCGACAACAGCGAGATTGGCTCTCTAACTTCCAATTCAATTTCGTCGTCCCAAACAAGAACTCTGGTTTTCCTAGCTAAATCTAGTGGGCCATGACTGGGGTTCATCAATGAATCAACCACATTAAAAGCTTGACCTTTCATCACTGCCCATTGTTTCTTCCACATTCTCTCGGTGAAATCAGGGTCCCTTGCAAACAAATCATGGAACAAAACCTTATTTTCCTCCCACCATTCTCGTGATGTTAATAACGGTAAAAAATGTCGCCTATTTGTCTCTGAAAATGGATGGCCGATAATGAAAACTGGTAGGAATAACCAACCAAATGGGAAGGATCTCCACTGATCTGGATGCTTCCATGGCCAAGAAAGCCCAGAATCAATTGCTCCAATTTTAAGCTGTTTGCCTTGATCGGAAATTTTGATCATCCAATTATCCAATCCTCTATCAGTGTTCCTCATAATGTAATCTAAAATAACTAACTTCTCTAATTCTTGTCGAAACTGTAATAATACTTTTGGGGTCCAACAAAATTGATCATCGTTGATGCTGTCATTGGCGGCTCCTGGGAATGGATACTTTTTCAAAAATTGTTCTGCATCAATGTACCCATGCAAAAATAATTGAAATGACCCGATTTTTTTGGGCAAAGTATCTTCACCTCTTCTTCTCCAAAAATGCGGATAAAAAAAACTGGGTGATGATAGCGAAACGGTTTCCGTGTAAGGTACGATATTAGTTTGTAATTTCCTGTCTAATAAACTGGCAGCAGTCTCACAAATGTAACCCAAATTTGGGATCAAGCAACTTCTACCGAAGAAAAATGGAAATAAAACCCGATGAAACCATTTTGTCCATTTTGGCGATAAGGGGCCGTACGGTTCTTCATCTTTAGGTTTGAATACCGCCACAACTTCTTGATCAGTGTTGAAAATGAAGTAACTACCCGATGAGCCTTTAGGGATTCTCACTGGATGAATTTGATTATCAATGGCTAAAATTGAATCATCAACTATAGCCTGGAATTCCTCAGCGGAAATCGATTCTGATTTGCTTGGTCTTGGTTGATAATATTTTGGGAAAACTGAATAATGAATTTCAGTAACTATGGCTTTGTGTTTAGATTTCCATTTTGGCAATTTAGACTTGATATCTTTTTTCCATTTCTTGAATGTTTCATTTATTGAATTCAAGTCAATTGATACCAAAGATTTTGATTTCCATGGGAACTTCCGTGGATGAGATAATCGCTGATACCGTTGCCATTCGTTACCAGCAGAATGTGGTCTTTCAGCTAAATTTGAGTCAATTGGCGATGCAAATGATTCATTTGAGGGTGAATCAATAACTGAAAGAGCTGGCATTTGATCGAAGGTTGATGTGAAGTGGATGAGAAGTATTTTCGGGAAACCAAAAATTAAAAAAAAAAAAGAAAAATTCTAAAAAAATGCTTTATTTACAGTACATATATTAAGCGCCGGATATATACAAAATATTCAATTAACGCTTTGGCTTTATTGTCGCCAGTTCAATTGGATTGGCCAGTTGTTTTTCAAATAATTGTTTATCTGCTTTTTGATTTTTAAAATTGGTTTCATGAAGTCCAGCGGTTATAGAATCCAATTTTGCTTGCTGGGCTTGAGATAATCTAGCGTTTGTTAACAAACTTCCTTTCTTCCATCGCTCATCTGCTGCTTTCGCTAATATCTTAATCTGTTGTTGTCGTTGCAAATCAGCGGCTAATTCTTGTAAACTAGGGAAATCTGGTCTGGTTCTCCGTAGCCACATTATGCATTGCGGTGGAAGATCTTGCTCACTGTGGTGTCTTTTCACTTTGTACTCCACAATTCTTCTTAATCTTTCCTGTTTATTTTCAACATAGAATTCCCAATATGTATTGCCTTTTAAATCGAACCCTAAATTTGTTAGCCGCGAGACTTATTACTCAATTTTTTGCAGTGTCAGCTCTTACTTACCCACAAAGAACTTCTTTCTAAATGGAATTTGTTTGATTGATCTCCATCTTAACCAAAGTGCTTTAAATAAATTGACTTTCCCTTGCAAATATTCCATTGGATTTTTTGATGATGTTGAACTGGGGCAAAATTTCAATTTTATTTTATTTTTTTTTAGAAGAGCCCACCTAAATATATACCAATCGGACGGGTGAATTTTCATCACGTGAATCGTGACAAACCAATTTCCTGGGTCTTATGCATCCTCGGATCGAGCTTCAAAAGATTCCAGTAGAAGTCAACAGAAGAATTTGAAGTAGGGCCTGATATATGGCCGTTGATACCACTGCAAAATAATATATTTAAGATTTTTATAAAATATATCAGAAAAGCTATTAGAAAAACCAAAAAAAAAAAATGTACAGAATGCACAGAATTGTGTCAATTCTGATAGGAATAATGAAGATTTCAATAAAATTTTTGTAGTTGATTGCTGGCGATTCATCAAAATTTCAATATGCACGGTGCGGTTTTCTGCAGATTGACTCAACCTCGGGAAATCGCGCAGCAGGAAATAAACTACTATTCAGAAATAAACCTATTTAAATAAACGAACGGCCTCTCCCTCGCTTTTAATTTTATTAATATTTTTTTTTGCAAAATCAATCACCATATAAAGATGCCTGGATTTAGTACTCAACTTATTCATGCTGATGATGACTCAGCTAGAGTTCCTGATATTGTCACTCCAATAAATGTCAGTACCACTTACAAATACTCCGAAGATCCAACTAAACTTATTCCAGCAGCTGAATTAGAAGCCCAAGAAGGGTGGGTCACCGGTGGTGATTTCGTTTATTCAAGATTATCTCATCCAAACTCTGAAAAAGTTGAGGAAATCTTGAGTGCTATACTTAAGCGACCAGCAGTTATCTATAACGGGGGTGTGTCTGCGTTCAATGCAATTCTTAATCTTATTCATCCAAAGAGATTATTCTTTGGTCAATGTTATCATGGATGCCATGGTGCTGCTGATTTGTATACGAGATTTGGTGCACTCGAACAATTCACTTTGTCGGAAGCTGATTTAGCTCATGTCAGTAAAGGTGATTTAATTCACATTGAAACTCCAGTTAACCCAGAAGGTATTTCATTTGATATTTCTTACTATGCTAAAATCGCCCAAGAAAAGGGTGCATTTTTATCAGTTGATTCAACCTTTGCTCCTTATCCATTACAAGATCCATTTGAGCAAGGTGCAGATATTGTTATGCATTCAGGTACCAAATACTTTGGTGGCCATTCTGATTTGCTTGCTGGGATTGTGGTTGTTAAAGATAATAAATCTAAGAATCAATTACAAGAAGATAGAATTTATTTGGGTACTAACATTGGCAACTTGGAAGCTTACTTGTTGGTTAGATCTTTGCGAACTTATGAATTAAGAATTAAACAACAATCATCTAATGCTACTCAATTAGCTAAATTCTTGAATGATAACCTTGGGAAATTTAAAGTTTTGGATAAAGTTTACCATTCTTCTTTACAAACTGAGGCATTTGTGAAGAAACAATTGACTGGTGGATTTAATCCAACATTTTCTATTAAATTAACTAAAGGCGAGATTGCTAAGACTTTCCCAAACAGATTGAGGTATTTCCATCATGCCACTTCATTAGGTGGCGTTGAAAGTTTGATTGAATGGAGAGCTTTGAGTGATAGTCACGCCCCACAAGAATTGTTAAGACTTAGTATTGGGATCGAAAATGTTGAAGATTTGATTGCTGATTTGGAACAAGCATTTTTGGCTGCGGAAGTCGACGGTTTGAAAATTTAAATAGAATGGAATAGAATAGACAGAAAATGTACTTACTTAGATAGATTTAGTATTCCGGTAACGTGTAATCCCCCAAAATGGCTGAACCACGGTTTGGTTGCAGTGAAAAACTAATTTTTTTTTTTAGATTGGAGAGCAACGATGAAGGCAAACTAGAACATTTAAGGAGCAATTGCAAAAAAAACTTGTTGAATATTTAAGGATACTAGATATCAAGATAGGTCGAGACACTACTTTTGAACACAATATTTATTTCTGTACATATTAATAATGAACAATCAAATTACTTTAATTAATAAGGACCCCCATCCAGTACGGCATACCGAATCGCTGGAAGTTGAAGCTACTAATGATGATTCATCTAGATCAAAAGTATGGGCAACCAATGTATATATTGGAGACTGCACAATAGTCAAAGGTACAGGTAATTACAGATATGTTGTTTGGTCAATAACTATAGAAACAGTGACAGGATCAAAGATTGTTATGTACAAACGATACAATGACTTTGTCAAATTAAGGTCACTACTATTACATTATTTCCCAAAGAATAAAGTGGAAATTGGCGAATTGCCTCCAAAGAGATATTTTCAGAATAATCTTGATAAAGACTTTTTGAATAAAAGAAGAGATGGGCTAGAATATTTTCTTAGTAGCATACTATTGAATCCTTCATTCAGCAATAGTCCAATAATAAAAGAATTTGTAAAATAGATTAATTAGATGAAATAAATAAGCAACGACGGTAATTCTATTCATTAATAATCGTAGATTCATTAATAATCGTAGATTCATTAATAATCGTAGATTATATCTATCTATCTATCCTTAGACATATTGATATTCCCCTGGTGTCTGATTTCGGTTGTTAATCACTAATGACAGAGATAGTGGGTGTGAATACACCCCTAAGTGACTCTCCGTTGTTCTAGCCGATCGAGTCGCTGACAAACATACACGCAATTTTTTTTTTTACCATCAGCATTCTGAAGCGGTTTTCTTTCTTTTTCAGATCAACCGTTTTGTCGATTAAAAATTACTAATATAAAAACTCCGAATTTCTCGGCTATAAAAATATTTTTTCCATTTCTTTTGTTTTTATCTTCATAAAATTTAATCAAAATTCCTCAATTTAATAGACTTCATAGACTTTTAACTAAAAGAATGGTTCATCATCAAGCTACAATTATTGGTTCAGGACCAGCAGCTCATACTGCAGCCATTTATTTAACGAGAGCTGAAATTAAAACTACTATGTATGAAGGAATGTTGGCTAATGGTATTGCAGCAGGTGGTCAATTAACTACCACTACTGATATCGAAAATTTCCCTGGGTTCCCTAATGGTATTGGTGGTTCACAATTAATGGAAGAAATGAAAAAACAATCCGAAAGGTTTGGTTGTGACATTATGACTGAAACTATTTCAAAAGTCGATTTTAGTTCAAAACCTTTTAAATTATGGACTGAATGGAATGAAGATGCTGAACCAATAACTACTGATGCAGTTGTTATTGCAACTGGTGCAAGTGCTAAAAGATTATCTTTGCCTGGTGAGGATAAATATTGGCAACAGGGGATTAGTGCTTGTGCAGTTTGTGATGGGGCCGTACCAATCTTTAGAAATAAGCCATTGGCAGTTATTGGCGGTGGCGATTCTGCTTGTGAAGAGGCGTTATTTTTAACTAAATATGGTGCTAAAGTTTATATGATTGTCAGAAAAGATCATTTAAGAGCTTCAAGTATCATGCAGAAGCGTGTTAAAAACAATGATAAGTTAGAAATTATCTTTGATACTGTTTCATTAGAAGCTAAAGGTGATGGTAATTTATTGAATGCTTTGACTATTAAAAATGTTAAAACTAATGAAGTTAAAGATTTACCAGTGAATGGATTATTTTATGCTATTGGTCATACTCCAGCTACTAAAATATTTGCTGGTCAATTAGACACTGATGAACAAGGTTACATCAAAACTATTCCTGGTAGTACATTTACTTCAATTCCTGGGGTTTTCGCTGCTGGTGATGTTCAAGATAAGAAATACCGTCAAGCTGTTACTAGTGCGGGTTCAGGTTGTATGGCTGCTTTAGATGCTGAAAAATACTTGGCCGAATTGGAATAAAAAAGGAGTTAAATAAATGACTGTGTATTTGATGATAGTAATATTTTTCGAGTAGATGGGGATGTGGTTTATTACTGATGTACATCTTAGGAATGTATATATTATATATATATACGTATATTAATAGATTGTTTAAGTAAGCGGTGTAGATTAATTACATAATGTATTATGTGAGGGATGACATGTTGATATCTGCGCATATATGCAACTATGCTGTATACTATCGCGTTACGTATATAACATTTACATCTCAGTAAAGAAAAACTAAAAAAAAAAAAAAATGAAATGAATGAATGAGGAAAAATAAAAAATTAATTGAAAACACTTTTCCTCCCTTAAGTTAAAAAAAAATGGTAAGTGGTACCTATGCAAAACCAAATAGATAGGAAAACATTACTAGAATCTGTCGTAGAAAGTCAGATCTTCTTTTTGATATTGAAAAAAAGTGCATGTTATTAACCCAACATAGACAAAGATGGAATTTCAATCAAAAGAATCACTTTATCTATTAGATAAAGAGCCGAAATTGGAAAAAATGAAGGTATGTTACACACCACTTGAATATTTTTCTACAACAGTAATCAATTTTATTAACATTTATTAGGATCGAGAAGATACCATTAAAAGATTCAAGTATTTATTATCATTGACTCCACTTTTTCGAGAATTTATCGACTGCAAAATCAAGAAAGATCCGCAATTAAAGAAAGTTATAACCGAATATGAAAATTCAATTGGTTTAAACAAGAAGCCCAAAAAAAATAGAAAAGCTTCTAGTAGTCGTCGAAGAAAAACTGAAAAAGAAGAAGATATGGAATTACTTTTAGATGAAGAAGAGACTCAATCATCGGACACGATGATTTCAGAATCACCAAAGTTTATTCAAGGGACATTAAGAGACTATCAAATTCAAGGGCTAAATTGGTTAATATCATTACACGAAAATTGTTTATCGGGGATATTAGCTGATGAAATGGGCCTTGGTAAAACTTTACAGACGATTTCATTTTTAGGATATTTAAGGTACGTTAAAGGAATAGCGGGGCCGTACATTGTTATTGTCCCCAAGTCAACTTTGGATAATTGGAAAAGAGAATTTGCTAAATGGACACCAGAAGTTAATGTATTAGTACTTCATGGGAATAAAGCTGAAAGACATGAAATTGTTCAAAATAAATTACTTGGGTGTGATTTCGATGTTGTGGTAACAAGCTTTGAAACTGTTATTCGAGAAAAATCTGCATTGAAAAAAATTAGATGGCAATACATTGTTGTGGATGAGGCTCATAGAATTAAAAATGAAGAAAGTTCTTTATCACAAATTATAAGATTATTTTATTCAAAGAATCGATTATTAATTACGGGAACTCCTTTACAAAATAATTTGCATGAACTTTGGGCATTATTAAATTTCTTGATCCCTGATGTTTTTGGAGATTCTGAGGTATTTGATCAGTGGTTTGCTAGTGAAGAGGAAGAAAAAAAAGAAGAAGATTCTAAGATGATTGAAAAACTTCACAGTATTTTAAATCCATTTTTATTACGACGAGTTAAGGCTGATGTTGAGAAATCATTGTTACCTAAAAAGGAAGTTAATCTTTATGTTGGAATGTCCGAGATGCAAGTGAAATGGTATAAAAAATTATTAGAAAAAGATATTGATGCAGTTAACGGTGCTGTGGGGAGAAGAGAAGGGAAAACTAGATTATTAAATATAGTTATGCAATTGAGAAAGTGTTGTAATCATCCGTATCTATTTGAAGGTGCTGAACCGGGGCCACCATACACAACGGATGAACATTTAGTTTATAACAGTGGGAAATTAAGAATTTTAGATAAACTTCTTAAAAAATTTAAAGAAAATGGATCAAGAGTGTTAATTTTTAGTCAAATGAGTCGACTATTGGACATTTTAGAAGATTATTGTTTTTTCAGAGAATATGAATATTGTCGTATTGATGGATCAACATCTCATGAAGACCGTATTAATGCAATTGATGAATATAACAAACCTGACTCTGATAAATTTATTTTTTTACTTACGACAAGAGCTGGTGGCTTAGGGATTAATTTAACCACGGCCAACATTGTTGTGTTGTATGACTCTGATTGGAATCCTCAGGCTGATTTGCAAGCAATGGATCGTGCTCATAGAATTGGTCAAAAGAAACAAGTTGAGGTTTTCCGATTTGTTACCGAAGATGCAATTGAAGAGAAAGTCATTGAAAGAGCTACACAAAAATTAAGATTAGATCAATTAGTTATTCAACAAGGGAGAGGAATGCAAAATAATTCTGCCCATAATAAGGTTGGTGACACTAAAGAAGATTTATTGAGTATGATTCAACATGGTGCTCAAAAAGTGTTTGAAACTAATAAATCTACATTTGATGAAAATGAAGATATTGAAAGTATATTAAGTAAATCTGAAGCTAAAACTGCTAAATTAAATGATAAATTTAACAAATTGGGCCTTGACGATTTACAAAAATTTACATCAGATTCTAGTGCTTATGAATGGAATGGGCAAAATTTTATGAAAAAGGATTCGGATAGAAATGGAAATTTTTGGATTAATCCATCAAAACGTGAAAGAAAAGAACAAACTTATTCCATTGATGGGTATTATAAAGATGTATTGCAACAAACTAAAACACCAAGCTCAACGAAATTACCAAAAGCACCAAAGGCTATAAACATGCAAGATCATCAATTTTATTCCAAAGAAATTGTTGAATTGTTAGATAAAGAAATTTATTATTATAAAAATTCAATTAATTATAAGGTTCAATTATCTGAGATTACTCTTGAAGATGACAAATCTGATTCGTCTGATGAGAGTGATTTTGAAGAAAATAAAAACACCCGAAAATTAAGAGAAGCTAAGCGGAAAGAAGAACAAATGAAAATTGATAAAGCTGAACCATTAACTGAAGAAGAAGAAACATTGAAGAAAAAATTAATTGAAGAAGCATTTGGTAATTGGTCAAGACGAGATTTCACTAATTTCATTCATGCTAGTGCAAAATATGGACGCGAGAATTATAAATTAATTGCGAAAGATGTCAACAAGACTAAAAGTGAAGTTGAGAAATACTCAAAGAATTTTTGGAACAATTATGAGAAGATTGAAGGGTATGCTAAATATCTAAGTCAAATTGAAGCTGGTGAGAAGAAATTTCAAAAAATCAATTTGCAAAAAGAATTGCTTAGCAAGAAAATTAAAAATTATCAAGCACCTTTACAACAATTAGAAATTCAGTACCCACCAAATAATTCGAAGAGAATTTATACTGAGTTGGAAGATCGATATATTTTAGTGATGGCTAATAAGTTTGGACTTTTTTCGGACAATTTGTATGATAAGATCAAGCAATCGATCCATGATTCTGATTTATTTAAATTTGATTGGTTTTTCTTGAGTCGAACATCCCAAGAATTGGGTAGACGATGCAACACCCTTTTGCTTGCTTTGACGAGAGAATACGAAGGGCCAAACGCTCTCAAGAGAAAGCGCGAAAGAAAGCCAAAGGAAGATAGCGCTGATCCAACAACGACAACGAAAAAATCCAAGAAAAATCAGGAGATAAAGAAAGAATAAACTTTACGATAAACAAAAACTTTGGTAATGTATATTAAACAAAAAAAAAAAGATACCCGTAGCTTTTTCTTTTCCATTTCATTCTGTGTTTAGACCGAAGAAACAGCCGCCTCTTCTTGAACGCTCCCATCAACAACATAACTACATTTCCATTTTAACTTGATGGGCCCATTGACGTCAGCACCAGTGATCTTCGCCAGTTGAGTTATCCCATTAGTGCTCATACTAAGCAAGAAGTTATTAGATTGTGGTTGCAACTCAAGTTTGAAATTTTTCGACACTGCAACTTGGAATGTCAAATTTGAAAGATTTTTCAATGTTAAGTTAGTGAAACGGAAAACAATGATTGCCTCCGTGGTAGATGGTTTGTTTAAGCCATAAGTGATTTTCAAGTTTCTGCTGGTGCTTAAGGTCGAGTTAGCAGCTGGTACTGGTGCCGGTGATGGGGACGGTGATGGTGATGAGAAAAGTGAGTTCTGTAATGACGCCGCCGTTTGTTGTTGTGAAAGTGAACCTTGGTTTAATGGTGCACCACTTAAAATATCCAAGTTTTGCAATTGGGCCAATGATTCCATAGCCGTAGGTTGAGGGCTTGTCGATTTAGGTAATGCAATAGCCCCGGATGACAAATTCAAGTCACCTAATAAATCCAATGTGGTGTCTACCGAGGTGGTGGCAGTTGGGTTTGTAGGTGCAGGTGTCGATAACGCGTCTTCATCAAAGTCAATTAAATTCGTGGACGTAGCAGTTGGCAAACCCTTCAAGTTCGAGTATCTTGCAATTAATTGATTGATTTGTTCACTCAAAGATTTCAAGTCATTAATGGTCTGCTCGTCGTAATCATCTCTAATATAATTCTCAATAACTGGTTGAGAAACTTTTAAAGAACTGTACAATTCTTCAAAGATCTGTTTAGTTTCTTGATCGCTATCATGGTGGTAATTATTAATGATATCGGTAAACACTTCAACTTTCCCCTTAATTTTATTAATATCTTCCGCGATTTTTTCATCAGCTAAATTCTCTATATTATCGTTTTGTTCAAAACCTGACATAATTTTCATTAATTTATTAGCTTCTTTCAAATCTTGAGGTCTTCCCCGTCTAATTAGTTCTTGTAATTTAGCACTTTGCGCAATTCTTTCTTCTTTTTCTATGTCTTCCCTTGATTTTAAATTATCCGATGGATTCAACACCGCAATATCTGATTTATTAATCTCTGGGAAAACATATCCTTTATAAGATAAAAGTCGATGCATGTCACGAATAAAACCTAAATCATTTTTATATCTACTATTTTTACAGATTGTTTCATGCCATTCTTCAATTTGCATCAAAATTAATCTTTGAATCTTGTTGTACTTGTATGGTGGCTTCTCTGGGAATCTTTTAACTAATTCATTAAGGAAATCTTTAGTAGCAATTTGTAAATGGAAAGGATATCCACAATTTTTAACTAAGCAATCCAATAGAGTCAAAGCATTAACATTAATAAATGGATCTTTATCATTGATTAATTTAACAATGGTGAATGCTGCTTCACGTGGCGCTGACCCTTGTTTTTCATTGATTAAATCAGCTATTTCAAAATTGAGTGATAAATCAGGTTCATGAGATCGACATGATCTATAAATCCTTCTAACTAATTTAGAAGGCCCGGTGTCATTCATTGTATGTGCTAAACTAGTTTGTGATTATTATATACACATATATTTTGCCTGCGTGGTTTATTTATTAAAATATCCAGGTATTTCAAATATTTGGAAAATAGGAGCGTGCGGGTTGCCCGGAAAATGACACCATGCATATCGTTTAACGCAAATCAAGCCGTCAATAAAAATGACAAACACACAACTACGTAATATTTAAGATGGACTCAGACTCATCATCTCAATCAACTTTGACTCCTAATGTCGCAGGTCACGTCAATCAATCAGTGGAAGTAATTGACGCAAATGATAACAATAACGATGATGATCCATTAAATATCAATCAATTATGTTTGAATTTTGATTATTTAATGTATAAGATCAATGATAAGATCAAATTGCTTAGTGACAGCGCAAGTGAATCGACATTAAGATTCAAGGAGAATTGCTCGTTCACAATAATGGAAATTGATAAGTTAGTTCAACATTATTATGAATTGCTGAAGATATTGGATGAGATTAATAATGATTTTAATAAAATCAATCAGATCAATATGATCGTAGAGGAATTTATTCCAAGAATAAAACAGTTGGAAAATTATTTTGACCAAGCCCTCACATAATATCGAATAACAAGATGACATACTGCAGCCACACCATGGATGGCATTGGACTGGCCTATTGTGACTAACCCAAGGGATAAGTATAAAACATGACTAGAAAAGAGAAAACCAGGCAATGAACTTCTTAAGTGCCGTTGTTCCTCTTTCATTTTTTCTCAGTCGGTGTAAATTAGAAATTTTCTACTCCTTGGTGTGTATCTATTTGTTATATCCTCTGTATATTAGAGAATTGAAATAAATGCTACAAAATATTACTTAGATGAATTGGTTTGTAGTTAATCGAACGTCACCATCATTTCTGCTCTAATGTACAAGTAGATGTCGAACTGATTATATGCGATTTAGCTAACTGCTTAGCAAGCCCCTCCTGGTGTTGTTGGTCAAGGCAATTGGTGAAAATCAAGCGCGAATTCAACTATCAAAAGCACCGATTCCCTTTTTTTTTTTGAAAATGTTGACTTGAAATAGACTGATAAGCGTTGACCGCCTTGAGTGGACCTTGTTCAATTATTCAATTACTTCAATTGGGCTCGTTAAACGTTAAATAGTAACTTTTACCTCTATATTATGTTCTTGGTATCTATCATTTAAAAGCAAAGAATGGTTCTAATCATGAAACTTGCTTAAGAATAAATTGATTATCTTTTGGGCGAAACCCCAAATTTAGCTGTGCGAAACTCATGGACTTATAAAATAGAGATAAATATGACAAAAAAAAAACGTATTATTATTCATATTTCTTGGGTTTTACATTATTTTGTATAATACATTCATTATTTAGAAAAAGGGATTATATATTACAATAATTGTTCAAAATAGCTCCTCTAATTTTGCTTTCTTCCAATCATTTTCAAACTTCGATTTACTCAGTTTTACTCTTTCAGCTCTTTGATTTGCCTTCTCTGCTCTATTCCTCATCCTTATCATGGATAAAACTGCAGTAGCTAATACTTTAAAGGTCAACTTCTTTCTACTTATCTCTGGATATATCCCAACTTTTATCAATTTATTTATATCATTAATCATCATCTTATTGGAATTCTTAATACAATGCATAATATAATCATTCAAAAATTTTAAGTCTTGGGATAAATAAATTTCTTGGTGATATTTATCGCGATAATAGTTAATTTTCATATTCTCTTTAATGATTCTAGAATTTAGCGACTTTTTAGTAGAGTTCAATTCTTTAATTTTATTAGTGAAAATTGATTTCATTTCTTGATAATCTGCAGTTAAATTTTTCAATTCACTATTACTTTCCTGCGGGGCAACAGGATTCTGGTGAGATTTTCGTTCTTGTAACTCCTCAACTCTTTGATTTAATTCTTCCTGTTTAACTTTCATTGCATCATATAAATCATTCTTACTTTCTTCCAATACCTTAACTCTATGATTCAATTTATTAATTATTCTCTCCTTTTCCGCTATGGTTTCGTTCAATAAATTTTGGTTCTTATCATCAATTTTCAATTGATCCAAGTGCTTACTTAAATTCTTAATTTGGCTTTCATAGTCCAACTTAAGCAATTGGTTCTCTTGATTAAATTTAATTCTATTTTTCTCATTAAGGAAATTCTGATCGTTAGCCTTAGCTTCAACATCCGTTAATTCATCAGTAAGTTTAGTGATTTTCTCCTTGTAATCATTTAATGTAGATTCAAACATATTAGTCTTATTATTAATCAATACTTCTAAATCATTCTTCTCTTTTATTAATCTCTTAATTTCCTGTTTACTGATGCTATCAATCGATGTATCAACTGACGTCTTACTGGCTTTCAAAGTTTCCAATTGTTTCGTCAATTCGTCAATAATATTCTTGTCATTATTTGATTTACTTTTCTCAAAGTCTAATTGTTTCGTTAATGATTCAACCTGTTTGGTCAATTTTTCTGCGGGCGTTTCTTGTGATCCTCCAAACAACCCGAAAAATCCACTGCCTCCAGTTGATTTCTTTTCTTGCTTAGTGTTCTCACTGGATTCAAGTTGTTTAATCTGTTTATCAAAATTCTTTTGCTGTACATCAATATCTAAATAGGCATTGTTTAATTTATCTTCTAATTTTAAAATATGATCTTCATAAATTTTCAAATCATCATAAGCATTATCTCTTTCAATTTCAATTTGTTGAACGCTTTTAATAAATGTAGGATCATTGAAATTATTTTCATCGATAAAATTTTCCAATTCAAGAATTTTCAATTTATAATTAGAAATTTCATTTCGCAAATTATTTTCTTGACGTCTTAATCTTGAGAGTTCATGATTTAATCTATAGTCATCATTATGTGATGATAACTGATTATTTAATGAATCAATCTGAGAATTTAAAGAATCTATATGATCATTCAACTTTTCAACTTCACTATTATTTCGTTGAAGTTCTGACTTATAATTGTTTAGTTGTTGAGTTAATTGACTTAATTTAGGATTATCATGATGATGATTACTTGTAGTTCTAAATGATTTTAATTTAGAAATTTCCAAATCTTTTGAATCAATCTTGTTTTTCAAGTTCCGCAATTGTTGAGTTAAATTATCAATTTCTAATTTATTATGATTCAATTTCTTGTTCAATGATTCAATTTCGATGTTTTTATCAATTATGTTCTCCTCAAGTTGATCATTTTCTTTCAAATCTTGAGATTTCATTTGTTCTAATTTATTAATTCTATTATTAAGTGATTTAATTTCATGAATTTGTTGTTGGATTTCATGATTCTTCTCTTGAATTTCTCGATGTTTCTCTTGAATTTCTTGATTTTTTTCAAGTAATTGATGATGATTTTCTTTTAATTCTTGATTTATTTCCAGTATTTCTTGATCCTTACCACGAATTTCCTGATTTTTCTCCACTATTATTCTATCCTTATCTCTAATTTCATTATTTTTCAATTCAATCTCTTGATTCATCGAGGCCGATGATGAACTTTTTTTGACCCTCTCACTAACAACAGTCTCTTTGGCTTCATTTAACTTCACCGATAATTTCTTGATTTGTAAATTTAATTGACTTATTTGTAATTTCAAATCACCATTTTCATTTATTAAATTCTTAATATCCTCTGGAGTGTTTACATCCAAATATTTATTAAGACCTGCAATTTTCAATTTCAACCCATAATTTTCCCCTTGCAATTGGTCAATGGTCTGTTGTTGTTGTTTCAAAGGATTCGAAGAATGTCTTAAGATATTGGGAGAGTTAGGTGCTTGATTTTCTTTATTGAATGAAACATGTAAAGGAGTGGACGATGAAAATTCGTCTATTTCTTCTATTGGAGCTGGGATGTTGTTCAGCACTGCTTGCTGATGATTTTGTTGACTTTGTTGATTTTGTTCTTCTTGTTGTTGTTTCTGCTGACGCTTCTTTCTACTATTTAAGACTGACAAGTCCAAGTCAGATTCTAACTGGCCTATTGGAGTGAACTGATAAGCCGAGTTATAATTTTTCGGGGTATCCAAGTAATGTTTATACATTGCAAAATGTTCTAGTCTAGCAAGTTGTGTTTGTTATTATTACAATTATTAGTATCCGAGAAATCTATCTCCCAAACAAAAAGGGAAAGAAAAAATGTAAATAAAAAAACATAAAAAATGTAAACATGATCATGTGACAGACTTTGAAAATTCTGCGACGCGTTAACCCAATTAGACATGCGCCGATCGTTCGCTTTGTTAAACAATAAACATCGCGATGTCAAATAAAAAAAAAAAAACCCCCCCTAAATATTTGATTTATTGATTAATGAAATATTTCACGAGTGAGATTAGACTCCGATGAGTCAGTCATCCCAAATGACTATGATTTTTCTAGTGATAAATCGGTGATAGAAATCGCAGACCAAGGCGATTTTGAATCGTTGCTAACTGAATCAAATGACCCTATTAGAGGGCATAAATAGAGAATATAATATATATTGAGCGCAAGAGAAGAAATGCTAATATAATAGTTGATTAGGCCATTAGTGGTCCTATTTCTTCAAACTTTAACAAGGACCAAGCATTAATGGGGGAGACGAAAGTCAATGCCTCAGAAGGACAAGGTGAAGCCGCTAATGGCCAAACCACCAACATGGATGCCATTTCTTCAAGACTTCTACAGGCCAATATGGATCGCTGCAATTATGACTCAGGCAGATCTGAATCTGGCAAAACTGCACCTTTGAGTGTTACCAATGCTAGACCACCTAGCATTAAGAGCTTATTTCCCACCAGGGACTGTAAAGAAATATATAGTAAATGCAAGCGATGGCAAATTGGAGTTGAAAATTGCAAATTAATTTTGGGAATGTATCACTGGATCTGACTGTCATATTCAATCTCGCTTAGGTGGCAAATATACACTTGAGCGCTGCATATTTCAATAAGGCAATTTAAATCAACATGAAGAATTGCTCAAGAATAACAAGAATTCTGTTGCGGATACCCATCACTGCCTTGTCTGCCTTTAGCATCACCTCTGAAGAGTACTGAAAAATATATATTGTTCCTAGCAATTGCAAAAACTACACTTGTGATTACAGGTACTGTGGCAAAACTTGAAAAGGCCCAAAAGAACGCTAGCTGACGAGCCGTATTAGTAATCTTTGCACAATTGTTGTAAGTCGTTTATGCATTGAACGATTTAAAAGATCAGGAAAATATTCATAAATTTTTCAAGTTCAGTTGCCGATGTGGTAAGCAATATTCCAATCTTAGCATTTTAGGATATCATGGAAAGATGAGTAATTGCATTGGACTTATTGAAAGTAAGATGGAAAAGAATTAACAGGTCAAATTTACGAGCAGAACCATATTTGGTTATTTGTGGACATTTGACGCTGGCACCGCAATATATTGCAAATAGTTTCTCTCTCCCCCATTAGCTTGTTAGAAACAACTGCCTTTGATTCATTTTGTGCTAGCGGAATTGTTTAACTGGTTTCTGAATCACCTTGGACCAACAGAAAAAGACTACATTAATAATTGTTGGAATTAGCATGAACCATTAGTTGCTGAGATATTGTTATTTTATCGACACTGCAAAGAAACGCACTCAGTTCTGGATGGATTCCTTGTTGGTGGATAATTGTCGTGCATGCTCCTTAACTGACATATTTTTGAAACAGGCCCATCAATGTCTGCCATTTTTATAATGACATGGATGCCATAAATATCATAGAATATCCCAAATTGTAATGCGTTACAACAGTAGTACACAAACACAAAAATACACCGCTCAAAATTAAAATGAAGTTGTTGTTGTTTACACTAGTGACCATTAAGGGAAAGCAATATTATATTGTCTCTATAGGTAGAACTGATGTTGGTGACCAGCAAAAAGACCACAAAGGATTGCGATTTTGGGCAGAAATTGATTATGCTGCATTAGACAATAAAGAAAAATATACATTTAGACCACCAATCAGAGCTGTGATGATTCCAGAAGTCCCACTTTCAATCAATTCGGTGGCAGGAGAGAGTAAGTGTGTTAACCTCAAAGATGTTAAAGGATACAGTCACCGTAATCTCATTCACCGTAATCACATGTTTTTTTATCCACGAGTCACAGTGGAATCAGACGTTTATCTTCAACAATTTAATGAGGGAAAACTGCAAAGGTAGGATTTCGGTTTACCATTATCAGGGGTCGTCACCAGTGATGCCATCGATAAGAAAGGTCAAGAAAATGGTTTCTTGTTCTACACCACCCACATCAATGATCCTATCCCAGCTGCTGTAGGGGCTAAAGTCTTAGAGATTGTCGTTCGTGATAACTTGGTTGAAAACTCCAGAGTTAGAGGTGAACAACATTACAAAGGGTTCCATACGGTTGATCAGAAACTTAAGCGTAGGTCTGAAAGCTTTCGTTTTATTGTAAAGGAACTGGAAATCTAGGAAGCTAAAAAATTCCAGAAGACGTAGAATATGAAAGGACACACCCAGATGAGGTTGGAGAATATCCCGCAGCTTCTAATGATTTAAATGAGTGGCTTCCAATAAGACAAAGATAAAAAGAAAATATTATGGCCTAATAACAATTAAATAACAAAGCAGTTGAATATATAGAACTGCAGTTAAATACAAATGCGGTGTTCGGATGCTATTCTGGTGTAGAGATGTTGTAATTTTCAAAACCTTTCAAAATTCATGCGCGATTGATTTAGTCATATACTGCGTGAAATTCATTTAATTTAAAGAAAATGTCATCTCTTACCCCTTATATCAAACAACTAATTGAATCACCTCCATCACTTACTCCAAATGATCTTTCAACGGCATTGAAGTTAATTTTCAGTGGGAAAGCTAGTGAAATTCAAGCAGGATCTTTCCTTACTGCCCTTACTGCTTCAAACTTACATCATCATCCAAGTTTTATCTCAGCTGCTGCTAGATCAGTACTTGAATTCTCGTCAGTTCCAGAAATTGATTACTCTAAAAATACAAAGTTTGCTGATATTGTCGGTACCGGAGGTGATGGACAAAACACATTCAATGTATCAACCAGTTCAGCTATTGTTGTTTCTGGAATGAAAAGTTGCTACGCGGAGAAGGATGTCGTGATAACGAAACATGGCGGGAAAGCATCAAGTTCGATATCAGGAGCTGGTGATTTAGTTACTCATTTAGGTGTAGACTCTTCTAAAATTAATGGTGACACGGTTGCTTCTTATCTTGATAAAGATTGCCGATTTTTATTTTTGTTTGCGCCAAATTTTCATCCAGCAATGAAAGCCGTCGCAGGTCTAAGAAAAGACTTAGGTATCCCAACAATCTTCAATATTCTTGGTCCACTTCTTAACCCAGTGAAGACCAGTTCAAGAGTGCTAGGTGTTTACTCTGAAGAACTTGGGGAAGTTTACGCGAATGCGGTTAAAGAATTGTATCCAAATCAGAAAAATTCATCAAAATATGATACTCTTGTGGTTTGGGGTGAAGTTGGATTGGATGAAGTTTCGCCAATTGGGAAAAGTAAGATTTGGTATTTGGAAGATGGTGAAGTTAAGAGTGATTTTATTAGTCCACAAGATTTTGGATTGCCTGAACATACATTAGATGAAGTGCGATCAGGAACTGCAAAAGAAAATGCGGAGAAATTGATTCAAGTTTTGGAGAATAAAGTTGAGGACGGGGATGCTATTTTAGATTACATTTTATTGAATAGTGCAGTGTTAGCAGTTTCAACTGGTTTAGCCAAAAACTGGAAAGAAGGAGTTCAATTAGCTAGAGACAGTATCAAATCAGGTAGAGCATTAGCTGAGTTGAAAAAATTACAACAAGCTGCTTGAACTTTCTATATTTGTGATATTAAAAATAGACTATAGAGTGATATAATTGAATCAATTTAATATTTATTAAATAGTGTGAGTAGTAATCGCCAAAAATTTTGCCATGCAAATGTCAGCTGAGACAAAATTAATATCCTTATGCCAGGTTGCTCCAGTGTATTACATTGATTTCAGATTTTGCTACCTCAGAAACCCGAAGGTTATTGCGATATTGACCCCGAAGTGACTAAAGAGATGAAGCTAGCGTCGGTGAGAAACGATGTGATTGCTAAAAATGTGTGAATTGCGGGCCATCTTTAGTAATGTACGATCTGATCATTGGAAACGACTTTTAGCAGAGGGACTATGTAAATTGAATGGTAATGGCGACCTTGAGAGAAGTGAATACAATAAGTGTGCCTTTATTGATGAGCTATTTAAATTAGCGGACAGAGAGAGAATCCCTCTTCTTAGAAAACAGGAAAGCTAATAAACAAATATATAAATAAATAAATGAATGGTAAGCTCGATGTTGGGTTTCTTTTTCCGTTGACATCTTGTGCATATGCAGTAAACGCGAAAAAAAAAGACAAATTGTCCACTCATCCCGTGTTTTTGCTAAGGTCCGCTTAGCAATTCCAGAATGGGTGTGTTACCTACATACACGTAACACTTTTCAAGTTTTTCTGAGATTGGTCAAAAAGAAAAAAAGAAAGCTAACCATCTTTTCATTCTTAAAAGACAACGACGAATAAATAATTAAATATGTCAACTGAATTTGTTGGGATTTCCAATCTTCCAAATCAAAGATACAAGATTGTATCCAAGACTGGGTCTACCTTCACGCTTATGGTTGCTGGAGAATCAGGGCTTGGTAAGACCACTTTTATCAACACTTTGTTCCAAACCAATTTGAAAAATCACGTTGATAATAAGCAACGTCATTCTAGAGGCATTAAATCCACGGTTGAAATTGATATTGTTCGAGCTGAATTAGAAGAAAAAGATTTTAAAATCAGATTAAACATTATTGACACCCCAGGATTCGGTGATAATGTTAACAACAAGAGAGCATTCCAACCATTGATTGATTTTATTGATGATCAACATGATTCCTATATGAAACAAGAGCAGCAACCACAAAGATCAGCAATTAAGGATCTTAGAGTTCATGCTTGTTTATATTTTATTCGACCAACTGGCCATTCTTTAAAGCCGTTGGATATTGAAGTTATGAAAAAATTGAGTAGCCGAGTTAATTTAATTCCAATTATTGCCAAAGCTGATACTTTATCACCGCATGAAATCAATCAATTTAAACAAAGAATAAGAGCAGTCATTGAAGCCCAAGAGATTAAAATTTATTCACCACCAATTGAATTGGACGATGAAGCTAGTGCTGAGCACAGTAAAAATTTAATTGAATCAATTCCATTTGCAATTATTGGGTCAGAACAAAAAGTGTCTAATGCGAAAGGGGAATTAGTTTTGGGTAGACAATATCCATGGGGGATTGCCGAAGTTGAAAATGAAAATCATAGTGATTTTTTAAAATTAAGATCATTATTGTTAAGAACTAACATGTTAGATTTAATTTTATCAACTGAAGAATTACATTACGAAACTTATAGATCATTGAAATTAGATAATAAAACCGATGATTCAAGAAATAAAATTGCCAAGAGATTTAATAATAATCCTAAATTTAAAGAAGAAGAAGATCAATTGAAAAAATATTTCACTGATCAAGTTAAAGCTGAAGAATCTAGATTTAGACAATGGGAACAAAATATTATTAATGAAAGACAACGTTTGAATATGGATTTGGAGAGTGTTCAATTACAAATCAAACAATTGGAGGATCAAATAAAAGATTTGAATTTGAAGAAGGGCTACAAATAGATCGGCCGATCCTCATCTCAAGAAAGCAAACCGTCTCTAATATTTATAGGGATGTAGTTTTCTGTTTGCGTTTTTATTTATTTACTTATTTATTTTTTTTATTTTGCTTATCCCAGTTCAGTGATTCTTTTTATTATATTAAACTCTACGTTAATATGTTTTTTTTTAATACTTATTTAGTTAATTAATAATTTTTTGTTATATTAAAAAGCTCTAAATTCTACGTTCTATATCTAGTTTTTTTAGGCCCTGCCTAAAACAATCATGGATTCCAGTTTATTATTGATATACACTGCTACCCAATGGGATGGCAGGCTTCATATGAAGAGTGTTGTCGTCACCCTTTTCCAAGAAATACGGGTGAATGATTGCTCTTTTGGCACTGATTCTTGAGGCAGGATCGAATATCAACAACTGCTCCAACAAATCAATGCCATCATCATCTAAATCTCTGACAATATCTTTTAAATTTTGCTTTTGCCATTGGGGGAAAGTCGGTTTAAAATCCGGCAAGTATTTGATATCCGGCCAAGTTTCTTCATTTGGGGTACCCAAGATTCTAAAAATTTTAAAAATTTCATCGATTTCTGAGTCACCAGGGAATAGAGGTTTACGATTTACCATTTCCGCGAAAATTGCGCCAATTGACCACATATCAACACCAGTTGAATACTGTTTCCCACCAAGCAAAACTTCTGGACATCTGTACCATAAGGTAACAATTTCGTGGGTATAAGCTCGCAATGGCACCCCAAACGCCCTGGCTAATCCGAAATCCGCTAATTTCAAATTCCCTTCTTTATCAATTAGCAAATTTTGCGGCTTTAAATCACGATGCAAGATTCTATGGGCATGACAATGGCAGGTCCCTTTAATCAACTGCATCATGAATTTTTTAACCATCTCTTTGCCCAAACCAACGTCGGGAGGGATTGACTCCATATATTTTTTCAAATCCAAATCAAGGTATTCAAACACTAGGTATAATTTATGGGAATCAGAGTGAACAATATCATATAGTCTAACAATGTTTTCGTCATTCAACTCTTTTAGTAAACTGATTTCTCTAATGGCAGTGGATGGGACCCCTTCATCTTCAGACTCAAGTCTAATTTTTTTGAGAGCAACGATTCGATTATCATGCTTCGTATCTAATGCTTTGTAGACAACCCCATAAGTCCCTTCACCGATTTTCTCCAATCTTTGATAATCAGATAATTCGACCATAAATGACGGACGGATATCAATAATAATAATAAAAGAAGGTATATATCTATGTATATATGTGCGGGACGATACTTGTTTAAGGCCACCTTAAACGTTTCGTTTCCTGGTGATTTTTAAAGTTTATTTTTTTTTTATGTTTTTATTTTTTTTTTTCCGCTGTGTATTTTTCGCCGTTCTTTTTTCGCTACAAGGTTAGTGAAACATGCCGATCAAGAGCAGAGCAGATCAACAGCTGAGCTGAATTGAATTGAATTGGGTCCAATTTTCAGGAGTGCTTGAAAATCCGTGAAGTAATAATATGAGAATAAATATACCTAAAGTAGTATCTGAAGCAGAATGGAATAAAATAGAATAGGATGGAACAGAATAGAATGGAACATATCCCATGGAGTACAGTGTATAGATACTAGGTAGTACTGCATAGAATCTATAAACTACATAGATAGATAGCTAAGGCATCACATAGGGCTACAACTACCCTAATGCTTAGTAAGCATAATGCTGAGTAAGCAGATGGTACCGCCCACCGGGTGTCAGCACTGCCAGCGGCCGCCAGCGGCCGCCAGCGATACAGGGAATATTTGCAAACAATCAATCAATGATACAGTCAATGATACAACATGAAATAACAGTCTGGTTAAATCTCGCTTAATAATAGTGGCTCTCCGGGATTACCATCTATCATAATCCACGGTGCAATCAGCATATAGTCAAGCAACACCAGAACCAAAACCAAAACCAAAATCAATCACTACCTTTTGAGGCAATCAATCAGTCTGATCCATATCTAGATCTATAATCTACATCCATGATTTTTGTATATAGATAGATGGATATGGCTTTGGATACAGACGCGCAATAAGTATGCAGTATATATACATCGACCATCACAGTTATAATTAAACTATCATTAAATTAAATTAAATTAAATTAAATTACATTAAATTAAATTAAATTAAATTAGTATTTTACGCGTGTTATATCAAAACTTGTTTCAATTCATTACCTAATTCGGTCAATAACAACTGAATTTTTACATGGGTCGGTCGCGCTGATGATGATGACTTACCCTGTTTATATCACCTCCCATCAGTGAAAATTACGAGACCAATTTTGATTGGTCGGTTGGTTGGTTCTCTCTTCTTTCTTTCTTTCTTTCATTCGATACAATTCACGTCCAGATTTCATCTCACATCTGATAAACTTGGACGAACCACGAAGTAATCCGCGAACCAAAAAAGAAACCCAGCGCTTAACGCACAAGAAATATAAATAAAAATACAAATAAAAAAATAAAAATAAAAATTACTGCTGCTGCTGCTGCCGGCGCTAAACAAAGCATCTTTTTTTTTTTTTTTTTCCTATTTATTATTATTTATTTTCTTTTTTCCTACTTCTCTCTGTCTCTGTTTCTTTTTTTTTTTTTTTTTTTTTTTCAATTTGTGTGTCGACTGAAATATTTTTCAAATTACTTTACTTTCTTTCTTTCTATTCATCAAAGATTTATTACACAGCAACAACATTCATTTTTTTTTTTAATTAATTTACAATAGAATAGGCAATACATCTTCATCTCTTTTTTTTTTTTTTTTTTTTTCTCGCTTCTTCTTCTTTGTCTTTTTTTTTCTCGTTTTCTTTTTCTTTTCTTTTTTCTTTCCCTCTTTCTTTTTTACCCCCCGTTTATTTCTTGTCTCGTTGATTCAGGTAACATCAAATCAAAAATATCTCGCTAATTCACTCGCTCTCCATGAATAATTATAGAAATATGCTAACCTTCGAAGATATAGAAAACGAAAACTCATCCAGCCCGTCAAATTCAAAACTCTATCATTCGTATTCTCATCCAAATCTATCATTATATGCTAGCGCCAACTCCGGCTTCATCAATAATGGCACCAGCAGCGGTAGCGCCAGCGCCAGCGCCAACGGTAATGGTAGCGGTTGCCCTGGTAGCGGTAGTGGTGATCAATATGTGCCAGATGTGAAAACTCCAAAAAGATCAATGACAAACTGCGCCAGTACTAATTACTCGTTCTCGCCAATGGAATTAGATTTTGGATTGCCATTATCGAAGCAGCAGAAGTTATCCAATTCATTTTCAAATAATTCGATTTCTTCGTTGGATTCAGTGCCTGAGCTCACCGCCTCAACTTCGTCAAATTCTTTAACTAACATCAGCCCAAATAACTACGCTACTCCAGTTCGAAATCGCGGGAATTCACTATATTTCACCCCTGCTTCAACCGCCCCGCCAACCACTGCTCCAGCCGGCTCATCATCGTCTTCAACCGCCGCGCCAACAATAACCGCCCCCAGCAGCACTTCGTCTGGTACTAACGTTAGCGCTACAGGGGCCCCGTGTTCCGCTAGCGCTACCCTTAGTACTAGTCTCGTTGCTCCTGCGGTCACTAGCAGACGTCAAAGATCAAATACTTACTCAAATGCAACTTCTCGTCTAAGGAACAAGCTATCGCTTGATTTCAAATCCAATGGCATCAATCCTTTCTACAATCCAGCCAGCAACAGCCAATTTATTTCGCCCACTAAATATTCTCCTTTGACAACTCCGTTGCCTACACCAATCAACGAGAAAAATATATCGCCAGTCAAAATTAACTACGACAAGAAAAATGAATTGATTATCGATAGCATAATTAATAATACCAATAGCAATAATAATAATAACAGTAACAGTCAAAATCCGGTGGCTAATGCCAGTGGTGATTTTAATAATGAGATATTCTTGCAGGCCGCTGATCTAACTTTGAAAATGGTCAGTAAATCAAAGCCGTCAAACAATAATAATAATAACAATACTAATACAATTAATCCAAATTTAATTAACATGGATTCTCCATTAGCAAGTCTAAACTATTTGAATCATTTACAGCAACAGCAACAGCAAGGCAATAGTGATGGCAAGATTAGTAGATCGGAAAGCTCAATTAATTTAAGCAGTTACGTTACCGATGTTAAGCCATTGACATTCAATCCCGTTGGTGTTCGTCCTGCTGACCTAAGCGACTCATTATTATCTCATGCAACTTCATTGCAGTCACTTAGCCAACATCAACCACTGCCAACTACAGTCGGATTAACGCACGCAACTTCAATACCTTCATTAAGTCAAGCCGCGGCTATTACTCTTAGCCAGGCTGCAACCACATTGAGTCAAGTTGCTCAAGCAAATGGCGCCAGCAGTGACGCCTCGTTTGGATTCATCTCGTTTGAACCTCAATCGATAATCACCAATACTAATACTGCCGCGTTGCCGGTAACCAGTATTCTTCCTCCTGGGGTTAAGCTCCCTGAGGGTTTAGACAAGTCGAAAATCGTGATTAAGAAATCCAAACGAGGGAGAAAGTCAAACCCTACCTCTAATACCACGGATGAAAAGAAACCAAAGAAAAATCACGAATGTCCATTATGTGGTTCAAGATTCCAAAGACCAGAACATGTTAAAAGACACATGAGATCTCACTCAACGGAAAAACCATATCAATGCGATCAACCTAATTGTGGGAAAAGATTTAACCGAAGCGATAATTTAAAAGCTCATTTGAGAAAGATTCATAAATTGCAAATATGAGCCTGCGCAGTGAAGGAGCGCAGGTGAGGGCTTCCCTATATATATAAAAGAGTATACTCTCATTTCATGCATTCACTGCATTTTTACTCTTTTATCCATTCTTCATTCTAGATTAGATATATCATCTATTTGTATAGATCTTCATTTATTTATTTTTCTTTTCTTTTTTCTCTATATTTATTTTGTTTATGAATTATGTGTTAATGCAAATTATTGGTTTTTTATGTGTGTGACCCTTTTGTAAAATCATATTATGATACGACAAGCCAATTACCTCATATTTCTTCCCGACTTATCGGTTCAGTTTCTTTCTTAAATTTACGCGTCACTATTGCCATTTGTTTGACAAGTTCATTATCGCTCTCATTTTCGCTTCCGGGTTCAATAGCCGCAGAACTTAACTTCATTTTCAAGGCATTACAATGAAAAATCAAAACAACCCTGATAACTTCAATCAATTTCGCTTTAATATTTCAATTTCTGGCCATATTACAACTTCACTCCTTTAAATCATCATCAACAACGACTTCGTTTCCATCTTTGCATTAGCTGAACTACCTTGAACGGCTAAAACCTCCCTACGAGATCATTGCCACTTTATCCTACAGGTGATAAAGATCTTCCCATTATATACCGATTTGTTACGTTCACTGTGCAAAGCATCTATATAAGGAAATTCCAAATCCGCTAGTTGTATCCCTTAATGAGAGTTGCTTCGTCTTCGGCTTTTCGTAGCCCAGCGATTTTCTCGATGATATCATCTACAATGACTCTTTTGCTAATTTCTCCCCAATTGATTTAACCATCTTAAACATCATTGATACCTATTGGATATAAAAACAGTTAATAGTAATTTTCTATTTTCGTTATTATTGGCAGTTCCTTCAATTGCAGGGGAATCCATAAAAATTCCTTTACAATATAGAGTAGTAAGAATCCTTTATGTTTGAATACTACAATCAAAAATTCTAAAAATATTTACAAAAAGCTGTTCGTCTATCTCATAATTTCGCACCAATACTTAGAGCTTCACCAGGGCAATTAAATTTTCTCCCATTAACTTCAACAATTCTTTCACTTCCTAAACCGAACCAATTATTAATAACCACCTCGTCTCCTTTTGATTCACTATATCCAAATTGCTCAATACTACTCTCCACAACAAAATTAACTAATTCTCCCGGTTGGGCTTTAATCTCCAAAGGTCGATTTATCAAATCTTGTAAATAACAAAATGTTAAAATAGTTCCTTCCTTGATAAATGAAGCAGCTTCTGGTTCAAGAACAAGATGACCCAGCTTAGACCCCCAAGCTCCACCGCCAGCAATTACTTCAAATTTTTTAATCTCAAATAAAGCTTTACTATTCTGTTGTTGCTGTAGCATAGCGTACAATTTTGTGTCCTTGGTCATTTCCAGCACAAGTGAATTATTGTCTTGAATTATTGAAGAAGCTGGCACCCCATTGATTTGTTTGATTATATTTCCTTTACTAGAACTAACCTTGAGTGAGAATTCACTAGGTATTTCCTTTAATGGATTCGTCCATTGATAATTAACTGCTGAATCCTTGTTAAAATTATCAACTCCCAATGTAACTTGAGTCCCTCCGAAATCTTTTCGCTCTTGCCCGTGTCTTTGTCCTTGTCCGTGGCCTTGGTCCGACCATTCATAGCAAGTAGTTAGCTTTCCATTATGAAATATCGTCGATCCAAGTCCCACGGTGAGTTTAGTAGTTTCTCCAATGTTTAAATTTATCGATGACTCCTGAGTGGGCCATTTCTGAGAATACTTGAAGGAAGCGGTAGGTGAAGATGTAGCTAAATGATGGTGACCGTTATTATTATCATGGGATGACAGAGTATTTATTTTGTATGCTTGGTTGAGCCATAATTGAGAAATGGCATTTCTACTGAATGGAGGTATTGAATCTACCGCGGCATAAAAAATTTTCAACTGTGGATATTTCAACTGGAAATCTCGAACTGCGGAATCAATCGCCACAGCCCAATTAGGAGTAGAGAAAAGGATAAGTGATTGCGGAATGAAACTGAGCTTTGGTGATGTTATACTCTTTGGATTGAGTATTGTTCGTAGATATGACATATTGCTATCAATGATTTTTATTTGTTTTAAAGCCGATTCGAAGATTTGAATTTTTTTTCTATAACATGCATGGCAATAGCAAACATACAAGAAAATCACAAATGCAAAGCATATAATATATATTAAGTTCTACTATTTCTACTATGATATATAGCAGGCAGCAGCACCTACTAGAAAAATTAAAAATTAATTTAAAAAACAGACAGGCAATGATCTTAGTCGAATTCAATTCTCACTGAAAATTTCCCCTTTGCTCCCCGAATAACCCCCCTCAATGCCATATCATCTTTGATCGCAGTGTACATCCCATTAGAATCTTTTGAAAACAAATAAATATCATTTGTATTCAATTTCTTGTTTCTCTTATTATAGTCATTCTTAATTCTTTCAAACATCTTACATTTCAATTGATGCAAATTACTACTAACTGGGATCTTACAAATGAATATATCTTCACCGTCATTGTAAAACACTTTAACTCTAATTTGAGGTCCAGAGATATCATGTTCTGAAAATGTATGGTTCCTACTAGGCAGAATGTTTTCATCCTCATTTCCTTGCTTAATTATGGTAATATTATTATGATTAAAATTTAATTCGCTCTCAATTTCATTCATAATATCCATATTTGATTTATCAATTTTCTTTTCATCTTCTTCATCATCAATTTGATTGAATGGTGAAGCAGCGGGATGGAATCTTTTAATTGATACCGGGGTTGGCGGCGGTAATGATTCCTCCATTGGGATTGGTGGGAGGTTCTTATTACTATTAATTATTTGAGTTCTAATCGCAGTATTATTTGGCGATCTTGGATAATAATCGTTGTCATATTCGTTCTCATTTTGTAAACTATTCAATGGCGAGTAATTGGTCTTTTGTGGGGAATTTAATTTTATTGGAGAAGCTAACCCCATCTGAGGATTAGCGCTAATAATTTTATTATTATGATGATGAATAATGATATTTCCACTATTATTATTATTGCTATTATTATTATTATTGTTGTTGTTATTGTTGTTATTATTATTATTAAAGCTAAGATTATTGGCTTCAAGAATTGGTCGTTCAAACATTATTGAATTATCAAGGGATGCAGTAACAGGATCTTGATTATTCATGTAATAATCGCCATATCTCGGTTCAATCCATTCATCAAACGTAACACTAGTGATTCCTTTTCCCAATAATATTAAAAATAATTGCCTGAAATAACTATTCAAATCTTGACATCTTTTCAATAATGCTGCCGATGGACTATTTGGATCAGGTCTTGGAATTTGGCCAGGTATCATGGGAAATTCAATATCTGGGAAATCATTAGTAATATTGGTATGCAAATCATGGAAGTCTTGATAATATCTTCTTAAGAATTTCTTATTACCACTCTTGTAAAAAATTTCAACCTTATACCAATATCTACCATTGTTGTTATAAACATTGGACACAGAAACTGATTCAATTTGAAATAACTGATTATTTATTAATGAATTATGATTTTCAATTTCAAATCCAGTTAAATTAAAATCATCTTCAATATCATTTTCAATGCAAATCTCTGGACTATTAGTTAATGATTTCTTAAGATTAAACGAATGAATTGATGACACTGACGACCCTATCGTTGACATTGAATTTGATCTTTTCAAATCTTTTTCTAATGAACTAACCGTCTCTGAACTATATTTACCACCATCATAGCTAGAAGATATTTGTTCAGGAGAAATAATACTATTATTACTGCGACCTATTGGTGATTTTGTAGTCATTGAAGGCCTTCTGCTTAGAATGTTTTTCTCTCCATCAAATTTGCATTTCTCATATGAATTAGTATAATCAGGAGTATTCAACCAATCCAAATCAAATTTCAGTTTGATATCATTTGATACTTTATTATCTAAATCAATAATTCTGACAACGCTAGTAGGTATTACTCCTGGCCCAGTTAATCTTCCAATTGGTTTAACAAATATTAACCCATTACCTTTTCTCGATAGCAATTTTAAATGTTCGTTCATACTAACGGAAATTTCATTTTTATTTCTCGCAGTATGATCTTGAGTTGCTATCAAGACACTAGGATAAAATTTCCCTGAAGTTATTGAAGCCGGTGATTGAAGTCCGTTAGGACTAATAGAACTATTACCATTATTATTATTTGCATTTATCATATTTGCATTGGTCTTTAAATTTAAAGGAATAGTTAAACTAGTTATTGAACTATGACGTTTATTCTTATCTTTGTCCTTCTGTCGCTTTGAAATGGATTTGAAGTAATCATTATGAGCATTCGTATAGTATAATGGTTCCATAATGTCAAGTGGGTGATTTGAGTTTATGAAAATTAAAGGGAAAAAGAAAACAGAAAAAAAAAGAATAAAATAAAATAAAATAAAATGTTTGCGGGGATTCGTTTTATTTTAAACGTATGAAATTAAAAGAGACTCTGTATGGGTAAATAACTTAAATTTCGGATGAAGCTTAGAAAAATCCTAATCCCTGGCTTTACCAAGCGACCAACGTTCATGTAAATAATTTATAGCCTGTCCCAAGGATTTTTGAAAATAGTGGGAAATTGTTTGAAGTACCAAGCTAAATTATTAGTGACACCCACTCCTATCCCCTAAATATAACAGTACCATATGTTTTATGTTAATTTTTAGTTCATTATTTGTAGTTATTTATTTGTATAAGCTAACTTGATCAGGGATGTTTGACATGTTATGGCTTGCATGATTTTTGAAACGTCTTTAGCCACAGTCGCTTTTGGCACCGCCCACCTCATACGCTGTATGCGCCACGATTTAAGCCGCGTATATTAGCCACTTTTAGCCACCTTTTGCCACTTTTAGCCACTAAATACCAACACATACAATATTAATACGAAATGGTATTCAAAAACCATTCTTTAACTTCATCACCCAACATACTAAGAAAATCTTTAGATTTATTAACAAACAATAAATTCTTATTCTTCTTGTTATTTTCAAATTTCTTCATAATTGTAATTTGTTTTCCATGTGATGATATATAATATATCCACCAAAATTTGTCAGTGTTAATTAATTTCTCTTGAACTTGCAATTCAGTAAATTGATTGATTAATTGAGCATGCAAATGAATAGCTTGAATTTTAGAGACGTGGAGATCATAAGTGTATCGAGGATCTAAGAGTCCTGAATCATTCAAATTTTCATTCGGTATTAGTGGTAATGAAGTTTGATAATAATTGTATTGTGGAATTCGTACAACATAATTGAACGTATCAGTTGAAGCTTCTTTAGCGTTTGAATTAAATGAAATACCAAATGGTAATTTCTGATGTGATAGCATCAGCAGTTGTTGTTGATTTGAAGTTTCATTTTGGTTTTTGGATCTCGAGCTAGTTTGCAAAAAATCACTAATATTCTCATACAAATCAATAACATTCTCTTCGAGATGCTCATAAAAGATTGGATTTACCAATTCTTCAAAATTCTCAAATACCATCAAAAATAATAGGCCACCAATTTCATAAATTATAATATTACACTGCTGATACTTGTCGTCTTCATTTAGCTTGATATAAAAGAGCTTTGATGAGATTTCATAACTTTCAGGAGAGTTCAATATTAAATTTGGGGAAGGAGTCGCAGTGACAGAAGTTACTGGCTGCTGCCGCTCTTGCTGCTGCTGCTGTTGTTGTCGTTGCCGCTGAAAGTTATGCATCCCAATTAAATATTTCCCGGTAATTACTGGTTTTGTAGAGAATTTCTTAAGTAATTGATTTAAATTTTCTATCTGATTTTCGTGGGTGTTGGGATCTTCCAGAGCAGTAGTGCCACCACCAAACTTCTTCGCATGAAACACGTTATTGATCGAACTACTAATCGTGCTAAACGTGTTATTAAATGTACTATTAATCGTAGTGAATGTAAATGGATTATAATAACTTTCATCTAAAATATCGTGGTTTGTCATTTGGGTCTCATCTTGAAGGATAAATTCTTTCAATAAATTATCAACAGTTAATCCATTGAAATCCGCAGATTCTAGCCAATTATATAAACCAATTAATGACTCATTCGATATGATATCAAATCCTTTAAATATCACCCCATATTCTTCTATTGGAGTAGTGGTGGCAGTACTATTGTCTTCCAGTAACGGGTTGTAAATCATCATATCGATCAATTTTGAAGAATTTTGTTGGAAAAACTCAGTTAACTTTTCAGTAATTAAATTTATCAGCTTTAAATTGGAACTAGTGGAATAACTTATGGATTTATTAGATAATTTATAGCTATCAAGTAACTTCAAGTAACCTTTGGTATTTATTGAAAAATCCCATGTTTCCAAAAATCTACCAAAATAATTAGCGATATCTGTGTTACTAGCCAAACCAATAAGGCCATAATTTAACTTGAAATAATCATAAGCTAATTTAACATCTTGACATAAGAGCGGTATTGGCGATAGGTTTACCGTGGTGTATTCGGTATCTTCACTGTCAATCAATTTGGGTAATTCAATACACGCGACAATATAGTAATCAACCTCCACTTTCTCAATAAGTATCACAGTTTGCTCAGTTTTAATATGTGTCAATTCTTTTTTTCCGCTGAAATCTTGAGCAAAACTACTCACTGCTTGAATTAAACCTATTTGCCTCAATTTATCATTGTTAGTGACATTGGGACTTGGAGAATGATGGAAAATAATCTGTTTGAGTAATTCTTCCTCGCTGCTACCTTTGGATAACTGTGGATTGAATATTATAAAGTACGAGAGTGTCGCCTCAACATATTGGTTCGTTTCAAATGGTTGAATATTATTTAGCAAATCTGTCATATCATATGGTAGCGTTACGTGGTTGAGAGAGAATCGCCTAACGAAAATTAAAATTTAAAAAAAAATTCTGGAGCTGCTGCATACAAAAAGAAAAAAAAAAATAAAAAAAAATAATTAGGTGAAAAAATTTCATGCAATCATCATCAAGTCCATAACCAATGTCAAACACGTTTCTTATATCAATCGATAAATCAAATTACCTTTATGGTGGATTCATTGAATCTTTCAAGAAACATTTGCCTAATGTTGAAATTTCGAATGATCTTGAAATAATCCCTAAGAAGAATGCAGATGATAAAATCTTCCATTACGGAGATTATGAGGAGTTGAATACTGACAAGATCATTGATGAAAATTATTTTATTTCTTCATATATTTATAGAAAATCTCTTATCAGAAAGCATTATCTTTCGAATACGATTCATCGTTACCGGGTAAAGCATCCATCTTCTATTTTGGCATCTAGTTTTCCTGAATCTTATCAATTGGAACTTGATTATCCTGAATTTCTAGACGATGCTTTAGATGAATGTTATGAATTGAGAGATGAGGTAAATAAGGGAGAAAAATTATGGATACTTAAGCCAAGTATGAGTGATAAGGGCCAAGGGATTAGAATTTTCAAGACAATTGATGAATTACAGGAGATTTTCAATTCTTTTGAAGAAAATGAAGAAGACGATGATGACAAGAATGGGATCGTTATTTCTCGATTAAGACATTTCATCGTTCAGGAATATTTATCCAAACCATTCCTTGTGAATTCGAGAAAATTCCACATAAGGACCTATGTTCTTGTTTCACAAGCAATCAAAGTCTACGTCTATCAACGAATGCTTTGCTTATTCGCTGGAGTAAAATATGATTTACTGATCGATGACCTTGCGAAGCATCTTACAAACACTTGCTTGCAAGATAATTCAGATAATGTATCTGAACTTAAAGATTTAGAAATAACTGATAACCAACGACAAAGTATATTAAAACAGATCTCCGAAATAGTTGAGCATCTATTTAAAGCAGCAATCAGTGTTGATCGATTCAATTTCCAACCGTTATCTAATGCTTTTGAATTTTATGGTCTTGACTTCCTTGTTGATGTAAATTTTAAAGTTTGGATTCTTGAGGTGAATGCCTATCCTGATTTCAAACAGACCGGAGAAGAATTGAAATCATTAGTCTATGAATTAATTGACGAAACCGTGCAGGAAGTTGCAATCCCATTTTTTAATGAAAAATCAAGTGAAAGAAAAAAAGATACCTCTACTTATAACTTGGTCAAAGTTCTTGACCAATCAATCTTTCAGTTTTGAATTTGAGCCTGCATTATTAGAATTTGATTCTGTTGCTGTTGTGGTTGCTGCTGCGCTAGCAGATGTGGTTGCTGTTGCTGACGGAATAGCATTTCCTGACAGTTGTTCTTCATAATCACCATTAATTTCTTTGCACCATTTAAAAATTTGATCTTTCAATCTTTCTGCTCGTACTAGACCCAATCTTATTTTCTGTAATGAACGAATATATTCTTGATTCCGTTGAATTATTATCTGAGTGTATTGTCTAATATCATTGGCAACTTGTGGATCAATCCCATTATTTAAATCAATTTTAAATTGAGGCAAAGCGAAAAATGGATCAACTTCTTGGAAATTATATTCACCGTTTCTTGTGATTCTCTTATTTTCATTATGATTTTCTAAATTGTTTAAATATTCTTGAGCATTATTAGTGTTTCCATTATCATTAATTAGTTCCACCACCGAGTCATTGGTATGGGATTCATTATCAACTAAACCATGATTGTAATCGGGAAGATTCATGTTTTCTATTTTCAAATAAGCCGGGTCCTCTCCTATAAATAATTCCATTAATTTTAACAATGGGATGTAATTAGTTTGTTCATATTCAATAATATCAATAGCTTGTTCTGCCAAGCCTCTTAATGAATCATCTTGGAAAATCTGACTAATTGCTGGATGGTTCACAACCTCAGATGGATGACTAATAGGTTTCCATAATTTTTTAATATCAATGCTACCATATGGATCGATGTTATCTTCTTCGGGCTCTCTTTCGACGTACTCTCTTTCTTCTCCTTCGATAGTGGCAGTTTTCCATTTAGGTAAAGGATTGCAGCCATTAAGTTGATCACGATGTAATGAGTCGCCACCAATCTTTAATTTGTTCCCTCTATTACTTGTCTCCCCGTTAACAAAATTGTCAGTAAGGGGTTCTAAATAGGTTAGTCTAAGTTCTTCGATTAGAAATTGTTTGATAGGGTACGTACCATCAGGGGATTTTTTCAAAGTAGCTTTCAAACATCTAAATATTAGTAAATGATCCAGCAATATGCGTCTAGCCAAAAGATACTCACCTAATAGTTTGCAATGTTGCTTCGTCAACAGTTGTCATTGTTGTTCTTTATTGCAGTAAAGGAATAATTGTAAACATTCATCATAATTAAGGATTTTTGTTTTTTGAAATTTTAAGAAAAGTGTTCATGTGACTAATGCGTTAATATACATATCAGAACAGGGACGTTCCTCTCTTTGTTATAAAACCAGAGAATCGTTGGATAATACCCAGCCAAAAAAAGACAAAAAAAGGAAAGGTAACATATTACTATTATAGGAATGTTAGGGATACTAGTATTATAGGTACTTTAGGGATTCTTAGTATAATAATTCAAAACTCAGTTTCGATGAATAATATCACGTTGAATAATGCGGTGCATCTAGTTGTATTCATCATTTACAATGATATTTGGTGCCTTACTCTTCCAAAAATGTAATGCAAGAATAATCCTTCTTTGCCAAATTGAAGTATCAATTGAACTGAGTATTTATAATTGGCCTTGACTTCGGGACCAAATGCGACTTAAAACGAAAATGGTTTTTCAAGAACCAAACATGCTGTCTGGTTTGGGTTTGACCCTCGAGTTAGCACCCATGTATTCCCTAAAGGTGTTTCATTGAAATTTGTGTATTCTCTTCAAATAACGTGCACATTGTTCTTGTAGTAAGAAACGTTTAGGGTGGGAGGCTCGAATATCTCTAAGATTCTTTGCTAAGCACTACAATTATTAGATCAAGGTAAAGTTAATTAGTTTCTGCATATTTCTTGAGTGATTCATTGAATCTAACAAATCCCTGTTTTGTCTTTTCACCGATAAAGAACAACACCGGGGTCACCAAAAACCCGGTAAATTCTTCAGATTGAACAAATTTAGTCTTTTTTCCCTCGTGTTCAATGAACTCAAATTTATGACAACCACTGAAACCACCAAAAAAGCCACTACCTGTCCATTGGAATGAGTTGGTATCGTTAACAAGAATTTCTGGATTCATATCCATTGGTGAGCCTCCTTCACTTAGTTGAAGTGACACAACGACTTTATCACCAGCCACAAGTTCTTTACCTGGCTTGTCTGCTTTAATAGATTTGATGAATCCTGACCATTCAGAGTAATTGGAAAAGTCAAGAAATTTCTCTCTGACTTCAGCTGGTGACTTATTGATAATAATTGAGGTATTATAAATCATTGTTAATAGTGATAATGATGAAAGAACATGCAAGTTAAGTACAAGATGGCGAGCTTGGCCTTTATATAGAGATAGGCAAATCCGACAAAATGGATCTATTTAAAAGTTCCGGCCCGCGTAAATCCGGCATGCAACATTTATCGGCTGTGCCTTTACTAGTAGACTAATTGAAAGTCCTCGGGATTGACTGATTTGTCTCCAAGAATAACTTTTTTACATTGGCATTGAAACAAAGGAAAGCAAATTCTTGTTGTTTAGCGAAGAATGCTCGCGGTGAAGCACCAAAAATGAACAAATCTCGTTCTGGAATTTTAATATTAAGGAAGATGACCGTCCGAAGCGTAAAAGCACACCGGAGGTACTGCCAGAGACCGCGCGGCTGACGCAGAGTCCCGCAAATGGGCTTAATTGCGACCTAACTGAAATATTAAGGGTCTGGAAGCCCCATTGCTTGTAAATTGTCCGGGCAACCAGCACGCGTAGTTAACGACGCGTAATAATTTTTTTTTTATATTAATTTGAAAAATTCACGTCGCATTTATATTTTTTTTTTCTTTTCTTCTTTTATTGAGAAATATTTTTTCTAATAGGCAATTGTCCTAAATATTCAGTTATTTATATATATATAGTTCTTCTTTTAATTCAATTATTTTAATACGCCCAACTAACCATGCTTGAAGGTAAATTTGATGAAGCTTCACTTTTGAAGAAAATTATTGATGCAATTAAGGATTGTGTTCAATTATGTAATTTCAATTGTGATTCTAAAGGGATAACAGTTCAAGCTGTTGATGATTCTAGAGTTTTGCTTGTGTCATTATTAATTGGTGCTGATTCATTCTCTGAATATAGATGTGACAGAGAATTGACCTTAGGGATTGATTTGAAATCATTTGGTAAGATTATTAGATGTGGTGCTAACGAAGATTACTTAACTCTAATCGCTGAAGATTCTCCAGATTCGGTTTCGTTAATCTTTGAAGATAAAACCAAAGATCGTACTTCTGAATATTCTCTAAAACTTATGGATATTGACTCAGAATTTTTAAAAATTGATGATATGGAGTTTGATTCAGTTATTACTTTACCATCTGCAGAATTCCAAAAAACATGTCGTGACTTGAGTACGTTATCTGAATCATTGCAAATTTTAGTCACCAAAGATTCAGTTAAATTTGCTGCTAAAGGTGATTCTGGTAGCGGGAGTATTATCGTTAAGCCACACACTGATTTAGACAAACCAGAAGAATCAGTTAGAGTTGATTTGAAACAACCAGTGGATTTGACCTTCGGTTTAAGATTTATCTCTGATATTATAAAGGCAACTAGTTTGTCATCAACCGTTACTGTTAAGTTGTCCGATAAATCTCCAGCTTTGTTCGAATATAAATTACCTAGTGGGTACTTACGTTTCTACTTGGCACCGAAATTCGACGAAGATGAATAAGCTTTATTTCCTAAATATAATTATTATGTCAAATAACCACTTCTTGTAGTACTTTTATCTGTTATGGGGAGAACTAACCTGTATGCACTCATTTGATTCAAATAGTATCGATGTAGCTTTTTAGTTCTAACAAATCCAAATTTTTCATA
Organism: Saccharomycopsis sp. KB-2023a; assembly: GCA_030450195.1. Classification (NCBI taxonomy): domain Eukaryota; kingdom Fungi; phylum Ascomycota; class Saccharomycetes; order Ascoideales; family Saccharomycopsidaceae; genus Saccharomycopsis; species Saccharomycopsis sp. KB-2023a. The sequence goes on along the minus strand of JASJSC010000003.1, from coordinate 100,951 downwards.
TAGCGACAATGCTGCTGAGTTTGAACATTCAGTTTCAAGGATGATTTCGTCCGCTTTCGATTTGATCAATTGTTCAATCACCAATTCCACTAATTTCTGTGCTATCCCTTGGCCCCTATGACTTTTGTCCACAACCACCATTCCTATGTATCCTCGTAGTCTGACATTTCGATGAGAATCTAATTTTGCTATTATCGTGCCTACCGTTTTGTTGCTGTCGTCTTTGGCAAGAATGCATAGCTGCGGCCATTGGGTGAGAAAATATCGGTATACGTAAATGGAATAGGGCTCACTGATATCTGAATCAACCAATCTTTTCACTTCTTGGACATCTTCAGGGTTATCATTACTAAGCGGGGCATAGCTAATCATGGTTTTGCTTGTAGGATCCAATTGATGATGCTGGATCAAAAAAAAAAAATTACTATAAAAAACAAAAATTGTTTTTCTTCGCTCAAAATTATTATAGGACGGTTTTTTCCCAAATACTCACAGTATAAAATTTCGCAGGAACTTGCAGGGACCCATCTAACTAACTACGACTCATATCACAGATTTTCTTACATAATAGGACTTGGACCCGTCACAAATTAACTATGCACCAGCCACAGATTATCTTAAACCGGCTGCGTGGCGAATTATCGACTACATAACCTATAATAAGATTTTAGAGAATATTTGTCGGATTGGTATCTACAACTATAATGATTCTTCAACTGCCTCAACCATGTACCATGAAACACCCTGACTCAATGAAAATGGATTTTCCTCTTGATTATCATAATTCTTAGAAGTTATCTTATGTTCCACAATCGATAAAATTCTAGAAACCATCCAATCACGATTACTCAACGCCATCTTATTTGATTCTTTCAAGAAGTAGTGCGGCGATCCGATATTGAACGCGGCCCATGGTTGACTAATTAACGATCCATTCTCTGAATCAGTAATATTGCCGTCTCTCGTAGGTAGGAATAAAACCAAATCATCAATTTTAAAATTTCTGACTGCAATTTTTTGCCTACTTTCACCCTCCCATAATTTAACTTCTTCTTTCGTAAGTTTATTCTCCTTTTGAAGTTTCTTAGCTAAATGTTCAATATCTCCAAACCGTTTGGAAATCGATGAATAGATTAATTCATTGTCTATAACCACTGAATTGATAAAATTATAATACAGCTTTTCAAACTGCTCATTGTTGTTATAGACTTCCAATATTTGTCCCACAGTATTTTCAACTTTTTCAATCACTTGTGATCCATCAGAGATATAATCTCGATCAGATGAACCTATCCAATTTGTAGTGACTTCAACTTCATTAATCAATGGAGACACTGGTACATCCTTGGTTTTATTTTTACCTCTCAATCCTCGAACTCGAATGATCTTAATCCCAGCTTCCTTCACTTTGTCGTTGCCACTAACAAAACTCTCTCCTAATCGGGCAATATCATTGTTTGCTAACAATGTCTCAGGGATACTATCATTCCTAGTAATTAACAATCCAATTGATTCAAAACAATGGCATAATAATTTGAAATTGCCAAACAAAATTTGGGATATTTCATTCAATTTGGTCTTGAAATTCAAATTAATATCAATCAACTTGGTGATAACATTGATGTTATGAGAATTCTTATCACTCAAATCTTTATTTATTGATTCCAAAACTTCCTCATTGTCTTCCAACTCTTCAGTCTTAAGTTTCAATTGACCAATTTCTTCATTGAGTGAATTTCTTTCATTAGCAACTTCCAATTCTTTAGCCTGCATATTTGCCAACAAATCTTTTCGGATTGAATTTATATCATCATAATTTGACTTCACTTTGGTTAATTCAGCATTCAACTTAGCAATATCTTCATTCTTCTCTAATAAAGATGTATTGTCAACCTGCTTAGAACTTTCTTTCGCTTTCTTCAATTCATCATTTTCTTTATCAATACGTATATACTCCTTATTAAGCTTCTTCAAACGTTGCTCAGATAGATCAAATTTTCTATAAATTTCGCTTAATTCTTTTTGAGTGGTCTCCAATCTATCATTAGCTTCTTTCAATTCATTCTTGTTTAACATCGCATTGTGTTTCAATCTATTGTTTTCTTCTGCCTTATTGCTAACATCCATGTTATATTGGATTTGTGCAGTTTTCAATTCACTGATTGCACTATTTAGTTCTTGGTTTAGTTCACTGTTCTCATTATTTAATCGATTAATTAGATTGTCTTGGTCATTCAATTTCTGTAAATTCTTGACTTCAGCAGAGTTTAATTCATCTTTTAAAAATGCAATTTCTTCAACGTACTTAGCCCTTTCTTCAACTAATTCCCGGTTCTCTAAAAATAATCGATTGCAATTGTTTTTAACTTCACTCCATTCCGTGTGGCTAACCTTAATTGTTTCTGTGTTCAATTCGTAAGCAGTTGGCTTCTTTGAATGACCAGGCTCTAGATTAATCATAACTTTGTCCTTATCATCAGTCTCCGTTAGCAAAATCATCGAATCGGTTAATTCAATATTACCAACATTAAGTAAACCATTTGTTGGTGGCTTCTTCTTTCCAAATAATTTACCAAAGCTCGATTTTCTAGAATTTGTTTGTGGAAGCTTAGGGGAGACGGAATTTGTCTTTTCACTCTTGGCCACAGTACTCACTTTATTTAATGATGTAGTTGATAATGATCTAGGGGTGGTTACATTAATTTGTTGTGGCAGCAGTGGAAGAACGACAGTATGATTACTATAAATACCATTACGTTTGCCAAAAAGTGGGGGACTTTTAGATCTTGAGGCTTCACGTTGTGGGAACATTAGTGGCCACTGATTTAAATTCTTGTACTTGTGTTGATGTAAAATTGATTCCAATTTTTTAATTCTAGTTTGATAACTTTTAATTAATTCATTGTCCGTGGTGTTGGCGTCTTTGTTGATGTTGAAATTTAAATAACTATCAAATTTACTGTACAAATTAGCCTTTTGATTATCTAAATCATTCAAGCCATTCTGAAGAAGTGTTATGAAATCTTGAGAAATTTGATTTTTCTCTAGAAGTTTGATATAATCTCTAATGTCTAACCTATTAACATTCAAAGTCAATTCTTTAATGGTATTATCCTTGCTTGTCGTCAATTCAACACTCAGTAAATTATGCAATGAGAAAACTTTTTCTAGTTTCATCAATTTCAATATGATTCCATAATTAGTTTGCCATCGATTGCGAAGCTTGACTTCTTTATCATTGATGATAGCAAAATTCTCCACAGTTTTCTCAACAATTTTTTGCAATTCATCACCCCATTCAATTCTTCGAACATTTTCAAGTAAAAATAATCCGTACAATAATGGTAAATCTAGAACATTGGACAAATTTGATTCAATTTCTTGAAGAGAATCAATTTTTTTAATTTCAATTTTTAATAAATTTTTGCTTTCCGTTAAATGACCTTGGATATTACAAGACTTTTGGATAATTTCAGTCAAAGTTACTTTCAACTTTTTCGATAAAGTACTTAAGTTCAATTGCAAATAATACAAATCATTAGCAACTTGCATAATCTCTGGGACATAAACATCCTGATGAGTCCGCAAAGCAGTTATCAACCTTTGCAGTTGATCTTGATTTATTGAATTTATGTCCTGAAATTCTGGTATTGATTCTGTCACTGATTTGGTTTCTGATTGAATTTCTTTAGTCAAATCTTTTATCTTTTTAACAATATCATTCAAGTTCATATTATTGAAATTTTTAATTATTGAGTTCTGCTTGAAAAGTTCAATTTTTTTCTCCATATTATTTTTCTTTTTCAATATTGAATCTAATTGGCTCTTAATGTTTGCCATCAGGTTCTTTAATTCTTGATTTAACTGGTGAGATTTTTGAGCGAAGTTTTCGAGGCTATGATAATCAAGCAAACTAGTTAAATTTTCTTGATTATCATTCAACAAATTAATATTTTTCAATTCTTCATAATAATTTTGCCAACTGTCATATAAAGTGTTATCTCTTAAATTTGTCACTATATCATTTGATATTTTGAACTTGCCATTCAACTCCGTGTAATTGTTATCTAAATGGTTCCCAATGATGCTGAGACTTCGGAAAATGTTCGATATCTCTTGAATCTTTTCATACACCTGCTTCTCCGAGAAAATTGAATCTGATAGTATTGCACTAGACCAACCTGAATTAGTAGTTATTATGCTGGCTAATTTTCTATAATTTGTGGCGTTCTCATTAATGTTGAAATCGATAAGTGGCGACTGAATTGGTTTAATAATGTCGCTTGGCTCAGAAGGCAATTCTTCTGTTAGTTTACCATTGGGTATATTATCAATGAAATCATAAGGATTACTATGGCCATTATTGTTAGTTGGCTCCTGCTTCTTTCCTTCTTGAATTTGCTTATTGAAAGCAAATATCTCTCCAGCTGTATGAAATACTTTAACACGATTTCCCTGGATTGTCAATAGAAGCAATGATGACAACGGGATGTCAAATTGCTCTGCTACCCATTCTTTGAATTCTTGTAAGCTATATGGTGTTAGTAAAGATGGACCGTCACTTCCCACATGCTGCTTTGCTCTAAGACATACCTTTGAAATATATATGGATTAGTAGATAGCAAACTGCCCGAATGAGCATTGAATACTTTAAGAACTACTATAGTGTTTTGCATCTCTGTAGTAGTAAAGTAACGCAATAATTATTATTGAATCTCATAAATATTTTTAATGATTAAATATGTTTTATGGTGCGATGGGGCCAATCCATGTGAAAAAAAGAGGTATTCTTATTTTTTTTTTTATTGTTTGCTAATGGTGGCGATCGCACATATATAACTTTAGTCAATCACAACTTCGAATATTACATGTGCCAGAAGTACGGGTGAAACTAGATCACTAATACATGACACATACTTATGGAAGATGATTACATTACCCAATAAAAAATAACAAGATCTGCTTTTCTATTTAAGTGTAGGGGATACTATTCTTATGTATCTATATATATATATATATATATATGTACAGGCTAACGCAATTCGATTCCAAATCTAGTTGCTAATTCATTTCGAATTTTGTTATTTAATTCATTCACTTCATCATTAGTTAGCGTTCTATCCATCGATTGATAAGTGAGACGATAACATTTACTTGTTTTTCCAGTTTTCTTGTTAGTAAATTCATCGACACATTCCACATTTCCAATCAAATCACCTGCGATTTCTCTAGAAATTTCGAAAAAATCATTCTCATGAAATTTTTCTGGTTGTTGAGGTAACCAGAAACTAATATCTCTCTCAGTCTTTGGATATTTAGAATAAGCAACAAAATTTGTAATTGTTCCTTCTTTAAACTGGCTTATAAACCTTTCATCTAATGACCAAAACAATCTAATATCTGGGATACCAAATAACAACATAGCGATACGATCTAATCCCATACCAAAAGCCCAACCTATTGAGTTATCAATCCCAGAATTATCTAACACAATTTTTCTCACAACACCACATCCAAGACATTCTAACCATTCACCTTTCCACCAAACTTCAATTTCCCAACTTGGCGCTGTCCAAGGGAAATAAGCTTCCACCCATCTGACTTTCAAAGGTTTATTTAAGAATGGGTCAGTAGAACCAGCAAGTTTACCTGCTTTTTTAGCTTCGTTGAATACAGTATCAACAATAACTTCGCAAGTTCTTCTTAAATGTTGACCGACTAAATCAGTTTCTAAATCAGTCATATGGTCCTGTTTAGGATTTTCAATATCATGAAACGGTCTCTTAATATCATCAACAATTAAATTGACTGGTGGGATATTAGCAAGATCCTGTTTGATTTGATCAATTACATTCCCATTCGATTTATCCCATAATCTTGCGCCTTCTAATTGATGGAACGCTGGATAATGGGTACGATCAATTTCATCACGTCTATAGACATCAGCACCAATGAGATAACCTGGAGTTTTGGTTTCTTTGAAACATTGATATTCATGGGCAGAAGTATGCGTTCTTAATAAAGTTTCCTTGTTAATGTAATAAGTGTCAGATTTGGATCTTCCAACATGATCCGCAGGGAAATCCAAGACATCAAAATTTTCAAAAGTGGACACAATAGGGTTAAAATTGTTGTAAAACGTGTATTCCTTAGGGTCAAATTTTTTTTCAATTAAATTGCTGAGAATCCCAATTGGATGATCTTTATTGAGATGAAGCTTTCTGCTTGTTAAATCAAGAATTGATTGGGGGACGTTAGTCCATTCATCTGTTTTATATTCTTGTCCATTAACAGAGATTGTCACTGGCTTGCAAGCAGTCGAATGAAATCTACCAATAGTAAGAAAAATTCTCCTACTAGGTAGCGCTTTCAAGCAGTTCATTTTCTGTTACGTCCTCAATCTGTTTCACTGGCTGAAAATATTGAAAATCTGTGCTCAATCAATACTGCGGTTATGAGTGTTGGTTGTCTAAATGTAAACCCTCCCAAGTGAAGGCCAACTTACAAGCACCGAAAAGCCCAGAAGAGAGAAACCGAAATATCATTTAACAATAATCATGAATCTATCAGAAACACTAACATCTTTTCGCAGCCAGGGGTGGACGACTTTTTATCTCATTTCGTTTCCGTATTGTGATTGGCCAGATTTTTTGCCATTAAAAAAATTATTCACGTGATAGATTTTGAAAATTTAGATTTTTATTACAGTGGACGAAATTTTTCCAACTAAAATAATAAAACAAGTAGCAGCCAAAAAAAATGTTTGGAATAGGGCTCAACAACGGTTTTAATCTTACATTTAAAAGATTTGCTCATGAATATGCTCCAAGATTTAGAAAAGTGAAGAAAGCCCACAAGGGTCGAGTTCCAGTGCGAACTGGAGGATCAACCAAAGGATCAACATTAGCCTTTGGCGATTATGGGCTCAGATTGAAAAGTGAAGGGATCAGACTTTCGGCAAAACAACTAAAGCAAGCAGATGCTTCAATCTTGAGAGTTATCAGACCACTCCAAGGGAAATTATGGAAACGATTAGTTTGTTCGGTTGCTGTGTGTACCAAAGGTAATGAAGCTCGTATGGGAAAAGGTAAAGGTCCATTTGATTATTGGGCAGTGAGAGTTCCAACCGGGAAAGTCATATTTGAAATTTCTGGAGAGAACTTACATGAATATCTTGCTAGAGATTTATTCCGTAAAGCTGCTGACAAATTACCTGGAATTTACGAAATTATCACTAAAAAAGATGGACCAAGAGTAGGATTGAAATCAGTAATTGCAAAGGAAAAGAAGACAAATGTTGTGGAGGAAATGAAAAAGAACCCAAGTAAAGCTGCTCAGAATATAATAAAGTCAAAGGCTGATGAGTATAAATTGTATAGAGGTCGATAAATATGCCAGTAACTCATGTAAATATACATTAAACGTGATCATTTTATATTATTTTATTTTACTTTGATGATTCTAAAATCACCATAACTTTAGCTATAAACCCTTCTAAATGGAAGATTTCCTTTGTGCCTAAACTTAATCTTTCATCAAACAAAGAGCTGGCCTCAGCGATTTGAAATTTCACTTCATCACTTATTTTATCTTCCTTAAGTATATCAAACGTTAATGATTTTAATATAACTTTCGCTGGGATACAATGAGTAATTAATTCGTACAAGGAGGTTCTACACTGAGCTAAATTTCTCACTGATCTATCTTTCACAATACTTTTAGCCAATCTCAAAATCACAAGTTCCCAATCCAATTCAATTAATTTAGTAGATGAAGTTATTGCATCATTAGTCATCACCAATGCTTCAAATGATAATATTGCCTTCCTTAAATTTCTTTCACTATTTTCAGCAATTTTACTTAAAATCTCGTGTTTATCCTTGGCTGGTAAAGACACCGCTTCTTTTTCAGCTATTTTATCTAAAACCGTAACTATCTCATCAATCAGCGGGAGTGATACTCTAGTCAATAAAGTTCTTGATTTAATTGGAGCAATAATGTTAGATGTCGAGTTAGCAATTAAGATTAATCTAAGATTAGATGAGTATTTCTCCATAGTTCTTCGAAGTGCTGCCTGAGCGTCTCTTGATAATGAATCCGCTTCATTGATAATGACAATCTTGAAACGATGTTTCCCAGTTTGGAAATCAATTTGTTCAGTTTGACCAATTTCTTTCAATAAATCTTGGATAATGATCCTATCATTGTTCCCAAGATCTGATGGTGTAATTTCAATATGGTAGGGCGATGACACGATATTAAATTCAAGTTTCCTGTTAGATGGTGTCTTGAAAGTTCTAACATCAATTTTCATCTTGTCTACTCCTATCCCGTAAAGTTCATGGAGAGTGGCTAAAATTCTTGTCTTTTTGCCAGCACCAGATGGGCCATATAAAAGTAAATGAGGGAAATCACCAGATGATGACAATGATTTCAATCTTTTGGATATATCATAATGATAATCAATTGTATCAAGGGTTTTCGGTCTGTATTTATCTACCCAAAGGGACATCGCGACGCGCTGCTCTTCATTTATTAAATTTTTGGAAATTGAAAAAAAAAAAAAAAATTCTAAAATTTCAATAATGCACACGCGTCTGCGATTGCCATATATTAAAAAAAAAATATATGCATTATAAATTCATCTCTATAAATATTATTTTACCAAGTCTCTTGTAAATACCTATTTTCATCTTCCAAATTTAACAAATATTTTTTAGCCCCCACTGGGGTCATTCTCCCTTCTTCTTGAATAATTGTCTCAAAAGTTATTCTAGTTTGAATTGGCATTTTACCTGATGATCCACACAAATAAATAACTGCATTTTGTTCATTGAGCAATTTGAATATTAGTTCTTTATTATAGTACAACATGTCATGGAAGTACTTAACTTTCTTTCCCTTGAAAACTTGGTTTTCCCTTGAAAAACTAGGAAACAAGTTAATCTTACCTTCCTCTGCCAATTTTTCAAAGTAATCTCCGTATAAGAAATCTTTATCAATGTATCTGTTGCCAGTAAATAAATAAATTGGAGTTTTCCCGGCCTTCTCTTGTATTATGGCCCTTACTGGAGCAATCCCAGTTCCTGGCCCAATCAAAATCAATGGCCTCAAATCGTCATCAAGTAAATAATTCTTGTTCTTCTTAACTGAGAACCACAATTTTTCCCCCAGTCTCAAATCTTTAAGCCAATGAGTACATACTCCTTTTCTAACCTGTTTCATTATCGTCTTATACTTAACAATAGCAACGCAAAGATCAAACGAATCATCATTGCTATATGAAGCAACCGAAAACAATCTTGGCCTGAGAATTGGGAAGACATCAAGAACATAATCAATAGGAATCTTCAACGAGCTGAATTCCAGAACGGTCTCAAGAATTGTTCTTCTTGGTCGATTAGCATAATCGTACAAGTCCTGAGAGAACTCAAGCTTGCTAAACTCTTCCAACCTTTCCCTTTCCATTGGATCCATGGCAAATTTGCAAAGTTTTATAAAGAAACTTCTTCGAGGAATTCCATTAATGTCAATATGATGGGTGACTAATCTTCTCCAACTAAGACTACTAACCAATCCACCTTCAATCTCTAATAGCTCACCAGCACCTTTGCTTTCTTCCAAATGTATTGCACCATCAGGTCCTTTATCCCATCCAAGCACTTTGAGAAATTTCTCAACATCATCCAAATCATTTACCGGGTATAAGGATACCAAATCTCCTGGTTTTAGCTCAACCTTCTTATTGCTCTTGATCGTTATATGGCGAACGTCTTGAAAATGCAGACTTGACGTGATTCTTTGATTAGAAACAACTTCTCCAATTTGTGCTGCGTCACTGCATCGCCATACCTTGGCGTCCTTGTTTACCAAGTGTCGCATTCTGATCAATTGATTCTTTGGTTGATCTTGTATTTCGCCCTTGGGAATCACCAATTGTTTCTTCAACATTAGATATTTATCCTTAATTGCAGACGATACTTGCTCCTCCCATTGCTGGTAGAATGCCTCGGTTCCCTCAGGGCTCTGCTCGTCTCCCTCACCTCTCGCACATAACTCCTGTGCGCCAAGCTGGCCCACTCTCGCGTGCAATTTTCGAATGAATGAGTTATATCTCGGATACGAAGAATCGCCCAATCCAAATGTTGTAAATTGAATGTGATTGAGGAAATTAGATGGAAGTCTTCGCTGGAGGAGGAATTTCCAGAATTTCTGGGTGTTGCGCGGGTTATCACCGTTGCCAAATGTACTTGATATGAGAATTAAAACTTCAATGTCGAGAAGTGATTTGAGCTCAAAGGAGTCCATAGAGTATACTAGAGCATCGAAGCCTAATGATTCTAGAGTGTTTGAGAGAAGAATCGCATATTCATATGAATTGAAGGTTTCTGTTCCATATAAAATCACAATCTTTGCCATTTTCTTTAGTAGTTTGATTGACTTATTACTTTGGGATGAAATATTTTTTCGCCTCCGGGTTGCAAATAGACGCACCTCTTCTTCATGCATATAAATAAAAATCAAATCGTATATGTAATTACAAATCAATCAATCAATTTAAATAATATAGAAAATTCAGCAACTAAATACGCGCCTATAGTAACAAAAAAGCTTTTCCTTTTTCTTTGCGTTATATTCAATCAACACTGGTTCCACCTTAATATATTTTTCGTTCTTCTTTTTATCTTTTTCTTCTCCTTTTCTTCTCCATTTTTCTAACATTATCCTATTTTCCAGCAATCCCAATGTTGCACTACTCAAACCCACATAAAACTCATTAACTATATAGGTTCACTGAGAATTCAATCTAGGCGATTTTATTATCGTGCAGCAAATGAGATCCTTGATCGTCACAGAGGCAATCATATCAACAATCCTGAGTATTCTCTTCGTTGAAAAACCATTCTTCCAAATAACTAACCAATTCTTTCGATTCCCATTAAGATTCAGGTTGCGAATGGAAGGAATTCATTTTAAGATTAGATTACTTTAAATTGTTTTAATACAGCCTTTTCGATTTCTATAATTATCGCTAAACCCATCTTGATTCAAATCTTTTAAAAGTTGATCTAAAACTTTTTTAAATTTATTACTTTTATCACAATCGCCATCGTATTGATCATGTCTATCATATTCTTCTTAATCGCAATGCTCATCTTTACTATCATAAAAAATTTGATTTTTCCATCCATCCATTATCAGTTGATAAATTTTCAATCCATGACAAAAATTATTTTCATCTCTCATAACATAACAGTTTGGTAGGCATACTTTTCCCTTCTATTAATTTTTTTTCTCCCTGTCTCTTTTTGTTTCTCCTTGTTCTTCTTCTTGTTATTTAACGATGGTTTTCTAAGCAATCCTTTAAATATTCTAATATTTGATTTTAATGGTCCTTTATCAACAGGGATCTTGCTTGCCGCTTGACCTTTTTTAGATTCATCGTTCCTTTTCCAAATTAATCTTGGTGTCATTCTGGCCATAATATCATTATGGGTATCATTGAAAAACTTTATTGATATCTGATTGAGATTTCTGTTCTCTGCTCTTAATAAATCATTTGGATCTTGAGGCTCGCACTCATCATCCCTTTTAGCCAAAATTTCGCCTTCTGCTCCTTCTTCTGCTTCTGCTTCTGCTTCTGCTTCTGCGTCTATTTCTGCTTCTGCGTCTATTTCTGCTTCTGCGTCTATTTCTGCTTCTGCGTCTATTTCTTCTACTTGAGGGACACTGGTTCGCGCATATTGTTGATAATAATCATTAAGAAATTGATTAACAAATTCCATTTTTTCAAATTCAGTGAACTGATAATCAGGAAGAACATCATCAAATTCTTTAATTACCATATTTTCAACCAAAGTGACTTCTGCCACAGGCTCATCTAATCCACTGTTAAACTCTTCTAATTCTTCCTCCTCGATCTTATTATATACCTGACCGACTGTTAATTCCTCTGCCATAAGTACCGGCAACAAAACACGAAGTAGCAATAATATTGATACTAGCGTCATAATCTGCTTGATTTAATACATTATGGATTTAGAAAGTCTTGTGTTGTTTTTTTTTTTCAAAATAATGGAGAAGGTTACGCAAATATGCAAGGCCAGAGAAAACATGAAAAATGAATACTACTAAATTAAAAAAAAAAATAAGGATTAGCTTACAGCAAAATAAACAAATAAAAAACAATAATAATAATAAACAATATAATTTGATTGGAAAATCCATCCGAAACATTTCTCATAAAACCATTCAAGTTCTTCTTGTCGCCTCTTAATACTTTCAATTCTGCTTCTTCTCTCTTACATTCCTCATTTTCAGCGTCAATAATGTTCTTGTATGAGTACAAGTCAGCTTCAGGTTCAACTTTCTTGGATTCCATGATAACCTTATACTCGGTCTCAAGGTAAATTGGGATCCCAATGTAAAGTTCTTATGATCGAATTTCCCATTGAAGACAGTGAAATTTTTAACGAAATAGATTAAGATACAGACTGCTAATCAAATATAGTCTCGCCCTTAGTTGGGATCGAAAATGGTAAACTAAATGATAGAGATGATCAATTCCTCGAGCTTTCAATGCTCTCTTGAAGTAAAAGTGAGTCACCGAAATAGAAATCCCATGTTAATAACCCATACAAAGTACTTGAAGAAACATACAAATCAGAGTTTGAAGCTTAAAAGACAAACAACAAGATACTAATGTTTGAAATGTCTGTCAAGGCATTGATTTTCGCATTTTTAATATCAACAGCGAATGGTGAAACAGCAGCTGAAGTGGAAGCTTTGGTAGCGGCTTTCAATGATTTATCCTCATAGGCAAGGGGGCAACCTAGCAATAAGACAGTAATACAGTTGGAAATAGCAATACCGGGAAAAATTAATTCGATTGTTCTTGGAATGTTTCTTCTTCGGTTGCTAGCTTCACCAATAACAATCCCAACTAATTCCGACTACATTAGCAGGAACAGAAACAAAAGCAACAAAGCTCACTTTGGAACCTGGAATTTTGTCATATTCAGCAAACGGATTAGGATCCTGCCAATATCTCAACACAGTTCTATTAAAAGTTGGAGATAACCACCAAGCATCATAATAAATAACAAAGAATATATATCAATATATTATGTTATACTAAATGTAATGAAAAAAGTGAAAGAAAAAAGGAAAATTTAAAATTTGCTTTTTATTATTTTGCGCGAATCGAGAAAATAGAGTTATACATTGAAGATGTTCCACTGCTAAACCAATAATAAATAACAATGATATAATAATAAAAAAAAATGAATTGCTTTGTTGGAGAGACTACATTAGAGAAGGTGCGCCATTATGCCATTATGCGACTGTCAAACATTTATATTATGGAAAAGAAAGAATTAACACAATTTCAAACAGAACTGACATAGCAAAAAATTGCGATACTCATTGCACGTTGAATTCCGTGTCCTCCAGACTGTAGTAATATTTTTTTTTTGCTGGCAACAAAGCACAGTTGGCTTGCCCCACTGTAGGGGCTTTACAGAAGAAACCTGAACTCCACTGAAAGGCGCCGCCCCCAACTCGCCCGCCAATAATTCCTGTTTGGAAAAGCAAACCGCCAAACTGTTGAGGACCAGAAATATGCCCTATTATTCTTATTTTTATACCCTTTTTTAAAGTTAACTTTTACTTAGTCCACCATCTATACTAAGACCATTCATTCCTCTATTGTATATACATATATGGGCCTATCAAACCAACAGAATTTAGATTTTCAATTCTTCTTAAAAAAATTTTATGCTAACAAAATTTTAGCGGGGAACAACTGAATTATTATTATATTTGATAAATAAACACGGCAATATTGTTATTATTATATTTGATAACTAAGTGCGCATCTCCAATTTGTAATTAATCGCAATTTCCATATTAAGCAATTGTTTCATCTGCCCGTCAACAATGGCTAATTGAACGTCATCCAGGTAATGGCAAAAATAGAGACCTGTCATATTGGATTAGGATGCGTCATTTTAATCATGTGATAAATAAATACAATTTTTCTGCATATCGCTAAAATTCACATTTTTCAAATCAAAATATTGATTTATTAGATAAATAAATAGATAAAATATAGCTATAAATTGAGATGTCAGATTACAATAGTGATTCTGGTCTCCCCGAAGAGCAAGACGGAGTCAGCTTTGATGAAATGATTAATGTTTTCATTGAAACTTCCAAAAATTTCAAATTACCAGAGTACCTTCCAATTGACAGACCAACTAAAGTCAGAATCGATAGATATGTCAATGATGGGAAACTTACCACTATAAGAGAATTAAAAAAAGAATTATTGGAAGCCGCTGACGAGTACCTTATCAATAGTATCTCGACTGGTAGGGCTGACATGACCACCACCAAAGACATTTCCATTGAAACCCTCAAAACTTTGTCAGATCTTGATGCAATGACTATTAATCGGAGAAACGCAATTCAAACAGTTAAAGGAATAATTAATGAACGATACAAGGATGAGCCACAGTTGAGTCATAAAAATCTTAACCATTACAATAGTCTCGAGGTTTTGCCTGCTGGTTTAGTTGAAATTTTGGAAGAAACTTATCAAAAGGAAGCTGAAAATAGTAATAATAGAAATGTTACAATGGATAAAAACGTCAAAGAATTTCAAAGACACGCGTTTGTAATTCAGCATCCACTAGAACCATTGCCTAATGAATTAGCTGAAAATGGCAATCACAATGATGATGATGAAATTGAAGTGGAAGGTGGTACTATAGAATTAGTTTGTCCTATTTCTCGTACTCAATTTGAAAACCCAGTTAAATCAAAGAAATGTGGTCATACTTTTTCAAAAAGTGCAATTGCTTCCTATTTAAGAAACAAACAAACTTGTCCTATCCCTGGTTGTGAAGCTCATATTAGTAATCATGATTTTGAAAAAGACGTGTTGATGGATATTCGAGTTAAGAGTTACTGTGCAGTTAAGGATAATGAAGTACAGGAGAGAAGAAAGAATTTGGAAGTGGTTACTTAAAATTTTTTATTGGTTCCTAATATATATATTTTGGTTTTATTTTACATAAGGGGCGCGACTTTATTTTCTTTTTTTGTAGGTTCTAGATTGTAATCCTTGTAATCGTTGATTACTTCTAACATTATATTGAATTGGTAATGGTGCCTGTAGCGTACCTGAATAATTCATAGCTAACGTTGGAATGTTTTGACTAAGTTTGATCCCATTGTTTTTACTGTCGCTGCCATTATCTATTAAATCTGATGGCTTTAAATTATTAACAATATTCTCCAAGATTCGTTTAATTTTAAAATAAATCTGTTTTTCTTTGATTGTTGGTTTAATCACTTTATTAGTTTCAGTTCTCACAGTCAAGTACCTCTCATTTCTCAACTTATTCAAATCAATAAGCAATTTATTCAAATATTTCTGTTCTTCACCTTTGGTGAACACTTCAATTTCATCGTCTTCAATTTTATTCTCAAATTTCCAATCAAATAGATTCTTCACATTAATATCAAGTGTTCCTGGTTTAACATCTTCTATTTCTCTTTCTTTGTTCTCTTCTGGTGTCTCCGTTTTTTTACCATTTTCATGGCCATTGCCATTGACGTCAACTCTATCAGTTTTATTATTCACCTCATTCTTTCCATCTGCCTGTTTTTTCTCCTCCGTTTTGACTTCTTCTTCACCTTTTTTCTCTCCTTCTTCCTTGGACTGACTCTCCCGTACTTTGTGATAATGCTGATCTCTAAATTCAGATAATTTCTTCAATCCAATCTGTTCAAAATAAATCTTCCCTTTATTTTTCGAACATACAACACTAATAGTCTCATCAATCAATGGGATAAAACTATTGCTGCTCTGGAAAGTCAACCATGGGATACTTGGCAACGAGAACCAATTAGGATGAAAAATCTGTCTAGTAATCTCAGTTGGAGGGAGATTAGGAGCTGGAATCTTTATAGCACTCTGTGAGACAAAACTTAAGTTTGTAGATGGGATCGATGCAGCCTGTGGTAATACTTTCAATAGTTGAAATGGTTTAGCCACCCCTTGGTCCATTTGATCTAATTCGGACTTGTTAATTAATGAAGAAAATAAAGGTAGGTTCCTGTTCTGTCCAGTCAAAATGAACAATGACTCATCATTGGCGTACTTGAAACTTGTAGATATCTTTGCAAAATCATTAGACAAACTGTCTTCAAATTCAGATTCTTCATAAGCTCTCTCATCGACAAGAACCTTGCTTTGAAATTCTTCCAATTCCAATTGTAATCGATATGATTCTTGCAAGATGAATTCGGTAGCAAATTTATAGAAATTATCGATGGCAAGATACTCAGGAGAGCCCTGCTCACTTCCAGAGATTAATACTACTGAAGATAATTTGATATCGTGATAAAACAAATACACTGACTTATAATAATCATTATTATAACGTTCTTGAATTGAGGTTGTATCTTCTTCCTTTGACTCTTGACCCTGTGTTGATTTTTCTTTGAGTTCGTCTAGCTTGTCAAAATATGAACTTACAATTTTCTCAGGGTCAGACTGATGGAAATTCAGAGGAATTCGATTATTGAAAATATTCACATTATCACCATGTTGTAGCACCGTGAATAATTGTTTGAAATTTTCATTAAAGTACGCGACAACCCCGTTCTTTGGTTCCATTTTTTATTCACGGAATGAAAACTGTTTTATTTTTTCGTTTGTTTATTTATTATCCTTTTGACAATCTTTTAAAATTGGAATAAAAAAACAGCCAGAGAAAAAAAAAAGAGGTAAAAAAAACAACCTCCCGTGATTATCACGAGAAGGGGGTTTCAAAACCCTCATACAAACTTTGATTTACTTAATTCATTAATTAAACATATCTCTCTATTAGTTCTTATTATATATGTCTTCTTATCTCACAATGAGAATCTTTAATTTCAATAGCATCATAAGACCCCTGTAAACTTGTCTTTATTGTGTACTCATTCCCTTCAATATTATTGGCATGATAAATTTCAAAATCTTTAAAATTATTAAAACTTCTTCGGTAAATCAAATCAAATGGTGCTGTCCCAGTAAATTTAAATTTAATTTCAACTTCATCACCTTCCTGAATATTCTCAATATCTGAATTTATGATCTCCACTGATGGTTTATCGTGTATTATTACTTTCAATTCATTGATTTGATCGTTCGTAAGCTCCACATAGCAATCAAACAGATCTTTAATTGATATGATTTCAAGAACACCTGGCTCAACTAGTTGTCGCGTGAAATCAAATAAATTCCTTATTGTCGTAGTACCCTCTACTCCGTTGAATAAATATCTAACTTGGAATGGCCCACTGCCATGTAATTTATAACTGACAGATTCACCGACACAGATATCTGTACTTTGAGAAATTTTACTGATTTTTGGAATATCGGTGATTGAAATTAATATTTGATTGTCTAAAAGTTCATTCGAATTTCTTGCAGTTATTGAATTCAATTGTGAAACAAATTCTTCATTGATACAGTTCTTACCATCAACAATTTTTTTAATTGAAACGAAATGATTACCCAATGACAAATACTTGATGATTTTTTCATTTAAATTTAATGAATGACTGTTGATATCCTTTAATACTAAGGTATTAAATTTATTATAATTTTCATTGTAAATTTCCAAATGAATTTCAAATGGTGCATTTCCACTTAATGATAAGATTAATGGATCTAAGAATTTCGTATGATAAATGTCATTAACTAAATTATTCAGGCACGTTTGTATTAGCTTGTTTTTATTTTTAGTTGAGAATCGTCCAGTTGGTACAGGAAATAAATTCTGAGTGATTATTTTTTGATCAAATTTATAATTTGTTAATCCTCTTAAATCACTCTTGGAGTAAATTGCATCCGATACAGATCTGAAGTAGTATTTGTAAGTACCTTCCATTCTCTCATTTCTGTTCAATTCATTTAAAATGTTGATCGAAATGATGTTTGTTGGAACTTTGGCATATTTTGGCTTTTGAATACCGTTAGGCAATTCAATGACATAATCAACCAAAAATGGTGCTTTACCTTTAAATTCTAAATCAATAACATTATTATCCTCATTCAAACAGATACCATCTTTAACAAATACACTGTCTTTCTCGGTTAACTGAGGAGTTCCTTTGATAAACAATTCCGGTTTTGAATAATACGTAACTTTGTAACCCAATTTCTTATTAACTTTACCAAGACAATAGCTGTCTTTAACGTCAGTCAAATAATAGTAACCAGCATCTGAAACTTTCAATGTTCCATGGAATCTTGACTTGTGTTGATAATTTTGAAATGTACTCAATACTCTGTCTCTAACCACTTCATTATTGAAGTTCATTATTTTATAATTTAACAGAACAGTTTTCTCACCAACTAATTTAATTGGTAAATCCACTGATTGGCCCTCCTTAATACTAATTTCATTAATCTCGCCAATAGTCTTGCTTTCTAAAATAGTATCAAACTCAGCAAACGGCAATTCTTGTTCAATTTTAATGGTAATTTGTTGGCCATCCAATAAAACCACGCAGCCAGACTTATCCTTAACTGAAGTCAATGAAGCAATATAAGTACCACCATTTTTGAAAACTGGCAATTTTAAATTGTAAATGTTGTCATGAATTAAATTGGAAGAATATGATCTTCTCCTATTTGTTAGCTTCTCAACAACTTCATAACTAATTTCAAATGGTGCCTCTCCAGTTAATTTTACTGGTAAAATTTCACTTTCGGATCCCAAACAAAGTCGTTTCTCTGGCCTTTGGTGATTATTCTCAAAAATATCCAACAATATGGCCCCTGGTTTAGCTCTCATCGATGTTTTAAATTTGTAATTGCTTGTCGGAGTTAAATCAATGAAATTTTTGTAAATACTGTCATGGATCGCACTGAATTGAATTTCATAATTGCCTTCTTTCTTTGGTTCATAATTATATTGGAATCGGTTAGATGATGGAATTCTTAATCTCTTCATGTCTATGAGTGATTTATCACCATCTTTTAATTGATAGTTTTGAATTTTGACTTCAAATGGTGGGATCCCACTTAGCAATAAATCAAAACTTAACCCAATTTGTCCTAAACATTTATCACTGATTGAAGTGTTTGAGATTATTGACAATGAAGGTTTAAACGCTTGGAAAATATCAATTTTATTATTTGCATCATCAATCAATCCAGGACAATATTTCAATTCCACGGATTCTAACTTATATGACCCTGGAGCATTAGCTGTGAATTTAAACTTGTTGGCTGAATTAAATTCATAATTTTGAATAAACTTCTTTTTAGGATCGTTGGCTTCAAAATTATCTTGGCTAAGATACGTGATGTTCGCATAGATAGGCTCATATTTCTTCAATTCGTTAATATTTTGTTGCTCACTATAATCGAATCCATTGATAATTAATTTCAAATCACGACTTTGATTCTCGATTAATGGCTTATTAGGAACACTATTCACTAATTTCAATCTTGGGGATTCATAAACAGTGTAAGTTTGGAACAATTTTTCTGATTTTAAATAATCTTCAAGGGAATCGAATTTGCTAGCATATTTGAAATGGTATTGACGGTCATATATTCTAGAAAAGTTCATAATATTACCAAACCCATCTTCAACTTCTTCCAACTTGTAAGAAAAATCACCAACTGATTTAATAACATCATTCAAATCTATTTCAATGTCATATGATTTAGACCATTTGAAAAAATTATCCAAGTTCTTTTGATCCAAAGTTCTCATGTGCTCGGTATTAGTAAATTGATTTTTCCCTTCTATCAACGATGCCCCCGAAATTAATGGCGACTTCAAGTTGACATTCGGAATCAACAATTTTTCTTCAAAGGTTTCAGTCTTTTCGTTCACAAACTTTTTATATTTTAATCTCAAAGGTGGCACACCATTAATGGAAATCGATATTGCACTTTTATCCCCAATACAACAAGGTGAGTCGTCTGATTTGCCAGTAAACACTTTCGCAGTTGGACATTCAGATATAATCAAACTCGACCTAAACACTTTAATTGGTAAATTTTTATCATCAGTAACTTTCAATATCTGATAAAGACCTGGCTTTTCAAGAGTAAACTCAACAAAACTAATTCTGGAGGTATCAATTCTTGCCAAAGTGAATTCCAAATCATTATTTAGACGCACTGGGTCATTCATAATTAAATCTTTTCTCAAATAATTGATTTTAGTCTTGTCATCAACCTTCATGGTTCTCAACTTCTTCTTTTGATATTTTGTAATAGTTGTATGATTATCAAAATCAGTGTGTGATACTTCAATGTATGATATCTCAGTTGATGAATTAAATTTCACTGGTACAGTAACTTTACTTGCAATGGTAGGCAATTTCCCCGTTGGATCAATACAATAAGTCTCATGAAATGGATTGAAATAGGATGTCGATTTAGGTAAAATATTGATAACTTTCTGCCCTTTGAAGTGGAAATTTTCATCATTGAGATCAACTTTTCCCGATCCAATAATTTCAACACCATTAATTTGTGGTACTGAATTCGTTTTCACGCTTGTTCGATAATTTAATCCCTTGTCTGATAATTTGAAATAACCAAAGAATGATGAAAGAATTGACGTGAATAAAATTGACAAATTACATGACAAAAATATCGTAAAGCACGTAACCAACACCGATTGAACAAATGTTATAAAAGGATTGAATGTTAGGAGTGGTATTCTGAAAACCGGCAAAAGCCAAAGGAAAACCGAATCTATCAAAAAGAATTTAGCTATGAACATAAATTGTTCGTACCCCATTGAATCATTGGTACCGATATTCGTGGTAGTTTTCAAGATTATGCATTGCTGAATCTTGAACGCCTGGATCAATAAAAATATTGTCATTGCATATACCTTTTGAGTGCCAACATCAATTATATAGTCTGGAATTAAAGGCTGGGGCACTCTTAGAGCCTTCTGTTTCGGCTTGTTTTGTGATTGCATTGGGCCAGGCAATTAATACTAGTTAATTAATTAGCATTGATTTATTTCACTGTTGGTTTGTTTATATTTTTAAAAAAAATTGCGAAATGCATGAAAATTACCCGGGCCATATCTACCAAAATATGGCAATTCTGAATTTCGGGAAAAGATGAAGGGATCAATATATTGAACACCAGAATTTGTGGGTGATTTGCTGAATTGTCTATGTATATCTAATAATTGCCCTGCGATCTTATTTATGGTATATGCGGAAAAATTAAATTTATAAATTGACTCCAAGAAAATGTCATTAGTCGCAGGATATTCATCTGATGAAAGCGAAGTCGATGATACTAAAATTGGCTATGAGTGTTTGAAGGACCCGTTGTCTATGAGCGTGGTGCCCAGAAACAATACCGAGAAGAATACAATAAAAAAGGACATAATAAAGGAAAACTCGAACAAGACAAGGGTCGTTAATGCAATTTTGGAACCTCAGAAGTTTGACAATGCATCTTTCGAGTACTTGCATCGTTCATATTTAAATAACAGTGGAAAAAGACAGAAATTGAATAAACAAAAACGGAAAGATCAATGGTCAAAAACTGAGGCATCTGATAATGCACCGACTAATTCGGAAAGTGAGAGTTCAGAAGATGGAGATGAAAAACCAATGCAGGTTTCTGGAGATGTTCAACTGGCTTTGCCTAGATTTTCGACCAGATTGTATGTGAAAGATGAAGTTGATTATCAAGGTAGAACTTATATGCATGTCCCACAAGACTTAAACATTAACTTATTCAAGGATCCAGGTTCCCAAGAATGCTTCATTCCTAAAAAACAGATATTCACTTGGAAAGGCCATGTTGGGGGTACTAACAAATTACAGTTTTTCCCAAATAGTGGGCATTTGCTATTATCAGGAGGTAACGATTATAACATTTTCATTTACGATACTTTTCATAAGCGACAATTATTGCGAGGATATTTTGGCCATAAACGACCCGTGAAAGATTTAGATTTCAATATCTCGAACAATGGAAAAACCTTTGCTAGTTGTGGGTATGATAAATTTCTTAATGTATGGGACACAGAAAGTGGGAAAGTAATATATAATCTAAAAGTGAAATCAAACCCGAATGTGGTGAAATTTAATCCATCTGCTGAAAATGAATTGCTTGTTGGGTTATCTAATAATAACATCGAACATTATGATATTAGGGTGCCAGCTACAAGTGGTGATAAACTAGTTCAAACCTACGATCATCATTTAGATGGGATTAATTCAATAACTTTTATTGATGATAACAAAAAATTCGCGTCGACTTCAGATGATCGATCTATCAGAGTATGGGATTTAGGAATTAATATCCCTCTCAAATACATTTCAGATCCTAAGCAATTTTCAATGCCAAGGGCTCGTTTACATCCTAGTGGTAAATATTTTGCTACACAATCAATGGACGGCGCGATAATGGTTTATCAAGCTCATGAGAAATTTAGACAAAACAAAAAGAAGTTGTTTAGAGGACATGATGTTACAGGGTACGGTATTGATTTCACATTTTCACCTGATGGTAAAATCGTAATGAGTGGAGGTTCCAAGGGGAAAGTATACTTCTGGGACTGGAAAACTACAAAATTATTGAAATCATATCAAGTAGATGATAGTATGATTAGTTGTATAGAATCACATCCTCAAGAGATTAGCAAGGTGGCAATGGCAGGAACAAGTGGTAAAATTTATTATTGGGAATAAACTATGCATAGAAAGATACTGATTTAGATTTTCTAGCTTGGACTTCACCAATTGCTTCAACGAAATCCTCATGCTTTATAGAATTCTGGCCACCTCTTAATGCAATCATACCGGCTTCAACAGCAACTGCTTTCAATTGAGCACCATTAAATTCATCTGTAGATCTAGCCAATTCTTGCCAATTAATGTCATTATTACATTTCATCTTTCTAGCGTGAATTTGTAAGATCTGTGCTCTCCCTTCTTCCGTTGGCAAGGGGAATTCAATTTTTCTATCCAATCTACCAGATCTTAACAAAGCAGGATCAAGCACATCCACACGATTGGTAGCAGCCAAGACTTTAACTCGATCATCAGAACCAAACCCATCTAATTGATTTAACAATTCCAACATAGTTCTTTGAACTTCTCGGTCGCCGGATTTATCAGAATCAAATCTCTTAGTTCCAATGGCATCCAATTCATCAATAAATATAATAGTAGGAGCTTTCTCTTTAGCTAATTCAAAAGCATCACGAACTAATTTAGCACCATCACCAATAAACATTTGAACCAACTGAGGAGCAGCCAATTTTAAAAATGTAGCATTGGTTTTAGCAGCACAGGCTCTTGCCAATAAAGTTTTACCAGTACCTGGTGGACCATACATTAAAGCACCTTTTGGTGGTTTAATCCCCAATTTAGTAAATTTTTCCCCCTGTTGCATTGGTAACACCACAGCTTCAATTAATTCTTCGATCTGCTTCTCCAAACCACCAATATCTGCATAAGTTTCCGAAGGTTTTTCATCAACTTCCATAGCTTTGACTCTTGAATCATATTCAGCTGGCAATTTATCCAATATTAAGTAAGAATCTTTATTCACACCAATAATATCACCAGGCTTCAATTCTTCAGGTTCAACCAATCCAATTAATGGTAAAAATACCGTTTGTCTAGTTGAAGTTCTTATAACTGCAGATTTACCAACTCTGGTAGAGTCTAAATCAATGTTAGCACCTTCTTCAGTTGCCTTCTGTTCAGCTTCAACATCCAACAATTCCACAACGGTCCCCACTAAATAGGGCAACTGCTTATTGTTTTCAATTTTATCTTTATTATCTTTGATTTTCTCTATCCTTGTCGCCTTCTCATGAGCTAATCTTTGGTTTTCAGATCTCATAACTCGAATATCATTTTCCAATAATCTCGTTCTATTCTTGATATCAGCGGTAGACCCCTCCATAATTTCTCTCATCATTCCATCATCGCCATCTTCATCTTTTTGTTTATGTTCTTTTTTATCAATATTGGAATTATCCAACGCCTCTAATTCTTCTAAGGTCGACATTACTTGCTTCTTTGTTTATGAAGTTTGTTGAATAAACTTGCCACTGAAAAAAAACTGTCTAGAAATTGGCCATACACGTGATATCTTCTGACATACATAAACTGCTACAACTATCATAAATATATGATATAATTCCTACAATTATTAAAAAAACCTACTCCATGTATTAAATAGCTTAATCTACAAATTCATCGATTCCTCCTCGATTTATTTTTGATGAGCTTTAGCCAATTCTTCCCTATTCTTTGTTAGTATCTCGTAATTGAGTTGGCAAACAGATTACTTACTTCAATTGTTGAGCAAAATTATCTTCCAAATCATCATCATCCCAGTCCTCATCCCAGAGTTTATTCTGTTCTTGAACACCTAAGTCTTCTTCATCAGGCCAAGCTAAACGTTAGAAATGGTCACTAAAAGCTTGCAAGTAGTGAGGAACTTACTTTCTTCCTGGAAATCTTCAAATTCATCATCTTCTTCTAATGCCTGTATTTCTTTTTCTTCTTTCTTGTCAGAAGTTTGAGCAATTGCTGGAGTGTCAACAGCTTGTTCTTTAGACATTGTTATTGTTGGGGTCAATTTTCAACAGATGGTATTACATGTCTGCCGCCGCCACTTAAATCTGAAAATATTGTATCGTTTTTTAATTTACCCGGACATTATATTTTCCAGATCTCGATTTTTCTGAACATCAATAATATACCATATAATTTAATTGGTATAACTGTGATTCGTAAAAAACAGTGTTGAAAAATGTTTAGTGGAGGGATAATAATGGGAGGAATGGGATCCCTTGTACGAAAGCCGATAATGTTTCAACAGCTAAGGCTTCTATCACAAGCACAAACAAAATCAACACTTGCTCAAAATTTTTTCCTCAGAAATGCTCCAAAATTAACAGAGAAATTAGAAAACATATCTGAGAACAAATTCATCATATCATGTCAGCCGCCACCGAAGAATAATGAAGTTGGAAATAGCCCAGAAATTGCTCATATACCATTCAATGTAACTCCAAAAACTGGAACCGCCAATACCGAAATAACACTAAAGAAAAAAATACAAGCATATTATGTGTTAACAAAGCCAAATTTAACTATATTGGTGATGCTTTCATCAATTTGTTCATACGCCCTTTCACCCTTCCCGGCAACGATACCTCAACTACTTTGTTTAACATTGGGTACGTCACTTTGTTCTGGAGCTGCTAATGCTATAAATATGGGTCGAGAACCTGAATTTGATAAAAGAATGTCTCGAACATCGACACGACCAGTTGTTCGTGGGTTAATAACACCATATCAGGCCTATCAATTTGCAGCAGCCACTGGAACAATTGGGGTTGCTACTTTATATTTTGGTGTGAATCCAACGGTTGCCCTTTTAGGTGGGGCTAACATTGTATTGTATTCATGGATATATACTTCATTGAAAAGAAAATCGATTTTGAATACTTGGGTTGGAGCCATTGTTGGAGCGATTCCTCCATTAATGGGTTGGGCTGCTGCCTCATCATTAGATCATCCCGGCGCATGGTGTCTTGCTGCATTGTTATATGCTTGGCAATTCCCACATTTCAATTCATTAAGTCATAATATTAGAGATCAGTATAAACAAGCTGGCTATGTGATGGCTGCTTTTGAAAACCCAAGATTGAATGCAAGAGTTGCTTTGAGATATGCTTTATTAATGTTCCCAATATGTTTTGGATTAAGTTATTTTGGGGTCACTGATTGGTATTTCCAAATTGATTCATTTGGTTTAAATGCATGGCTTAGTTATTATTCATTCAAATTTTGGGATCAACAAAGAATGAATTATAGTAATAACGGGAAATTATTAGTTGCTGAAAATAGTCAAGGAATGAAATTGGCAACCGTATATGCGAAAAAGGCATTTTGGGGATCAGTTTGGCATTTGCCAGGAGTATTAATATTGGCATTGTTACATAAAAAAGGCATGTGGGACAAACATTTTGGCGATAATAAGACCCTCCAATAGGACATTCATATTCTGTAAATATACGTCTTACTATTTTATTTTATTTTTGTAGGAGTCCATGATTGATTTGTCCATATAAATATTATAATAAATGTTACAACGGCCCGCAAATTTGGTATACTATAACGTGATTTAATTGGCCAACGAAAAGTGGAATTATCTAGAAGGTTTTATCTGAAAATCCTAACATCACCCGCCCACCGCACTAACCCTGATTAGTTTAAAAGATTACACCTTTTATTACTTTTTTTTTTCCTTTCTGTTTAATTTTTTGCCACAGCATTGACTTTCAACTATTAAATTACGATCTAAGTAATATTAATTAGTGAACCACTCATTCATCGCAATAATATAATACTTATAGAACAACCATGTCTTTAAAGAGAATTAATAAGGAATTGAAGGATTTAGGAAGGTATGTGTTTTAATCTTTTTTCTTTTTGCAACCAGCGCTTTGATTACCAATCACTCGGTTGAAGAGTAGCGCTTTTACGATATAGACAAGAGAACAAGCTTATTAACATTTTAAACAGAGATCCACCATCTTCATGTTCTGCTGGTCCAATTGGTGAAGATTTGTACCACTGGCAAGCGTCTATAATGGGTCCACCAGATTCTCCATATGCTGGTGGAGTTTTCTTTTTATCTATCCAATTCCCAACGGATTATCCATTTAAAGCTCCAAAGATTTCTTTTACAACGAAGATATACCATCCAAATATTAACTCAAATGGTAACATTTGTTTAGATATTTTGAAAGATCAGTGGTCACCAGCTTTGACAATATCAAAAGTGTTGTTATCAATTTGTTCGTTATTGACAGATCCAAACCCTGATGATCCATTGGTACCAGAAATTGCAAATGTTTACAAGACTGATTTGGCTAAATATGAATCGATTGCTAGGGAATGGACTAAGAAATATGCTGTCTAAGTAAAGTCAATTAAATTTAATTTGAGAATAAGGGATGTGAGAATATGGTAAATAGGGTTGATTGTTGCTAATGATTAACTTTCATATCTTTAATAATATTAATGACTAGCATGTTTATAATAACTATCAGTGAATCACTTCCCACTGCGAACATTGGCGAGTAGTTACTAGTGAATCACGAGCAAGTTGTAAGAACCACACGCAGGTAAAATAATTGTAACAGATGGTGCTAAAGGTAAGGATTGAGCAAATTTAAATGGTCATTGATGTAAGAATGATCAATTGTCAATGTGTTGACTTTTTCATGGATGGAGCGCATTCCAATTTGTAAAATGTCATGCGCCAGCTGTTGAGTTTTTAGTGAAAAATTTTGAATAATCCGTAACTGTATAATTATTCCCTATGAGCAGCAATATGCAACACATAACAAGGACCATAAATAAAAGAGTCTGTGAATTTAGAAGACAGTTATCAACAGTTCAGACTCTTGATTATGAATCCAACATTGCGGTTCCTGACAATTCTATAATTTTCTCGCTAATTCAACCGACAAATAAATTTCATATTGGTAACTATTTAGGAACTATAAAAATCTGGAGAGATTTTGCCAACAATCCAAGTATTGAATCATCAAATTCTAAATTATTATTTGGTCTTGCAGATCTTCATGCAATTACTTCACCTCGAGATCCTAGAAAATTTCTTGTGGCGAGAAGAGAAGCTATTGCCAGTATAATTGCATCCGGGATAGACCCTTCAAAAGCGATTTTGTTTAGTCAAGCATCAGTACCCGAACATAGTGAATTATTTTGGATATTGTGTTGTTCAACAGGGATGGGATATTTGAATAGAATGACTCAATGGAAATCTAAAAGTGGAGTTTCATCGACAGGATCAGTTTTTGATGCTGAAGCTTTGAAGAAAACTAGGGCCGGGGTGTTTATGTATCCGGTACTTCAAGCAGCTGATATTTTACTTTATAAATCTACCCATGTTCCAGTGGGAGACGATCAAGCTCAGCATTTGGAATTGTGTAGATACGTTGCAAAGATATTTAATAAAGATTATGGCTCTGATACATTTAGATTTCCTGAGCCAAAGACTATATTGGCACCAACTAAAAAAATCTTGTCATTAAGGGATCCAACCAAGAAAATGTCTAAGTCCGACGCGGATCAATCTTCTTGTATTTATCTTAATGAAGAACCGGAGGTAATTATTAAGAAGATCAGAAGAGCAGTTACGGATTCTAATGCCTCAGCTATTTACTATGATCCAGAAAATCGACCTGGCGTTTCTAACTTAATTAATATTATCAGTGGGTTAAATAATGTCAGAGTCGAAGAGACAGTTGAATACATTGCTAATAATATTAAGGATCACAAAGAACTTAAAGATTACACTGCTGAAGTCGTTATTGAAAAACTTAGACCCTTCAAGACGAAATTCGAGGAATTAGTTAAAGATCAAGAATACTTACAAAAAATCATTGATGAAGGTAATCAGAAGGCAAGAGAGATTAGCAGTGAAAATATGAAGCAAATTAAGACGGCAATTGGCTTACAATGAATACTTGTAAATACTTGTACATATAGACATATTCTCATTAATTGAGAAGCCGAAATAACCACGTTTGATAAACCGTGTCTCAGCATTCGGAATACGATACTTGTTTTAGACTTCGGAGCTCATAGACGATCGCCGATACGGATTTGGATTATAAATTAAAATTTAAAACGATCTATTTGAAAATTTTTTCTCCTTTCAAGAAGGAAGATTTTTGTATCCTATGACATAATAAATGAGAATTTTATATAGAGGAATGACGTACGTTGATGCAGTGCTCTATGAATATCGGGAAATATATACCCCGCTTGACGTACGACGACTTTTTCTTGCGTATTTTCCTAACAAATACATTGAGGGTGAGGGACTCTGACTGCCCCGCTTTATGTATGCTTAGAAATTGGCAATGCAAAGGTTCCATAATTACAAATATCAATACCTCAGGGTTAATTTTTCTTTCATTGTCCAGAGTGGCTATAAAATCCTCTGGATCTCTTCTTGAAACATTTTGGAAATTATTTTTCATTTCCTTTTATTCAATATTTTTTCTTAGAATATTTATCGTTAACCTCTTTTCGTATAAATAAAATGTTGAACAAAATAATCAATAAACAAATAAGTCGCAGTGTGGTCAGAGCAGCATCTATCAGATCATACTCCTCATTACCTTTGAGTGTACCAGTCATTTTACCAAATGGTATCAAATATGATCAACCAACTGGTTTATTTATCAATAACGAGTTTGTTCCATCTAAACGTGGCTTAACCTTCGATGTCATTAATCCCTCAACTGAAGAAAAAATTACTGATGTTTATGAAGGTATGGAAGAAGATGTTGATGTTGCTGTTGAATCTGCTCTTAAGGCTTATAAGAGCGACTGGAAAACTGCTGATCCATCATCAAGAGCTGAAGTTTTATGGAAGCTCGCTTCACTTATTGAAAAAGAAGCAGAATTGATAGCGTCAATTGAATCCATAGATAATGGGAAAGCTTTCACTTCAGCCCTCGGAGATGTGCTTCTTGCATCAAAGTGTTTGAAAGAATCTGCTGGATGGGCTACAAAACTCTATGGTAGTGTTGTTGAAACTGGCGACACTCATTTCACCTACACTAGAAAAGAGCCATTGGGTGTCTGTGGTCAAATTATCCCATGGAACTTCCCATTACTTATGTGGTCTTGGAAAATCGGTCCAGCTTTAGCTACTGGTAACACTACTGTTCTTAAACCAGCTGAATCCACTCCATTGTCTGCGTTGTATGTTTCCAAATTGGTTAAGGAAGCTGGTATTCCTGCTGGTGTTGTTAACATAATCCCTGGGTTTGGTAAAACTGTTGGTGAACGTATTGCTCGTCACCCAAAGATCAAAAAGATTGCATTCACTGGTTCAACTGCTACTGGTCGCCACATTATGAAAGCTGCTGCTGAAAGTAACTTGAAGAAAATCACATTGGAGCTAGGTGGTAAATCCCCAAACATTGTCTTTGATGACTGTGATGTTGAGCAAACCGTGCAAAACTTAATCGCTGGTATCTTCTACAACTCTGGTGAAGTCTGTTGTGCTGGCTCAAGAATCTATGTCCAAGAAGGAATTTACGATACCATTTTGGCAAAATTCAAAGAGGCCGCAGAAAATATTCGTGTTGGTAACCCATTCGATAAAGAAGTGTTCCAAGGTGCACAAACTTCTAAACAACAACTAGACAAGATCTTGGGTTATGTTGAGACTGGTAAAAAAGAAGGCGCTACTTTGGTTACTGGTGGTGAAAGAGCTTCCGACAAAGGTTACTTTATCAAACCAACGATTTTTGCGGATGTTAAAGAGGATATGGCTATTGTCAAGGAGGAAATCTTTGGTCCAGTTGTCACTGTTAGCAAATTTAAAACTGTTGATGAAGTTGTCGACTTGGCAAACGCTTCAGAGTATGGATTGGCTGCTGGAATCCATTCTGAAGACATCAATAAAATCCATAATGTTGCGGGAAGATTAAACGCTGGTACAGTTTGGAGTAATACATACAACAGTTTCCATGCCAACGTTCCATTCGGAGGGTTTGGCCAAAGTGGTATGGGAAGAGAGATGGGTGAAGCAGTATATCAAAACTATTGCGATATTAAGTCAGTTCGTATCAAAATAAATAAGAAATAGATTTGTCAGGCTATGTTGAAGAAGACCTTGTAGTTCATGTCATGGGTCCTGCAAAACATAACAAGCCCTGCATTCCACGTGATTAGAAGCATAAAAGATATCTTTCGTTAGGGATCGGTACCTACATGTAATGTACGCAAAGCAACAGAAGCTTTTTTCAAAATTAAAAAGGCAAATTTTTGTATTCTTTACGTCATTTACTTCCAAATTATATTTGTATGAACTAGAGATGAGCTCGCTAGAAGATTGTAGATTTATCTAATCCTTGGAAGGTGGTGTTTCATGGCTTTTTAGATACTGGTGTTGGTTGCTCCATACGTTTTGGCAATCATGGTGCCAAAATGTTTTCACTAATAAACTTACCGCTTTTTAAGCCCAAATTAATAAATGTCATTATTGCAAAATGCCAGATTGGGTCTTCTTTTGTTCAACAGCAACAAGTTTGCCTTTGGAAGCAACTCGCCAGATTCTGGATCGTTTTCATTAGGATATTCTTCACAATTGAATTTTGGAATCCATGAAGTTATCTTTAACCCGTAAAGCTGATCAAAAGAAAGATTCAAATTGACTGATTGGCCAGAAAATATGGACGATCTTCATTTGTTTGGTGTGGATCCTGAGACATATGGTTTTTATTCTGATTAATCGCTTACAATTGATAATAAAAATATCATACAAAATTATACAATAACAAACGAGACTATACACACTAGATAGATGTAAAAAAAAAATTCCTCATGAAGAAAAGCGTATCAACAACACTACAATTCTTGAGATGGAGGGAGACTCTTCTTCTTTTTATCTTTCTTTTCCTTCTTTTTCTTTTCCTTTTTATCTTTCTTTTCTAATTTATCATCAACAACAACAGCCTTTGCTTTAATATCAGCTTCCAGAACAGTGTAAGGATCAATTGGGGTTTTAACAACATAATCATGAGTTAATTGAGATAAATTAATTTCATTACCCTCTTCTTTAGCAGCAGTGTATCTATCTTTTTCTTGTTGATAAACTTCTAATTGTTCATCGTAAGATCTTTTCCATTTTGATTTTTCAACATCACCTAATTCATTCCATCTTCTTGACACTTCTTGAGTCA
Organism: Saccharomycopsis sp. KB-2023a; assembly: GCA_030450195.1. Taxonomy (NCBI): domain Eukaryota; kingdom Fungi; phylum Ascomycota; class Saccharomycetes; order Ascoideales; family Saccharomycopsidaceae; genus Saccharomycopsis; species Saccharomycopsis sp. KB-2023a. The sequence goes on along the minus strand of JASJSC010000003.1, from coordinate 69,128 downwards.
TATCAGCAGAAGTCAAGGCAGGTAAATTTAATTTGTCACGTTGTTCACGTAAAATATTTCTGCAATAAGCACTAAATGCAAAATACATAGTTAAAGGTTTCTTTGGCGCATTAGGATCAACAATGACTTTTCTCCTTTTTGGAGCAGGTGGGCCATTTTCTTCAGAATTAATTGAAATTCCATTAGCAGCAGATTTAATAGAAACAGCAGCACTGGTTAAAGATTCAAAAGCAATAGCAAGCTCCTTAGTTATTTCTTCAGGTTTAGAACCAGATTTAACTGAAGTGTTGAAGAAGTTGACGGTTGCCGTAGCTGCCTCATTAGCAGCTTTACTTAACTCGAATAATGAGGCCACGAGCTATTGTTTGTTAGTATTTATTGTTTGCTGTTATTATATAGTATGCGACGCGTCGTAGTTGAAAATTGCAAATACATAAACAAGAAGAAACAACAATCAACACGAAAATCTGGGGAGGAGATAATAGTGGAATTGATTTATTGTTGTTTGCATTGATTGGTATCTTCTTTATTTTCCATTTTTTTCCTCTTTTTTTTTTTATTATTATTCATATATAATATTTACTTACCGAATCTTTGGAAGTTTTCAAGTCGGAGGACATTGGTTACCTGTATCTATTGCCAGGGGGGAGCTGTTTGGGTTAGTTTTGGTTCAAAATATTGAAAATTTTAGGGGGGACGGGGGGCTGCCGTCGCAGGAGCGCCAGCCGATGTTTTTATACCTGGCAAAAAAAAAAAAAAAAAAATTCTGAAAAGCGAGCCGGCAGTGTTGTTTTCATCGATCGTTCAAGCGGGCGGCATGGGATAGCTTTGCTTTTTGCTTGGAGTCACAACAGCTCCCCAGTGACCAGGATCGGCCAAAAATCCGCTGGTATGCGGGGACCAGCCACCAAAGGCAAGGCCTAGTCAGGCCGAGAGGCAGCGGTCTCTCCTAGTGAAGCAGTCGCCTCTGGTAGCTTCAAGCCTTCACCGAATATACGAGACCTGAGCATCCCCTCGCAAGGAACTTTTGTGCTCCCTTAAACCACAATACATCTGAAGGGATTTCATATATAATTGAAATAAATGAATAATTGAAATAGATTGACATAATTGAAACAAATTGACATATTTGAAACAGATTGACATAATTGAAATAGATTGATGATTACTGTATATTTCAATAGTGAGATATATTCCTGGTAACTGTCAGTTTTAAGTGGTGTTTCCTATTATAGAAAAGTGTTATTTCCCGTTAGGGACTAATGTCGTCCAATAAGAATCTATTCACGTGATTTACGTCATTAGTTGCTTTTCCCTCCGCATTCTACCACGCCCGAGACACTTGTGTATAAAACCATACAAAGATCAGCCCCTATTCCTGCTTTTAAAATATATTTCAACTTTTTTCTAGTTTCTTTCGTATTTATTTTATTAATTAGTAAAGATGTCGCCTGGAGATAAGGGTTATCCAACTCTTAACAACGCTCCAGTTTTCAAGCACATTGATAACATTTACACTGATCGTTTAAGACAATTCATCGATGAAGGTGATTACAAGCAATTTAATTTACCAAAATTTTATGATATCTCACGGATTGATCATGGTAAAGACCCAAACCATTTAGACAAAGGTTACATCAATTTGAAAGTTCATTCGGTTCCTAATTTACAACGTCCATTGTTTCGTGATTGTATTCCAAAATTGAAAGCTAGTGATTGGAAAGATACAACGAAAGGAACTAGTTATGGTCCATCATGGTCAACTCACTGGTTCAAAATTGCCGCTAAAGTTCCAAAAGCTTGGGAAAATGAAGAAGAGGTTTTATTTAAATGGGATTGTGGCAATGAAGGTTTAATTTATACCACTGATGGTGAACCATTACAAGCTTTCACGGGTGGTGGTGAAAGAACTGAATTTATTTTACCTAAGCAATGGTACGCTCTGGGTAAAGAATTTGAATTTTATTTGGAAATGTCATGTAATGGGATGTTTGGTTGTGGGTCTGGTAGTGATATTAATCCTCCTGATAACAATAGATATTTCAGATTAAATGATGCTGACTTGGTTTTACCAAATTTAGATGCTCGTGGACTTCACATTGATTTTTGGGAAATTGGTGATTCTGCTAGAGAATTCCCGGGTGATTCATGGCAAAAGCATAAAGCACGACAATTGGCTAATGAAATTATGAATGCTTTTGATGAAAATGATCCAAAATCTATTCAAAAATGTAAAGAGTTAGCGGCCACTTATGTTGGTGACAATTGTTGGTCCGCTGATGTTTATAAAGGTAAAGACTTCGCAGAAATTGAAGTTATTGGTGTTGGTAATTGTCATATCGATACAGCTTGGTTATGGCCATTTGCTGAAACTAAGCGAAAAGTTATTCGATCATGGACTACTCAAGTTGATTTAATCAACAGATATCCTGAATATAAATTTGCAGCATCTCAAGCCCAGCAGTTTAGATGGTTGAAACATGATTCACCAATTACTTTCAATAAAGTTAAAGAAAAAGTTAAAGAAGGTTCCTTCATTCCAGTTGGTGGTTCTTGGGTCGAAAATGATACGAATATGCCATCTGGTGAATCATTAGGTAGACAGTTTTTGAAAGGTCAATTATTTTTCAAGCAAAATTTTGAATTTTATTCTGATACTTTCTGGTTACCTGATACCTTTGGTTATTCATCACAAATTCCACAATTTTGTCGATTATCTAATATGGATAGATTTTTAACACAAAAATTATCTTGGAATAATATTAATAGTTTCCCATTGACTACTTTCAATTGGGTCGCTTTAGATGGTTCTCAAGTTTTAACCCATATGCCTCCAGATAATACTTATACTGCTGATGCTAATTGGGGTGATGTTAGACGTTCTTTAGTTCAACATAAAAACATGGCTTATGAACATACTGGTTTATTATTATTTGGTCATGGTGATGGCGGTGGTGGTCCAAGTCCTGAACAAATAGATAAATTAAGAAGATGTAGAGGGATTTCAAATACTGTCGGGGAATTACCATCAGTTCATTTAGGTGCTACTGTTAAAGATTTTTATGATTTGGTATTGAAAAACACTGATAATGGTAAAAAATTGCCAGCATGGAATGGTGAATTATATTTTGAATTCCATAGAGGTACTTACACTTCACAAGCTAAAATTAAAAAATTTATTAGATGGTGTGAATTTAATTTACATGATTTGGAATATTTTGCTACTATTGCTTCATTATTTAAATCTTCTTATAAATATCCAAAGAATGAAATTTCATGTTTCTGGGAAGATGTTTTATTATGTCAATTCCATGATGTCTTGCCAGGATCCTGTATTGAATTAGTTTATGATGATGCTAAACCAATGTTATCTAGTGTTATTCATAAATCTCATGAATTAATTTTAAGCGCTTTGAAGGCTTTGGGTCTTGATAATTTGGTTATGGATTCTGATGCCAGAAAATATTCAGCCTCTAGTCTTTTAACTCTTAATGGTTTAATCAAAGGGAAATTTAATTTAATTAATACTTATCCATGGGGCAGATCTGAAGTTGTTAAAATTCCAAAGGTTACTTCATTGGTTGATGAATCGGATTATAAAGTTTATCCAAAGGTTAATTTTGTTCAAAAAGGTGAACATCATGATTATGTTTATGTTTCTAGTAAAGATCATGAAAATCATCATATCCTAGCTCCATTGACAGATAACATTAAGTATCCTTCTGGACTTTCAGAAACCAAGGATAGTTTTGTTTTGGAAAATTCTAGGTTGAAAGTTACCATTAGTAAAGAAACCGGGGTTATTACATCTATTTTGGATTTGAAATTGAACAAAGAAGTTTTGGATTTGAAAACTGGTGAAAACACTACTGGTGCCAATCAATTTGTCTTGTTACAAGATACTCCTTTATATTGGCAAGCTTGGGATACTGAATTATTTTCATTAGAAAAAATTAAAAAATTGACTGCAACCTCAGTTACTAAATATGAAGCTGGACCTTTGAAATCATCAGTTAAAGTGGTTATTGATATTCCAAAATCACCAACAACTTCACAATCTTCCAAGATTGTTTCAATTATTTCACTTGCTGGTTTGAATTCCGATTCAGATTTATCATTTGTTGAGGTTGAAAATAAAGTTGATTGGCATGAAAATTGTAAATTTTTGAAGGTTGAATTCCCAGTTGATATTAAAAATGAATTTGCTAGTTATGAAACTCAATTTGGTATTACCAAAAGACCGACCCATTATAATACTAGTTGGGATGTTGCTAAATTTGAAGTTTGTCATCATAAATTTGCCGACTATTCGGAATACAATTATGGTGTTACGGTTTTCAATGATTCTAAATATGGGTTTTCCACTCATGGTAATTTGATGAGACTTTCATTGTTGAGAGCACCAAAGGCACCTGATGCTAATGCTGATATGGACTCCCATTTTATTAGATATGCAATTTATCCACACTCCGGACAATTGAATGAAGATATTGTTAAATTTGGATATCAATTCAATGCGAAATTGTTACATAATTCATCTGAAGATACTGATGAAGTTAATAAATATTATGATCTTAAGAAGGTGAAAAATGCTAGTGGCGAAGATACTTATGAATTGATGGAGAATAATTTTGGTGCTAATGTTGTTTTCAATAAAGTTAATGAATTTAATGATAATTTCTTCGATTTTGTTAAATTGGTTGGTGATGAAAATGTCATCTTATCAAACATTAAAAGATATGAACTTGATAGTGATGTCTTTGTTAATTATGCTAAATATGATAATCCAGATTATGATGAGAAGAAACAAACTGATGAAGAAGTTCTTACTGAACAGATTGCTTCTCATCAACAATTATTTGCCAAGACTAAGGATTGGTCAAGTTATTTAGCCACTAGAAAATCAGTAATTTTAAGAACTTATGAATCATTAGGTGGTAAGAGTTACAGTAGTATTGTGGTTAGAAAATTGTTACCATTGAAATCGGTTACTAAGGTCAACAATTTGGAAGAAGATGTTAAATCATTAAAATTTGAAGTGAGTAAAGATGGATTATTTTATCACATTCCAATCGAACTTAGAGCTTTTGAAATTGGTGGTTACAGATTGGAGTTTGAAATTTAAGGCTTTGGTTGGACGGGGCGCGGCAAAGCTGGGCGTTTGGTATTTTAATAAAAAGTAAAGATTATATACAAAATGTATGGATATTCTTATATCCATTGTACATCTGGAAAGTCATTTTGGCTAATAATGATGATCTAATTAGAACTTTGTATATCGCAATTTCGTATATTAGTTAGCATTACTCGTATAGATGTGTCGCTCCTCGTTTAACGGAACGGTCGCGATATTTTCGAGGTGCATGAAATTTTCACATTTAATGGAAGTTGATCCTACGTGTTTTTTTTTCTTTCCTCTTTTTTCATTTTTGTCCAGGCAAAAACATTTTCAACAGATCACCATCTATCCATCCCTTCTCAATTTCTCTTTCCAAATTGATATTTTTTCAACAAAAAGTACACAATGTCAACTACTAAAGAACAAGATAAACAATTTTCATCTACTCTACATAACAAATCCGCCAATACTGGAGGTCTTGGTGCTTGGCTAAGTAAAGATAGATCAGCTCAAGAAGTTGCGCTTGAAGGGTACTTCCGTCATTGGGATGGTAAAACTGATAAAGAATCAGAAGAAAGAAGATTGAAAGATTATAAAACTGGTACTAATAATTATTATAATTTAGTTACTGATTTTTATGAATATGGTTGGGGTACTTCATTTCATTTTTCAACTTATTATCCAGGTGAGCCATTTAGACAAGCGACTGCACGTCATGAACATTATTTAGCTTCTAAAATTGGAATCACTGAAAAGATGACAGTTTTAGATGTTGGATGTGGTGTTGGTGGCCCAAGCAGAGAAATTCAAAGATTTACTGGATGTAGAGTTATTGGATTGAATAATAACGATTATCAAATTGAAAGGGCTAATAGGTATGCTAGAGAAAATAACTTATCTGATAAATTATCTTACGTTAAAGGTGATTTTATGAAGATGGAGTTCCCAGAAAATTCATTTGATGCAGTTTATGCAATTGAAGCAACCGTACATGCACCAAAATTAGAAGGAGTTTATGGGGAAATCTATAAAGTTTTAAAACCAGGTGGTGTATTTGGTGTTTATGAATGGGTTATGACCGATGCTTATGATGAAGCTAATCCAGAACATCGACAAATTGCTTATGGTATTGAAATTGGTGATGGTATTCCAAAGATGTACAAAAGAGAAGTTGCTGAACAAGCATTGAAAACTGTTGGATTTGAAATTTTGTACGAAAGAGATTTAGCAGAAAAAGATGCCCCAATTCCTTGGTACTACCCATTGACTGGTGAGTACAAGTACATGCAAACTTTGAGTGATATTTTCACTTTCTGCAGAACTTCATATTTGGGTAGACAAGTTACTACTAACGGGTTGGCATTTTTGGAAAAATTAAGAATTGTTCCTCAGGGTTCAAGTAAAGTAACTGCTGCTTTAGAAGAAGCCGCAGTTAATTTGGTTGAAGGTGGTAGACAAGCGTTGTTTACTCCAATGATGTTGTATATTGTTAGAAAGCCAGACGAAAAATAAACAGGGCTGCCCAAAAAAAATGATAGAATAAATTTTAATTCTTTTATATAAATATATTCCTTAATTAATACTTTAAAGTGAGCTGGACTGTCTCTTTGTATGGCATTAAAACATAATTTGTGATTTTAAAATTCTTGACTTATCGATATTTAATGTCTTGAATGTTGCATGTTGAAAACCAGCTTTGAGAATTGCTTGCATTGAATTGCAGGGCTTGTACACCCCAATGACCAGGGCCGTTTAACCCTGCTGCATGGGCCCGTGCCTGGGGGTGTAGGGGGTGTGAAAAATGATAACAGCCACATCAAATTGCTATTTCAAAGCCCTGGTTCACTCCTGTCAAAAACCTAACGGTGGCAAAAAATAATAAAATATTTTCCTTCTACCATTTCCTTTTTCAAATCCCTTGTCTCATCTGATCTCAACAAGGCTTGTACAAGTGATAGCAAGGTACACTAATAATAATAACGTATATAAAAAACCAATTGAGTTTACTATTTGTCACTTGATATTTGATAGATCGAGGTGAAGATCTTTATAAAATTTTTTGCTCGAAGATTCCATTGAGATTTGCAATTAGTAAGCACTAAAGTAGCAGAAAAAAAAAAATTAAAGAAAACTACAGCTCGTACGTGAATCATCGATTTAGACCCCCCGAAACCCCCCAAGGAAAATAAATATTTTACATATTTTGGCTGCTATTTTTTTTTTTTTTTTCATTTTTTTTTGATTTATTTTTTATTAATTGATATCCAAGAATAACAAGATGACTGATGTATACGATTCAGTGACTAAAAGAAATCTTAGTCAAATTCAACCAGTACAGACCAAACGTCAAGAAACTGACAAGAAAGTTAGTCGACCGGGAAGAAAACCAATCAATTCAGTTCCTAAAAACAAGAGAACTGCACAAAATCGAGCAGCTCAGCGAGCTTATCGTGAAAGAAAAGAGAAGCGAATGCAAGAATTGGAGGATAAAGTCAAAGAATTGGAGAATGAAAGAAAAGCTGCAAATACTGAAAGTGAATTTTTAAGAATGCAAGTGGAGATGTTGAATGGTGAATTAACTAAATATAAATCTGGCGAAATTAAATTTAATAACCTGTTTGATAAATTGCAGGCTAAAGGATTTTCTAGTTCTAATATTAGCTCCCCTAATGTCATTAATTCCCCAGATTCATCATATTCTCTGGAGCGTAATAGCAACAATAGTATCAGTCGAAATTTGAAAAATCAATATAATTTGGAATTTCCTTGGAATAATTTGAAGGCTAATAACGACACAAAGAATAGCGTTAGTTATAGTGATACTTCAAATTCTTATAAAGCTGAGAGTTCATTGTCTCCTGATTCCGATTTGATGTCATCTAGTGATTCCCCTTCAGATACTGGTATTCGTAAAAAGCCAACGAATGATTATAATTTTAATAAAGATTTTGATGAAAAGGTTTTTTGCAAAGAATTGAATATGGCCTGTGGGACGAGAGATAATCCAGTTCCAAAATTTCCAACTAATTCGGCAACTTCAACTTCTGGTAATAGTCCATTGGATTTCACTGGTAGAATCGGTAGCGCTGAAAATAAGAGACCAAGTGTTAGTAGCGATTTTATTTCATTTTTTGGTAATAATCAGAATTCGTTTGATCAAAATTTGGTGTTCAATTTTGATGATTCTACAAATAAATTGTTGGATGATTTGGATTTTTTGAAGAATCCAAATGCAAACACTTATAGAGACACTAACATTGACACTCCTGAGGGCGCTAAAGATGAATTAAATTTGGAAAATTTTGATATTGTTAATGCTTTGACTACTGAACAATCTGCTTATGATCCATTTGATTTACCAAATATTGGAATCTTACCGGAGAAGAAAGCTAGTATACCATCACTTTCGCCCGCTGGTGATTCTAATAAGTCTGTCACTACGGAGCAATCATCAATGTCAAAGTATCTTAATTCATCGGTTAATGGCGACTCGCCAATTGAGTATTTTGGTACTCCGGGAAGCAGTGCAACTCCAAACGCTAGCAATAATAATATGGAAATACTCGATGAAGAAGTTGTGCCTTCTAAGGAGGAAAGTATGATGCCATGCTCTCAGATATGGGACCGTGTTACGCTGCATCCAAAGTACACCGAATTGGATATTGACGGGTTGTGTAATGAATTGAGAACAAAGGCCAAATGCTCAGATAAAGGGGCTTTGCTTGATTCGAAGGACTTTGAAGAGATACTAGACCGAACTACTAGTAAATGATTGTGGTTGAGGTTTTTTCTTAGCCTGGTGATAACCAAGTAATTTACGATTTGCTTGTCCTAGTTTTTGCTAGAGGTTGTTCTACTGTTTTACAACTGAAGGTCACCTTTATGATAAAAGGATTGTTGTATTTTTTTTTTTTTTTTGTATGTAATTAAGGATTAAATTTATTTTCTTGGCTTTGATGTAGTCGGTAAATTCAATCTTAACTCCACTTGATTACCAGTCTTAACCAACCTAAGTCGTTTACTGGCTACTCTAAAAACAATGTATAAAATCAATGAATTGATAATAAGCTTTTTGCCAATATCAATAACTATATGTGTCACTGGATATTTATTGATATAACTCCACCAATCTCTCACCCACTGAATTGACCACGATACATTTTTAGGGGTATTCTCCTTCTTCCTGTGACTCTTCGAAACATTTGACTCTAAATCCTTTTGTGAATATACATATGACCTGCTGTACGGCAATTGGGTGGCCCTTGTTGTGCCAGCTCTCGAGAATGGGTATCGATACAATGAGGTAGCATAACTTTGGGCATCATCAGGGACGATCCTCTCCTTCTCCTTAGTATTGACATTCAACTTCAATTGTTTAACTTCTTGGTTCATTGATTCAATAGCCCATTTGATTTCTTTCCTTAATGATTTCAATTCTTCAAAATTACTGTTTGTTTTGTCGTATAATTCTTGTAATTGCAACGCACCCGTAGAACTTGCTTTGATATTTGATGCCACTTCCATATCTGTGGATTTAAAATTAGTAGAATGAGAAATCTCTTGGTACAATAAATCATTGTAATCATGTTTTTTAAACTCATCGAAACCTTCTGGCGTACTTTCCAAATCTTTAATTTGATCCCACAAATATTCCAATTCGCTTAACAATTCCCTCGCTTCATGTGTTCCCGTTGCGTAAATCTTCATGGTATCAATCAAATAAGATATATATTTTCTCTTTGCTTCTGTTGTTGTGAGCCCTTCCTGAGCTTTCCAAGCATCCCATTTTTTTTTTGCCGCCTCGTCTTCACTAGCTAAACCCACTGGTCTTGAAATTATCCCTTCGACGTTGCCCTCAGTAGCCTGCTTGTATAACCCATACAAGTTGATTCTCGCTTCTATGGGTGGTCGAGGTAAGGAGCCATAACCTGATCTGGTCGATAAGGCTTTTATTATCGTTATAGCTTTAACAAAAACTCGATCTATTGAATCAGACATAGTACACTCTATTAAAATGGGAGGTTAATAGGTGTTAGAGATGTTATTTAATTTAATGTTTATATTGAAAATACCAAAACAAAGCGGGGGCTGCACCGCACCACATTCGCAATCTCTAACCAAAAGCGGCATTTCTCCTACAGATATACATAAAAAACGAATCTCATATTATTTGGTCTATGATCCTAATCGTTGGCCCTTTCCTGGGAATTTCTGAGACGTAGCACGATTGAATGCCCCCATCACCGATTGTCCGAAGTTTGAACCACTACTAATAGAAGAAGAATATTGGCTGGTCGATGATCCTTGGGTATCATTTATCGTACCAAGTCTTCTAGCGCCACCATTTTGAGAAGCTCTTGCAGTTGGAGTTGTTAATGAACCAATCAAATTTGTCAACCAAGATGGAGCCACCAAGTGTCCTCCATCCCGGTAAGAAGCGTCGGGGGTCCTATTATTCCCTTGGTCTATAGCCCCCTTCAAGTAAAAAATTAATGGACCCAAATCTTTATTCTCCAAACAACAATAGATATAACCAGCCAACACTCCAATTGCCACCGCACTGACTTTACTTCCACCAATTAATGCAAGCACAAGAGATATTATAGGCGAATACTCTGCCCTGTACTTGAAAAAGAAAAGCTGTACTATTGCATCCTTTGTGAGTCTTGAATTGGTAAAGATTAACGCTGACATTAGCGACGTGTATAAAGTGTAGTCGTTAGTGAAACAGGCAAGCACCACAATTATTGGACATACAATGAGTAAATAATAGATGTAATCTGCCATGTTCCCGCAAAACTTCTTGACTTCAATGTTCTTCGAGCAATTATAAACATTGTATAAATCATAGAGTTTACCAATCGGAGTAGCGGTGAAATCAAATAATAAGAGGGAAGTGAATAACCGCCAAAATTGACTCTGCTTCAAAATCGAATAGAAATCAAGGAAAAGATACTTGACAGGTACGCAGAATTCAAAAAATACAGGTATTCCAATGAAAAACCGTGTGATTGTTGGAGTTGAGTTGTATAATTCTATTACTTCTCTCATACTTAGTAATTGGCTTTCGCAAAGAGGCATAAATTTTGACAGTCGCTTGATAATTATCACGTCTCAATGATTTGGCTTGAAAAATCATGTTACCCGGGGAGATGCCTTGAAAAAAAAATTTTTTTATGTTAAGTTATGGAAGTGGAATATATATGGAATATCCTTTGTTTGTTCTAAATGATCAAAATGGATGGCAGTGGTTTAAATATTAGCTCCTTGAAAGATAAAGTGGCCGAAAAGCTCAAGAATCAAAAGTCTCAATCCAAAAAGGAGAATAAACTGGCTTTGAAAAGGAACGAGAATGTGAAATTGGAGAACAAAAAGAAGAGTAAGAACAATAAAATGAACAAGAAAGACAAGAGGAATAAAAAAGAAAAGAAGGTAGAAGAAGAACACGATGAAGAAGATGAAGAAGATGTTATTCGTCGCGAAGCGTTAGAATTGGGGGCTACCGAAGAGGATCTTAAATTAGTTTCTGGTTTACAAGACGATGAATTTGAAAACGAAGAAGATGATGAATTACTTGAATTTAAAGATCTGGATAATGCTAAGAATATTGATAAGAGTGATTTAGAGGCATTTATTAAACAAATTGGTTTGACTGGAGAAGCTGAAGTTGTTGATGATCAAGAAGTCGAAGAAGTATCTGAATTTGAAGATGAGGAAGATGAAGAAAAAGAAAGGGCGAGTTCAACTCAGTCGAAAAAAAAGGAAGATGAATCCAAAGCCGCTCAGAGAGAAGAAATAAAAAAAATGACCTCCGTTGATACCAATGATTTACTCCTACCTGTTAGAATAGATTGGTACAATTGTCAAGAAGAATTGGACGAGCCACCAAATGGTGAACAATTGAATAAATATGATATTGATGGGTTGTATGAAAAGGCTAGAAACTTAACTGAAGTAGAAAACGCTCAATATTATAAAGAATTTTCAAAGAAGTCATCTCAGAAGAAATTTTTCACGGAAATTTTGACTAATGGTACTTTAAGTGATAAAATTTCATCACTTACTCTTATGATTCAAGAAGCGCCATTACATAATATGAAATCTTTAGACACTTTGATTATATTCTGTGGTAAAAAATCAAGAACCGCGGCATTACAAGCAATCAATTCCTTGAAAGATTTGTTGGTCAATGGATTATTACCGTCCAATAGAAAATTGAAACTTTTCAAGAACCAACCACTTAGCAATAAACTATCAAATGAACAATTGATTTTATTTTATTATGAAGATTATTTGAAGCAAAGTGTGTTCAAACTCTTGGAAATTTTGGAAAAATTATCTCATGATAGTGTGGTTCATGTCAAAATGAGTACTATTTCCAGCATTTTCGAATTATTAACTTCCAAACCTGAACAAGAACAAAACTTACTAAGTATTGGAGTTAATAAATTGGGGGATATTGAGAATAAAGTTGCTGCTCAATGCTCTTATGCTATTTTACAATTAGAACAAGCTCATCCCGCAATGAAAGAAATTATTGTTAAAGCAGTGCTTGACTTTATGAATAAAAATTATGAAAATTATAACAGTAAATATTATTCATTATTAACTTTGAACCAAACAATTTTAACTAGAAAAGAAACTGGATTGGCTAACATTTTAATTAAAGCTTATTTTTCATTGTTTAAAAGAATTTTGATTACTCAACAACAATTTCAAAAAGATGAGAAAACTGATGAAATTGGGAAAATTGAAGGCCGTAAGAGGGATTCAAGAAAAAATTTTAAGAAAGGGAAAAAAGGTGGGAAATCAGTTAAACCAGTGGTGAAAACCGAAATTGAAATTGAACAAGAAAGAAGTTCAAAATTGTTTAGTGCAGTGTTAACTGGGTTGAATCGTGCATTCCCATTTGCTGATTTGGCAAATGATGTTTACGTCGAACATTTGGACAGTCTTTATAAGATTGCTCATTCATCAAATTTCAATACTAGTATCCAATCGTTATCGTTAATCCACCATATAATAAGTTCTCAAAAATTAGATAACGCTCGTTATTTCAAGTCCTTGTATGAATCATTATTAGATGAAAGATTAGTGAACAGTGCAAAACAAGGCGTTTACTTAAATTTACTTTATAAATCTATTAAAGACGATGATAACGTTGAAAGAGTACTAGCATTCGTTAAGAGAATCATTCAAGTTTGTTTTAATTGGTTGAATATTGGCGCAGTTTGTGGGATGTTGTATTTACTCATGCAATTAGAAAAACATCAACCATCAGTTCGAACATTGTTAGGTAAAGAATTGGAAAAAGGTGATAATGCTTATGATGTGAATAAGAGAGATCCAAGATATGCTAATGCCGATAACACTTCATTATGGGAAATTATTCATTTCCTTAAGCATTTCCATCCTAGTGTGAAATTGTATGCTGAAAAATTATTTACTGACGAGGGGGAGGAATTGGCTAAGCCGGATTTGGGATTGTATTCGTTGGGTCATTTCTTGGATAAATTTGTCTACAAGAACCCTAAACAAAACGCCACCACTAAAGGTTCATCCATTATGCAACCATTATATGGGTCCCAAACTGGCTCATTGTTGATGAAATCTACGAATTTGAATAGACAAGCGGAAATGCCGGTGAATATGAAAGATTGGTTTAATAAAGTTGAAATCAGCCCAGATGAGAGATTTTTTTTTGAATTTTTTAAGAACAAAGAGAAGAAGGTTAAAGATGGTGACGTTGATTTGGATAGCGATTTAGATGAAGATGAAGTTTGGAAAGCTTTGGTTAATTCAAGACCTGACATTGACGGCGAAGGGGATGAATTTAGTGATGAAGAATTCTCTGATATGTCTAGTGATGAAGATCTTGAAGCATTACAGGAGGCAATGGGTGATTCTGACGATGATGAATTAGTTGATGGTGCCGACTTTGACGATGATGAGCCAGTCGATGGTGCCGACTTGGATGTTGAAGAAGAGGAACAAGATGGCGAAGAAGAAGGCGACGACGAATTCAAGGTCTTTAGCGATAGTGAAGATGATAGAGAAGGATTTGAATTATTCAAAGAGGACAATGGGGATGAAATTCCTAGTGACGAAGAAGTTGCTGTATCTAAGAAGAGATCGGCTGATGGCGATAAATCATCTACGAAAAAGAGAAAGATGAAAGACCTACCAATTTTTGCATCGGCTGATGATTACGCTGAATATTTGAACTCTGATGAGGATTAATTCTGTAGATTTTTTTAATACAAGAGCATTTCTAATTATAAGCGTAGCTGCTGCGGGTTAAATATTTGCTTTTTTTTTTTTTTTTTTTTTTTGTTGGCGGTGAAAACTCAGTATTTCTCGCGCCCAATTAATGCAATCCTTATTGAAAGTTAAGGGCGTAGTCGTCCACCCCAGTTTAACAATTGAAGAAAGTCCACTTGGAGGAACCGGATTATTTGTCACTCAATCTGACAATGACACTGAACTTTTGCGAATACCTAGAAATTGTTGTATTTCATTGCCTTCTTTTAGAGAAGTGTTTGCCAGAGCAATGGCCTACGAAAAAGAAAACCCACTGATCCCTCAGAATAATAGCTTGATCTTATCAATTTTGTCCCTTGCTAACGATCAACCGGAGATCATTCAAGTAGAATTCCTCTTAATTGGTTTAACGGCGGCTAGAAATCATAGAAAATTTAAAGGTGTGGAGGAAAATCATCCATTCGATCAATATGATTCTTACATGGATGTGTTAGAATCGGTTGATATTCCTACTTTTGATAATGTTATTCAATATCATCAAGGACTGGCAGACAGCGATGACGCCGACGATCACGATTTGCTTTATAAATTATATAAATGTTTTAAAGGGTATCGAACAATCGAATTAAATTTGAAAAATATTTTAACTGATAGATATCAAGTTTACGGCGGGTTAATCGAAGTGATCTCTGAGACTCTTGAAATCCCAGAGGATTTAATCAAAAAGTACGTACTTTCATTGAAGCAATTCCATCATTGTATATCAGTGGTGAAATCCAGATCTCTTGAGATCCCCAGAGCAGTTGAGGGTACTGATGATGATTATTACACTGACGTAACCTTGGTACCGCTATTAGATTTTGCCAACCATTCATTGGACAGAAATGCTGCATTTGACGTTGATATACAAACGGGAGATATTCTACTAAAACTAATAACGCCAGTCACCAAAAAGCTGGAAGTTTTCATTTCTTATGATACAGTGGAAGATGTTTCTAAATTTGTTAGTAGTTATGGGTTCGTTCCTGATGGGGGAATATATGAGATTTCATTGTCAAACTTGAAATTGGCAGATCCAGATTTCTTAGACATTTGCAAATGGCTTTGCTTGCTACCTAACATTCAAGTGATAAAAGACAAAGCTTTTGTTGATCCAGGAATGTTATTATTCTTCCAAGAAACATCGTCGCGTATCAAGTACAATCCAAACTGGCGTGCGCTTGTTGAGTCGCTCGAATTGCGCGAACCGACCGAAGCAAGCGACGAGATGATTTTCAAAGAAATGGTTGGCTACGATGACCTTGATTTCCTACCATCCGACCCGCGATCCGGGTTTTGCAGTGTGGAGTACCACCCACCTGGTGCCCCAGTGCAGTACCCAAAAGATATTGATGATTTGCGAGAAATGATAATTGGCAATGAATGGAATAAATTTAGATCATTTGTTAATACTGAATTAGCTCAGCAACGGACAAATAAGCTTTTACAGTTCGCCAAAACAAATGACGTTATCGGGGAGACCACCTTGATTGGGAAATTGATCCGCTTCGAAATAGATCTTTTGGCACGGCTTAAAGACATGACATTATTGTTTGATAACGATGAGTGTTACAATGAACAGTGGAAGGATTATAGATATAAGCCAATGTTGAATTAGAGATTCAATAAATAGTGGTAGTAGTAGTAGTAGTAGTAGTAGTAGGTATGAAATGTTATTCCGATATGTGTATACCCCAGATTCCCGCATTTCAGTGTTTCGGCAATTCAAAGCAAGCCCTTCCGAAGTGCAGCGTGCATATACTATCACAGGTCTCCCCGTATCATATAAGAGGACGGACAATATCTATTTAAATCTTGCTCTAATTCTCAGTCTTGTTCTATCTTTTTTTTTCTCCAGTAATATTTAATATGACTATCACACCTCCTAAGGCTGGGGTTTACACTCCCTTGCCAACTTTTTATAAAAACGACAACTACACTATTGACTGGGATGCTTGTTTAGAGCAGGCGAAATTTGTTCTCGATTCGGGGATAACAGGATTAGTGGTCAATGGATCCTTAGGTGAAAACACTAGTTTAACCATTGAAGAGAGAACAGAAGCAATTAAGAAATATAGAGATGCTTTCCCAGAATGCCAAATTATTGCTGGGGTTGCTCAGCATGGTATTGCTGATACATTACGTGAAATCCAATTGCAAGAATCTGCCGGTTCTAATTACACTTTGGTTGTGCCATCTAATTTCTACGGTGGCTTACAAAAAACCGACGGGATTTATAACTGGTGCAAAGCTATTGCCGATAAATCTTCACTACCCATCATTCTCTACATGTACCCTGAAATTTCCAATGGGATCTTTCTCGATGAACAAATGGTGAAAAGATTGAGTGAACACAACAATATTGTGGGGATTAAAATGACACACGGAAATATCCCTTTCTATACTGGTGTTTGCCAAGATGACAATGTCAAAGGAAACAATTTTATTGGAATTTCTGGAATGGGTCAATTGTTATTCTCTGGTTTAACTCTTGGTGCGAAAGGGGTTATTGGGGCAGTCGCGAACGTGTATCCTAAAATTTACCTTGAAATTTTTAAATTGACTCAAAATGGTCAAATTGCTGATGCAGCAAAATTACAGCATTATGCTACTATTGGAGAATGTATTTCTCAAAAAGGTCCAATTGGAGTTAAAAAGGCCTTAAAGACTTTGTACGGTAGAGGAGAAACTTATCTAGGAAGAGCTCCGTTGGATCAACAAATTGAACCTGAATGGAAGGAGATCGAGAAAAAGGTACAAGAAATCTACGCCATTGAAAAGAGATTTAAATAGCACATATTCCTCTGCATTTTATTTATAGGATCGCTGAATACTCCAAAACAAATTCTTTCGTAACTCTTTCCCAAATTTGTGGATCGAAAAATGTGTAAAGGCCTCGTTCCGATAATGGCGACTCTTGCACTGGCTCAACTTCTTTCACTTTTGTTAACCACACTTTCAATCCTTTATGAAATCTCCAACTTCGTTCTCTTAATTCTCTTGCTGATAATTCTTGTAAGATGTCTTTAGGCTTTGAATAGAAAATGAAAAATAGCGTATCTTCGGGATACTTACTGAATCGATTTTCTGCTGGTTGTAGATATTTGTACTTCTCTTTATTCATTTGTTTTACCGATTCTGGCAATTGGTACTCTGGTTCAACATCTTTTATCGATGTTTCCAACCATGGCGATTGAAATATCTTCAATAGTTTGTTGTCTTTGTTCGAATTTTCCAATCCTATCCCCGCCATACTTAAATCAGTTCCTATAGCTAGCTTCGTCAATTCAGTGTTTGGCATCGTTAGTAAAGGTACTAATCCTTTCACACCATATCTATCTATATCAGTCCAATTTTCATCTTCATTCGACGCTACTGTGGCCGCACTTGTTCCAGTTGAATTTACTAACTGATTATTAGGTCTCTGTAGTCCCGGAGGCACAATTGGCTTCTCTTCATTCTCCACTTTTTCTTTCTTATCGTTATTCACTGGTTGACCGAAATTTCCAAAATTTCCAAAATTACTAAACGTCCCTGAGTTGTTTCCCCAATTTAAAGCTATTGTTAGTTCGACCCAAATAAAGGGCGATAAGCCGACTCATATACTTACACATTTTTCGTTATTGCTTTGATTTAATCTAGACCACCTTCTTTTACTTTGGCGTTTTGTTCAAGATTTTTTCTTTTATGATGAAGCAGGGTAATCTTTTCTGCACCATGCATAAAATTTTTCACCATAATATATATAATACATACATGCAATTTCATAATATCGATCAATCCAAGAATGAGTCGACGATTATCTCCTAATATAATAATTACTGGTACTCCAGGTTGTGGCAAGACCGGCCATGCCGCTTTGGTAGTTCAACAGCTTGCAGGAATGCACCATTTCAATGTCTCTACTTTTGCCAAAGAGAACGGATGCATTGAAGGTCACGATGAGGTCAGAGACTCTGATATCGTCGATGAAGATAAACTACTTGATTTATTAGAACCAGAATTAGAGAAAGGAGGTTCGGTTATTGATTGGCATGTATGCGAGATTTTTCCTGAAAGATTGATTGATCTAGTTATTGTTTTACGATGTGATAATTCTATATTGTATGATCGATTATCTAAAAGAGGTTACAAGGATAACAAGATTCAAGAAAACTTAGATGTTGAAATCATGGACGTTTTGATTCAAGAAGCAAGAGAAAGCTATAATCCAGAAATTGTCATTGCATTGAGAAGCGATAGCGTTGATCAAATCGATGATAACGTGGCGAGAATTATACAATGGATTGAATTGTGGAAAAATGATCATCCAGAAGGGGTCACTAATATATTAAATGATGATGAATAATATAGCCTACTATAATAAATGCATATATATGTCTAATCCTCGTCCATATCTTCTTCTTCTTCTTCTTCTTCTTCTTCTTCTTCTTCTTCTTCTTCTTCTTCTTCTTCTCCTTCTCCTACTACTTCTTCCTCTTCGTCTTCTTCCTCATCCTCATTTTGACGATTATCAGTTTCAAATATCTGCTCATTGTAATCATTATGGTATTTTCTTGAAAATCTGGAAGCCCTAGAATTCTGTTGTGCTTGTTCTTTAGCCTTAGCTTGCAAATCTTTCAATGGTTCTTGGAAAGCTTTTCTAACCGATTTATTGGAGAACGCATCCCAAATTTTCAATGGACCAGTAACCCCACCTGCGACAACATGACCAGCAACTTCAATATCACAAGCCCAAGCAGTCGACAAGACATTTCCAACCCCTAAATCTCTCGATAAAATCATGCTTGGTTTAATCACACTAGTGTCAACACTTTCCACTGGAACCTTCCATATTTTAACTGATTTGTCACCCATACCACTTGTGACTAGCAAACCAGGTAAAAACGGATTTGAATCAAGTGATGAAATTCCAGAATCATGAGCTTGTAGTTTCCAAAGAGTACCTTGACTTCTAATATCAAAACCGTAAATTGCACCAGTGTCAGTCCCTGCATAGAAAATATTTTCATTTGCAACTCCACCCCATTTAATATTTTCAACTTCCTCGCCTGGATTCACTTTCCATCGCTTAACCATTTCTGATTCACTAGCAATACGAACATCACTTATACAAACAGTACTATCATAACCACCAGAAAGTAAAATTGAACCATCTTGAGGATGCCATTGGATTGAACTCACTGATTTTCCTTGATGAATAGTAGCCAAACTTCTCGCAGCACTTGCCGTAGCTAAGTCCCAAAGTTTAACAGTATGATCTGCCGATGAAGATGCTAAAACTGCCCGATGGGTTTTATTATGCGAAAGTGATAATATAGCATCTGTGTGATGTGTGGTTACATGAGTACCCTTCTTAGCCTTCTTTTTCTTTTTTTTTCCCAAGGATATTGGCTCGCCTAAAATTGCATCAGGAAATGCCTTATCTAAACAATCTAAATTCCATATTTCAATTTGTGGATCAAAGGTCCCAATTGCGGCAAAATTCCCAATATTTTCATCATTATTTTCCCCATTAGGTCTAAAACTCAACCATTCAACACAAAGTGGAAATGAGGGCAACATTAAATCATGATGGACATATAAATTACTTTCTCTAATCATCCCATTTTTAACATCCGGGTCTAATTTATCCAATTCTTCTTCTTCGGTACCTTCTGGGGCCCCAGCACCATCGTCATAAACGTAAACATCCAAATATGACACTTCGTCTTCTGTTCGACCAGACAAAATTAAATTATCGCTGGGATATATCTGTAATTCTTGCTTTTCTTCATATTGATCAGTTTCAGTTGGTAAGGTTAAGTATGCGTCGTCTTCTTCTTCAACAATTTTCGCATTTGAAAGACCAGGAATAAAACTCACAGCCTCACCATCGGCTTCTTCATCGTCATAATGTTCAAAATCATATTCTTTAAGATCATCATCAATTTCAATTTGACTTTTTAAACCTTTCGCTTCCTCCAATTTCTCTTTGGCGTCATCAAGTTGCAATTGAGCAAGTTCATTAATACGCTCCATCTCTTCATCATTAAGCTCATACTTTTCTGGAAATTCAGAAGCAAATCCTCTAGGAACCCAGCAATTAGCAGATATCATTTCTACTGATACGATCTTGAGAAAGTGAAAATCTGCAACACTTGCAAAATGTAAGAAAAATTTTTTTTTTATTTTTATTTTTTTTTTTTTTTTTTGACCAGATGCCATTACCCGTGCAATGAATTTTCATATGAATTTTAAGCGTGTCTCCACTTTCGTCAACGGTTTTCTTTTATCATTAGTACAGTATGTCTGGCGAGAAGAAGAGTGATCCGAAGAGTGATCAGAGAGAACAGCATGGCTCAAAGGCTATTGAAAACTTACTTAAGCTTTTGGAATTAGGTGAGAAACCACCAGCTCCAGAACCTAAAGATATGAACGATTATAAATTCTGGAAGACTCAGCCGGTTCCAAAATTCGACGAAGAATTTACTAAAGAAGGACCAATTGATGAAGTAAAAAAATCTGAAGACATCCCAGATAAACCATTGCCATTATTGAAAGAATTTGAGTGGGTTACTGTCGACATAGATTCTAGTGAGGAATTAAATGACGTTTATAAATTATTGTATGAAAATTATGTTGAAGATGATGAAGCGATTTTTCGATTCAAATATTCTGAAGAATTTTTCAATTGGGCTTTGAAGCCACCCGGATGGAGAAGACAATGGAATGTGGGTGTCCGAGTTAAGGAAAGTAAAAGATTGGTTGCATTTATTTCTGCTATCCCAATTGAATTGGAATTACATGGGAAATTGATCAAATCAGTTGAAATTAATTTCCTTTGCATTCATAAGAAATTACGAAGTAAAAGATTGGCACCAATTTTGATTAAAGAAATTACTAGAAGAGTTAATAAGGAAGATATTTGGCAAGCCTTTTATACTGCTGGAGTTGTGTTACCAAGTCCAGTTTCAATTTGCCGATACACCCACCGACCATTAAATTGGAAAAAAATGAGAGAAGTTGGATTTTCACACCTCCCTCAGGGTAAATCTGAGGAAGATATGATTAAACTTTATCAATTACCAACTAAGACTAAAATGGCTGGGTTAAGAAAAGCTGAGATGAAAGATGTTGATCAGATACACGAGTTGTATACAGCTTACCATAGAAGATATGAAATCAGTCAAAAATTAACCAAAGAAGAAGCTAAACATTGGTTTATTAACAAGGATGTTGTTCACACTTATGTTGTGGAAGAATATGGCAAGATTACTGACTTCGTGACCTTTTATGTTTTGCCATTTAATCTCTTGGATAATCCAGATCATAAACAATTGAATATTTGTTATTTATTCTATTATGCCAGTTCAGTTGGTGTTGATAAAGACAGAAAAGACAAAGAGGCACAAAAAGTGTTGAAAAAACGTCTAAATGACTTGATTGCGGATGCTTTGGTTATAGCAAAAGGTGTAGATATGGATGTTTTCAATGCATTAACTGCTCAAGATAATACATTATTTTTAGATGATTTGAAATTTGGATTGGGTGATGGATATTTGAATTATTATTTATTTAATTGGAAGACTTTCCCAATTGATGGTGGTATTGATCTAGAGACCAAAGAATTGGATGCTGATCTTGGCAGTGGTGTCGGGGTTGTGATGCTTTAAACTCACGTGGGGATCCAGCATTTCCCTCGGATTACTTGGCGTATATAACAACCCAAAAAAATTTTGAATTCTAATATCTATTTCTATTTATTTACTTATTTATTTATTTACCTATTTATATATCTAATTATTTAATTGATGAGCAAATCTAATTTTCCTAATCTAGAGCCGCAGACAAGTACCGGATTCACACACATTGGACGAGGTGGTGGTGGTAACGTTTTCCCAACAAGCAAAGAAGCCTCGCCATCACCAAAATTGATCCCCGTATCTTCAGCTGGGCACACAATACCACCAGATCAAAAAAAATTTTCCATTTCAAGAGGTGGTTATGGAAATATTAAGGACAATAAAGGAAGTGCTAAAAATTCACCAAATTTGAACCCTGAAACTGACGAAGAATTGATTCAATCATTGACGCCATTAAATTCAGTGCGAAGTATTGGAAGAGGAGGATTTGGCAATCAAATAAAAAATTTGCATTCTAGAGATGAAAAGGAAAAGGAAAAGGAAAAGGTTAAACTGGGTATTGCAAGTAAACTAAAGAAAATATTTAAATAAATAAACATTTAAACATTAGAAATCCAATACTAGTAAACCCGATACTGCTTCGAGATCTTTGACATCTAAGACGTCGGCAGGTTCTTCTTGTGCCAATCGATGCTCATTAGATCTGAGTACCGCTTCAGTGGTAAATATCTTTAGATATTCATTAGCCAATTTCAAAGTATTCTTGGTGATTTTGGTATTTTCCTTTTTATCAAAAATGAGAGTTTGAAACAATCTGGCAATTGTTTGACTTTTAAAATCAGTTTCGCTGTCCATTTTTTTGGTATAAACAAAATTGTGTTAAAATATTTTTGCGCGTAAGTAATTTTTTATATGGTCGCGATTGGGTACCGGGTAAATAAATGCATACATTGAGACCTGTGATATAACAAGTCTTGAGAATTAATTGTTGTGGTACTATAAATATTCTTGTCCCCATATATTATATTGCAATGAATATGTGAATGTCTATTATTATATACAAGTAAAATAGAATATTATTTACCTAGTCTTTGTTTAAGTGCTCGTTGTTCTCTTCTTCGCTTTCTCATTTTATGTTTCTTCATCTTTAATCTTCTCTTTCTCATCACTGAGGTGAGTTTCAATTCCTCGACTGGGCCACTGCGACCATCAAAATCCTGTATATTTTCTATCTTTGGGAGGATATTGCTTGTTGTTGGTTTAGTTATTGGAAATCGTAATAGATTGAAAGCTTCTTCTCTTGGTAACATCGATGCAACCGGTTTCGCCGTACAAAAAAACTTGATATTGGCTATAGGTAACCTTGGGGAGCCTACCAATGGCAAATTTATAATTCTCTTGAAAAGGACATTCATAATCAACCGCCAATTTCTTCCAATCAACTATGCTTCAAGCATTTGAAATTTTTCAAATTTCTAACGTTATAATTTTGTTGAAAAATAAAATATGCGCTATGGTTACCCGACCTGAAGTTTTCCTTAATGTTTGTTTGAATTTTCATTAATTACCGAACGTTGATGTATGACAATGGAA
Source organism: Saccharomycopsis sp. KB-2023a (assembly GCA_030450195.1). Taxonomy (NCBI): domain Eukaryota; kingdom Fungi; phylum Ascomycota; class Saccharomycetes; order Ascoideales; family Saccharomycopsidaceae; genus Saccharomycopsis; species Saccharomycopsis sp. KB-2023a. The sequence continues at coordinate 45,491 of JASJSC010000003.1, read as the reverse complement.
CAATTATCAGTAGAATACACCAAACTTCAGCATAGTACGTAAATGAAGACAGCCTTATTTTATTTCTACTAACAATAGCCCTCAATGAACTCGTTCAAGCGAGACAAAAATTAGAGGCTCAATATCAAGAAAACAAAATAGTGTTAGATGAACTCGCATTGATTAAACGGGACCATGATTCTGGGAAAATCAAAGAATACCCAAAAATTTACAAACAAACTGGATCGATCTTGTTGCCTGTTGAATTCCCCGTTAGTGAGTCTAATGTAAGCAAAAGAATTGAGTTTATCCAGGGTGAAATTAAACGAGTAGAAACCAAATTGAAAGAAACAAATACTGGTTTAGATAAGAAGAGAAGTGAACTATTGAAGCTACAATCTGAAGCAAAGCAGTAAATATATTCAACCTCTAGCTAATTGACTTTTTATTAAATTCATTAATGAAAACCCTTTAAATACAGCCCATTCTTGATAATTATTTACAAGATCGTTAACTCCACTGTAGTAATAGATCTGATCATCCAAAAATTTGAATGTGTGATTAAAATCAATTGATTTGTCAGTCAACATGAATAATTCACATTTCACATAGATCGCGGCAACAATGAATCGTTTCTGATACCAATCAAATGAATGTGATTTATCACCAGCTAAGAAAAGTAAATCATCGGCCAATTCATATAAATGAGAGGTGGATCTTGGAACGTTAGAAGGTAATACTAATTGACTTAACAAACTTTGTAAGTTGTACTGAGTCTTGTCTCCAAATGTGGCAATGTTATATTGTAATCTTTTCTTGATCAAATATTTCAATTTGTCATTCTCATTTTTAAGCGCCAGAAGTTCTTCGGTTTCTTTCTGAAGCGATAACCTTGATTGGGTCAAGTACCACTCACACAAATTAAAAGCGGAGTCATTGAAAAGAATATTAAAATTATTTGAGTAATTTGTTTCCTGACGAACTTTGTCAATTGATTCATGTATTGATTCTTTAGTGAAACCATAATTTTTTATTGATTGGATCGCCTGATTTAAGATTTTCTCTCTCAACCCATCTTCACCCAATTTCACAATGTCATCCTTGTTCAAAAATTCAGCTGAGTGATAGGTTCGCATTGGAGCCCTAACTGGCAATCTTGCGAATGTTCTTCCCACCCGTTTTGCTATTAATGACATCTCGATGTGGATATGCTATTATTGTTGTGGTGATGTAGATTTCTATTTGAGTATTTTTCACACCCTGATATTACTATGCGCACTATAAATTTACCCTGCAGGTAGTGGCCCAAAATGTGTAATGATCGGTTTGCGATAATTATTACCAATTTGTTGCTTAGAAAGAAGAACAATAGATAACAATACTGAGTCGGTACTAATGGAAGGATGATAGATCAGAATTTACATTGAGTGAGTGAGAATTACGGGTGGATAACCTTGACAACGTATATTTACGCAAACCCTCACTTACTTAAAGAGATTTTTCAAGTCTGGCCAATTCTTCAAAAGCTTTCAAGAATGGTTCAGATTTTTCTTTTGGAGAGTCAACATTTAATGGAGCTCTACCCAAAACATATTCCCCAATACCGGTAAATTTTTGAATGCCCTTTTTAATGTTAACAATAACATCAGGAAACATTAACACTTCAACTTTAGTGACTGCATTCTGAAATTCAGCAGCTTCTTTAATTTTACCGTCTTGAGCCAATTTGAAGATTTTAACGAAAACTTTTGGGGTAATGTTACTTAACCCATCAATAACCCCTTTCCCACCGACGAGTAAGACGGAAGTTAAAACTTGGCCTAACCCTGAGAAAAATTGGAAGTTATTGGCTTGAATTTCTTTGTCACCAGCAATAATGGTGTAGTCAGCAACATCATTATAAGAGAATTTAGTACCAACAATGTTTGGATGAGCACTTAATTTTTTAACGGTGGATAAGGAAACGTTAAGATTGTTACTGACCCCTGGGTAGATGTAAAGTAAAACTGGTAATGGTGATTTATCAGCAAAGGAAGTGTACCAATCAATAATGCCTTGTTGATAAGTATTTGCGCCATAATAATTTGAACATAAGGCCATTGCGTAAGAAGAACCAACTTCTTTCAATAGTTTGACTTCTTCAATAGCATCTTCAAGACAATTTTGAGCAATTCCACTAACAATGGTGATTTCGGGAACTTGTTCATGGATAGCCTTAACAACAGATACCCTTTCTTTCAAAGCTAAATGAGCATTTTCACCTGTGGATCCAAACATCACTAACCCTTGAATACCGTTTTCATGTAAATATCTAGCATGTTTTACTTGTGATTCAAGGTCTAAAGAGTGACCGTCTTTTTTTAGGAATGTGACGACTGGAGTGTAAATACCTGGTGTTGGAGAAGTGGACATATTTTCGATGTTTTTTTATGAGTTTTGTGGATAATAGAAAAGTGACAATAGTCCAAGCTTTTAAATATGTTTGTTTGTAAATTCTCGGAGATTTAATGACCCAGAAATTTTCTGGGAATGATAGAAGCAATTACTCCGCAAGCTACATTTGCACAGATTGCGTCAGCCCTGTCTAGCGTTCGCCTGAAACATCAGATTTCCGACTCGAGTTGGCAGACGAGAACATTTGCATCTTATTGCATACAACATGAAATATTAAAGGAAACCTTACCAATCTTGAGAGCTTTGAGTTCAGGCAAATGCAAAATATCGTCTTTACCATTAGTTCTATGGATATGCTCTTTGCCTTTCATTTCCGCAATGATACGATCAGCTACTCTTCTTTTTTTAACAGAATTCACTGTAGCATCAAATATGATAACCTCTAGGTTCAAGAACAAAGAAGTAGCGGAAAACAACTGAAATCACTAACCAAAGCACAGAATAGAAACGTACCCCATTTAAATTTTTGCACCATATATGGAATAGAGTAGACAATAATAAATTGCATTGACCATTGACCATTACATCATAACCGCGACTTACACACCTATATTCTTCTTACTTGATTAGGAATTATTTCAGCACAATAAATTAATGGCATTTCGTTCCGGGAAAATTCATAAAAGAGGCAAGGACATAGGCTATGACATTTACTATGACAATTGCCAAATAAGCAGTTTCATCTTTCTTATACGCGCGATCAAATGAATAGTGACCGTAGAAGAAAATTGTCAAGTAAATCACACTAATGAGAGTTCCAATAGAGCCAGAAATGGATTTTTTTTCTACCTCATTTTTCAATACTAATTAAAGCAGTCTTAAATTAGTAACGGCTTTAACTATACCAAATATACGGACAGCTAAAGGGTTTAACATTCAAAAAAGTTGAGCTGATACTTCTAAAAATACATAGTGACAAATAATCAAAGCATTACAACAGGGCAAGTTTCCGAAAATCATCACAGTTAGAGTAAGACTAATTCTTTCAGTACCTTTCCTATAACATCCCTTTAAGATGAATAAGGGTGTTTCACCACGTTTTGTAGAAATTTCATTTTAAAAAGACTCGGTCCTCCAATTAATGTAAAAGTTATCTTCTGGAAATCCTCTAATCTTAGCAAATCCTCTTCTTGCTCCACCAAGTATTAGAGGTGTTAAGTATGTGGAGGACAACACCATATTAACCCTGACCGACAAACAGCCTCACTTTAAGCAATCAAATGCAAAGTAAGTTTTCTAGCATATCTTTCGTTAAAGTATTGTGCAATGGCAGCTTAAAAAATAAGCATCACCTTCAAATGTACGCACAATATCTGATTTCATATTTGCTCAAGCATTACTAGCTATTGATCGAGCTTGAAACTTCAAAACGTTAGTATCGCTTAAAAAAAAATACCGTATGCATTAAATTTGAGCGTGTGCCAGGTAGACCTCATTGAAAATTTCTGAAGAAGACATTGGGATATTCATAACTCTTACATTGATTGGTGACACTGTTATCTCTTATTTTTTAACATAGGGACAAAGAAGTTCTTTACATTTCTGTTAGATTGCCTCCCACCGTCCATGGAAAGGATATAAAGAGTACATTCCTGCTTTTATTGCAGTAGCGAAAACTAAACGTTTTGCTGATTATGTTACCCCATCTGGTGCAAAGGTCCACCATGCAGATATGCCAATTTAGTGGGAAATCTCCACCCTAATAATTTTGACCATACTTCACTCGATATTTATTAATATATACTGAATTGATATTGAGCTTACTATGCTCTAACTGATTTAGCACTCGAAACCCCTGAAACGAATACCAGCTCGTATCCAAATATTAATGGTGCTATTGTTACCACCAATGTCAACAGGAAAAGCGGCAAGTTGTAAATGCTTTCTTGAGCGTGTTTATAATGCTTCTAGGAGACCCACATTTTCTTTCCATTTTCTTTTTTTGTCCCCCTTTGCATTACATAGGAGTGGTGCGAAATAATCGAGGAAAATATGAATCCCACAGCCTGTGGCTATTTTCTGGGTATCAATTGAATAATAAAACGATTGTACGAATATAGATATTTAATGTTATAATGAGTATAGTAAATTCCCAAGTACTCAATAATGGATTTGGGGGCTAGTATTCATTTGACAATGAACAATAATGTCTTGCATTCAATTTAAATCATTATAATAACCCTAAAAGTAATTGTAAGATTGATTCTATTAATTTTATAGATAATCAGTAATGAAATAAGGACTCGGTTGAAATAACAACCCAGGGGACAGTGGGGTAATATCTCAAATCTGCATGGAAAAAGTTTTATCATTGAAATTTGGGTTTCTCCAATCTAAGATTTTAATTGTTTATCAGAAGTTGGGGTAAGGGCACCCTGCTCAAGTGTAGACCTGAGAAATCAACTTGTTCTTCACAAATATGTAATTAATTTATTGAAGCTCTTGAGTAGCGATTTGTATTATTATCACCAATATAACTGTAAATATAATTGAACTATACGAGAGAAATTACTGAATATTTATAGTAGTTTGGGAAGTATTTAATAGAATATAAAAGAATGATAAAAAGTGGCAAAGTGAAAAATATAAAAAGTCTAATGTAGCACGGTCTGTGGTGCCTGTCCTATTGTGTTCTGTAGACTTCTTAGGTATGACAGGCTAGGTCATTACAATGATTGACAGTTACAACCTTATTGGTCCTGTAATGCACCAGCTTTTCATGTTGTGTGAGCGTGCAGATTTTTCAAAAATTTTTTTTCGCTCATTCGGATTTCTTTATGTTTTTTCCAATCAGCTTGGGCAACTCATACATTCAATGCTTCAAGGCGTGGGCAGCCTCAGGCTCTTATATTGGAGAAGCTTGACGTTACTTCTTCTAAGGAGGCAAGGATTAAATTTTATGAGGCGACTCCATGCTGTGAATAATAATAATATAAAACATCGAGTAAAGATGCCTAAAGTTAGTGTGAATTTAACTGATGTTCAACCTCAATTAGATAAAATATTAGAGAAAAAGACAGCCCTGAATTTGCTTGATCATATAGTCAGAATTAGTGGGGAACAATTTGGCAAAACATACTGTCAATGGGAAAAGAAGCAAATTAATAAATTCCATTATTTATTGTACGAAATTGTGGATAATGAAATTTTGCAAAATATTAATGATGTTCAGAGATTGCTTTTGTTTTTAAACAATCATATAAATGAGGGATTCACAGGAACTGGATTTTTCTTCGAAAATTTAGTATATCATTTCAAGCAAGATAGTATCAAGTTAACTCTTATCAAATATATATTCATGCCAAATTCCAAAAAAGTTCATAAAGAATTGTTCATCACGCTATCTAAACTATTAGAGACCCATGTGGACAAACTGATAATTAAACAATCAGTATTCGCATACATGGATCTCTTGGCAGTGTTGCAATTGAATAACATAAAGTACGCAATAGTTACACATCTCAATAAATTGCAATATTCATGGCCCATAGAAACTTTACCTGAAACCCAAAAGAATAAGAAATTGAATGAAATCTTCGAAAAAACTATACCTTTCAATGACTATAGAATTTTAATTAAGCCTGCTTTCTTCAAAAATATATTAAAATTACTTGAAACTAATGAATTGGGGGGTTTTTATACGAGGTTGTTACTATGTAACATTTCGCTAGATACCACTAACATTAATGAAGAGAAACGGCTATTTTGGAAATTAGTAAAGAACAGGCACATTGCTAACAATATTGACAGCAACAGTAGCAGCAGCCTATTTTCAAGCTATGAATGGCTCGATAAATTTGCTCAGTTAACATATTCTGAGTCAGATTTCATATTGTTTGGTGCAACGGATCGCACAAAGAAATTTTTGTTGGAAGATCCTCAGTTTGTTTCATTGCGTTATTTTGATTCGAAATTATTGAATGTTTGCTCAACCCAAGATTTGCTTCGGATTATTTATAAGAAGATTAAATTAAATGATAAAGATTCTCAAAAGATGACAAGAGACATTCTTCAGGCAGCAAGTGATTTAGAAACACGGGGATATCTAGAATCCATGGACGAAGAAATGATTAAGAATGATCAATATTTGCGACATTTAATTTGCCTTTTGCTTTTTAAATGTGGTCAACAAATTAAGCAGCCAAAGACGTATCAAAATATGATATCTAATTCTAGGATTTTAAGTGAATTATTTACAGTAATCGTCAGCTACTCAGTGAAAATTGTTGGGTATCAATCTGCACTTTCAGTTTTGGAGAATATTTTGCAAGTGAATCGTGATTTGGTAGCACGAGGATCTGAATTTGCTAAAGCAAAAAATTTAAACTACTCATTGGCTAAAATTGAATCAGATTTAGGGTTGGATTATAATAACATTATGATGGTTTTAATTACCAATTTACGCCAGAAAGGTTTAACTGATGAGCCATTAGCAATTCTTAATTTGTTGATAGATTTGAATAAGGGAAAAAAAGGGGCGATAAACAAAGGGATGCTAAAAAGGCAGATTCTTACTGAATTTTATTCAGTATTACGACCAAGCTTTATCGATAATCCAAAGGTATTGCTAGCCTATTTCATTGAGATTCATTTAAATTACAATAAAATTCTTCGACATTTCAAGCAGATTCTGCATTCAACAAAATTATCCAATCGGCAAGTGCTTCAATTTTATCAGTTACACCCGGAATTAGACTATTCAACAAACATTATGTCGTCATTTGTTCTTTTAAACAAGTTGGGATTGATACGTCTAGTTTATGAAAATGTAGTTGATGAGATCAATTTTAATAATTCCCAACATACAAATTTCTATACTGCCAATTTAGTGAGAGTTGATGTAAAAGCTGAATTGAAAAGTTCGAATATTTCAAAAGAACATTTGAGTACATTGTACTCTGTGATTTTCCGTTACTTGAGCCAAGCCCACTGTCATACCATATCAGTGATCAAACTATTGTTTAGGCGCTATATTGATACGATAGTGAAGTATCAATCACTTCCATCAAACGACAAATATTGGCCAGTGCTTCTGAAGAAGCTCTTAACTGACGATATTTTAAAACAATTTATTAACCAATGTTTAATTCATGGAGATTATATAACTGCAGAGCTGTTCTTGTCGATATTTTTAAAGACTGCCAAGTACAATAAATACAAAATTTCTCCTGTTTGCTTTGAGAAAATCGCATTCAGTTACGCAATACGAGCTCATAAATGGAACGTCCCAGATCCCCAATTGTATGTGGATAAAGTGATGTATTGGATTGGCATCCTTCACGATAAATTCAACTACCCACATAGTCAATGGACGAAACTTTCAATGATTTTAGTGAATTCAAAATACAATCCGGAAGTCAGCTATCAATGGTACATGAATTTAATTGATTGCGGCGGAACATTCGATTTGTTGAATAGTAATTTAGTCATTCATCTTGCAAAGGAGAATGAATGGCCATTACCGGATTATCTCGCTAGTGCCCCGGGCAATAATACAAGTAAAAACACGTTTTCTCTAAGTCTTACACCAGAGGATATTTCAGAGTTTGACAATGACCAATTAGAAGGAGTTTATGATGAAGCAATTGCAATTGAGAGACATCAACCAAGTGACGATGATGGCTCAGAAGAAACCTTGCCAGATGCTCCAAACGAACCATTTGTTAAGAGACTTCTTAATTTGTTACCACAGCCATAAAATATATGTAATGACATACTGTATATAATGATTTACACTTTTGTAGACGTTGAATATTTGGGTGATTTTCAATAGCAAGTTAAGCCATTGTCACTCACCAAACATTAGCAAACCATTAAAGCCTGCTTCCACATTAATTTCTCTCTGCTGTCCACACGAAATGATTTATGGAAATAATAATCACACGCTCTATCAAATTCACAGAATATTTTAAAATTTTACTATCTGAATAAAGAAAAGGAAAGAAAAGGAAAGAAAAGGAAAGAAAAGGAATTTTCGGCTATTCGATAAAATTTTGTAGAAAATTCAAAATCTGTGCACGTGCCGATGATTTTTAAAGGGGGGCGAAAACAGGTTATAAGAGTTAGGCTTTTACACAACATTGGAAACTAAGATATTTTGCCCAACATGAGTGATGAAACCAAAGTTAAAGACGAGGTCGAAACCGAAACTAAGTCAGAGACCAAGTCAGCAGAAAAATCGGAATGCAAAATAGATGAAAAAAATGATATTCCGACTGATGAAATTCAAATTGATGACAGCACTGAAAACGGCAGCAAGCCAGAGAAGAAAGTTTCATTCAGTTCTAGTCACATTGAAGAACCAGAGAAATTATCCCATCCAAGTACTGATAGCCTTGTGAAATCCCCATCAATTTTGAAGAAAACTCCGGAACCAAAACCACCAGCAAAGCCACCAAGACCAATGTCACCAAGGGAGAAGGCTAAAAAGACGTTGAAAGAGGCGTTCCCAATGATAGAAGAGAAATATATTATAGCTTCGTTGATTGCAAGTGAGGGAAATCTTGATCCTGCTTTCAATGCTTTGTTGTATTTGTCTGATCCAAATTCCAAGATTGAAATTCCGGGGCTAAAACAGAAACCACCCGTGCCACCTAAAGATCGACAAAGGGCTTTACAAATGGCAGAAGATGAAAGACTAGCAAGAAGATTGGCCAGAGAATTTCAAAAGAATCCATCTGCCAATACAAAAAAACCTCAAAGAACTATGCGAAGAGATGATGATACTGATTCCGAAGAGGATCCATTGAATCAATTTTTGGATGAGGATTTACCACAATTTACAAAGCAATTGGAAAAAGGATTTGAAGAAACAAAACAGAAGGTTGGTAATTTCTTTAGTGGATTTACCAAACAACTCCAAGATTTTAATTCTGGTGGGCCAAGTAGCAATAATTATAATAGCAACCGAAATTATGGTAATAACTACAATAATAACAATTTGAAAGGTAATAATCGTTACAAAGAAACTGAAGAAAGTCAGTTATTTGGAGCCCTTGGTTCATTAGGATCGCCGCCAATAAGCGCAAGAAATTCCGCTACTTTTAGAAGAGACAAGAATTACGATGACGAAGAAGAATACAATAAGGTAACTAGAGAGTATTCTACGATTACTTTGACCAATAATGATAAGGACTTACCTGAAGTTCCTATAGTTAGTGGTAATGTTGATAAACCACTGTTGGAGAAGAAGCAATCTACTGACTTGTATGGTACTCCAAAGATTAGCAGCAGCAATGTTGATAGTAACGACTCTAAAAAATGGGAGCCATTGACGACAGTAGCACCTCAACCAGTAGCTAATGATGCATTTTTAGTTACAAGTAGTGATGATGAGGAAGATGATGAGATAAAGCCCCCAGCAGCACCCACTGATAAGAAGTAAGTAATATAGCCTTCAACCATTCCTTTTCATTTTGAAACCAAATTACAGTATGCTTACGTAATTACCGTAGTTTGCATTTTTGGAACGCTTTTTATCAGTTAATGATCTCTGGTGGCTTGCCGCGCAAGGAGCTTTGCAGCGCAAGGAACTTTGCAGCGCAAGAATGCATCACCTTCCCACAGAACAGTAGGGATCTTTGAGTCCGAAGAAGTTACCAAGATTTCTTAGAAGAAATGTTTCAGTGCAAATATATAATATGAGGATTTGTCTTAAGTACAGTTTCAGAAAAGAAAATAAAAATTTAAAAAGAAAAAGTCAAAGTGAAAAAAAATTTGACCTTAATGTCAATATAATATACCTCAAATGGAAATACTCAGACTGTACTTCTTGCTAGCTTTTATTGGATTGGCAAATAGTTCACAATTATATGCCGACGGATACAATTTCAATAAAAGAGAAATAACGGTAACTTCAACTTCATCACATAGCACTACCGTTGTTGAATCGAAAACTACTGTGCTTTCTTTCCCATTGATTTTACCAACTGTCATAGTCAGCAAGAATGAATTGACAAACAAGGGGAATAGCAATAGACAATACAGTATAATATCAAAGGTTTCAACTTATTATCCTGAATCTTATAAGTCGTCGATACCAACCGTAACTGCCACCGCTCAGCCAACACAATCTATCCATGACAGAATATATTTCAATGCCATCGATGAGCTTGCAACAACACAAACCATTCCAAGAGTTCACACGATAGTTCCTAAACAGTCTTTCAACCATGATGTCCCAGAATATATTCTTGCTCTATAGTTTTTAATCCTTTCATTGTTTGTCCTAGCCAGTCAAGTTATTTTGAATTCTAATTTATTCAAATCAAACTATGTATAATATACTACTTCTCTAATTTAATATATCCTTCCATACACTCTTTGCACACATCGAAGCGTAATAATAGGGTGTTAATATATATGCAAGTGGATGCGTATTCGCGTATATATCAGGCTGGTATCTCAGCCAAAAAAAAAAAAGAAAAAAAAAAAAATTAGTCAACGACCTTGAAAAAGTTGAAAATTCAAAATTTAAGGACTTTCTTTACCTGTGATATCATTCTGACAAATTAGTCATTGTTTTGCGAAGGTAATTGCGATCTCTTTTTAATTTGTTTCTTTTTGTTATTTTGCGCTGCCCCCGCTGATTTTTTTAGGATTTTGAATGTTCACTAGGTTACTTCGAATAAGTAAAGGGCATTTGAAATCTTCGCAGTTATCGTCAAATAATAATTTATCGTTAGTATATCCAAGAGTACGCATTGATCGTGACAGACTACTTGAGGCTATATTCTGTCACTTGTCTTCCAATTGCATGCAAACTGACATCTAGGTAAACTTTTCTATTAAAATGGCTGAAAATTCTGAACAGAAGCCTGTCACTACCCCTAGCACTGAAGCTAGCTCCACTCTCCCTTCTACCACTGAATCTACACCAGCTCCTGATGGAGAACCAAAGAAAGTGAAAACCGCTAAAGAATTGGAGAAAGAAAGAAAGAAGGCTGAAAAGTTAGCAAAATTCCAAGCTAAACAAAAATTGAAAGAACAACAACAAGCTAACGCAAAACCTAAAGAAGGTAAGAAACAAAAGGCCAAACCAAAGGCAGAGCCAATTCCTGAATGGGTTGATCCTACTAAACGGGGTGAAAAGAAAGCTTTGGTCGATTTAGAGGATCCAGCTTTCAAATCTTATAATCCAAAGAATGTTGAAAGTTCATGGTACGCTTGGTGGGTCAAGAAGGGCTTCTTTGAACCTAAATTAACTGAAGATGGTAGACCATTACCTGCTGGTACTTTTACTATACCAGCCCCGCCACCAAATGTTACTGGCGCACTTCATATTGGTCATGCTTTGACCGTTGCTATTCAAGATACCTTAATTAGATTTAACAGAATGAAAGGGAAGACCGTTTTGTATTTGCCAGGTTTCGATCATGCTGGTATTTCTACACAATCTGTTGTGGAGAAACATTTATGGGCCAGTGAGAAAATTACTAGACAAGAATTGGGTAGAGAAAGATTTGTTGAAAAAGTTTGGGATTGGAAAGAAGTTTACCACGATAAGATTAAGAATCAGTTTACTACTTTAGGTGCCTCCTATGATTGGACCAGAGAGGCATTCACGCTTTCACCTGAATTATCTGAAGCTGTCATTGAAGCTTTTATTAGACTACATGACGAGGGTTTGATTTATCGTGAAAACAAATTAGTTAACTGGTGTGTTCAGTTGAGATCTGCAACTTCAAATTCAGAAATTGAAAATGTTGAATATGAAGGTCGAACTTTAGTTAAAGTTCCAGGATACGATGAAAAGGTTGAAGTTGGAGTTCTTACTTCTTTTGCTTATCCAATTGTTGGGTCTGATGAAAAAATTGTTGTTGCCACTACTAGACCTGAAACTATATTTGGTGATACTGCGGTTGCTGTTCACCCTGATGACAAACGTTACATTCATTTGCACGGCAAGTTTGTGTCTCATCCATTTTTGGATAGAAAATTACCAATTATCACTGATGCTGAAACCGTTGATATGGAGTTTGGTACTGGTGCCGTTAAAATCACACCAGCTCATGATGAAAATGATTACAATACCGGTAAGAGAAATAATTTAGAATTTATCAATATTTATACTGAAGAAGGTATTTTGAATGAAAATTGTGGTGAATGGTCCGGTGTAAAGAGATTTGATGCAAGAAAGAAAGTTATTGAAGCATTGAAAGAAAAAGGTCTTTTCGTTGAACAAAAAGATAATAAAATGGCAATTCCTAAATGTACTAGAACCGGTGATTTAATTGAACCATACTTGAAGCCCCAATGGTGGGTTGCACAAGCAGAATTGGGTAAATTGGGTTTGAAAGCTGTCAAAGAAAATCAAATTAAAGTGCATCCAAAGGCTTCAGAAGCCGAATATCTTAATTGGGTTAACAGTTTAAGAGATTGGTGTGTCTCTAGACAATTATGGTGGGGTCATAGAGTTCCTGCTTGGTTTGTTAACATTGAAGGTGAATTCCATGAATCTGGTGATGGTGATTACTGGATTGTTGCTAGAAATGAAGAACAAGCCGCTGAAAAAGCTAAAGCAAAATTTCCTGCCAAGAAGTTCACTTTGCAACAAGATCCTGATGTTCTTGATACTTGGTTCTCTTCTGGGTTATGGCCATTTGCTACTTTAGGTTGGCCAAAGAATTCTGAAGATATGGCTAAGTTCTATCCAACAACTTTGTTAGAAACTGGTTGGGATATTATTTTCAATTGGGTTATTAGAATGGTTATTTTAGGTATGAAATTAACTGGTGATGTACCATTCACTGAAGTTTATTGTCATCCGTTAGTTCGTGATGCTCAAGGTAGAAAAATGTCTAAGTCTCTTGGTAACGTTGTCGATCCATCTGACGTTATTAATGGTATTAGTTTGCAAGACTTGCATGCTAAGTTATTGCAAGGTAACTTGGATCCAAGAGAAATTGAAAAGGCTAAAGCTGGACAAAAAGAATCTTATCCTAACGGTATCCCACAATGCGGTGCTGATGCTTTAAGATTTGCCTTGTGTGCTTACACTACTGGTGGTAGAGATATTAATTTGAATATTCTTAGAGTTGAAGGTTACAGAAAGTTCTGTAACAAAATGTACCAAGCTACTAAGTTTGTATTGTTGAGATTGGGTAAAGATTTTGTTCCAAATGAGTCACCAAAGCCAACTGGTAAAGAATCACTTGTTGAAAAATGGATCTTGAATAAATTAAATGTTGCATCTAAATTGGCCAATTCTAGTTTGGATAACAGAGAGTTTTTGATTGCTACTACTGCTATTTACAACTATTGGTTAAATGAACTCTGCGATGTTTACATTGAAAATTCCAAATATTTGATTTTAGAAGGTTCTGAACAAGAACAGAAATCCGCTAAAAACACTTTGTATACTTGTCTTGAAGGTGCCTTGAAATTGATTCATCCATTTATGCCATATGTTACTGAAGAATTATGGCAGAGATTACCAAGAAGACCAAATGACCTTACCGAATCTATTGTTATTGCTCCATACCCAGAATTTGAAACTCATTATCAATTTGAAGAAGCTGACAATCAATATGATTTGATCCTTGATATTACCAAAAGTATTAGATCATTGTTGGCTCAATATGATATTATTAAGAATGCTCAAGTTTATGTTGAAGCCTTGGATGAGAAAACTTATGAAATTTCTCATGATCAACAAGCTTTAATTGCTTCTTTGATCAAGGGGGTCAATAAAGTTACTATTGTTAAATCAGTATCTGACATTCCAAGTGGTTGTGGTGCTGGTGCTGTTAATGCTTCTTGTAACGTTCATGTCTTGGTTAAAGGTCAAATCGATATTGACGAACAAATTGCAAAAGTTAGTAAGAAATTGAATAAAGCTAAGGGTGGTAGAGATAACACCGAAAAATTAATCAATGCTAAAGATTTTAATCAAAAGGCTTCCCAAGATGTTCAAAAGGCAACTTTGGAAAGATTGGAAAATTACAAAGCTGATATTCAAACCTTAGAAAGTACTATAGCAAGTTTAGAAAAGCTCAAGTTATAAATTTTTATCCTCAAATTAAACATTAATTTTTATTATTATTATTAGTATCTATATATAGCAAATCAATTGTATAATTTACATATTGTAGTCTATGGATCAAATAATAATCGATGTGTTTTAGAACTTTGATCAACAGTGAAAAATAACCCACTAGCAATCACTAACTCTAATTTATTCATTCGGTTTACCAATACCTGGAGATATTCGTACATAGCTTCACATAATAATTGAATCACCAACTTATAATCATCTAGTTGACAACTACATTTCTCACTCATTCTCCATGATTTATCTTTATGAAAGAACTTCTTATGGAAATCTACACGTCCTCGTAAAGATTTGATATAATTGATTTTACTTCTTAGATGTTTTTGGTTTTGCCAATTTAAATCTTTAATGAAATGATATGACGGATCATCTAATGAACTGAATTTAATGTAATTATTTCTTAGAACCCTCAAACAATAATTAATTAAATCGTAATCAGTTGAATCAACATTTTCATCAAAATCATCATCAAATGCATCAATGTAAAATTGTGAATAACCAAAACTTGCTATTTTTGCTAATTTGTCTTTCAATTCTTGATTTTTACAAGCACGATATAAAAATTTTAACATCTTAGTACTATTCTTAATGTTGATAAACTCATCGATAATCAACACTTTAACATTAGTACAGCGTTTAAAAATACCATTGAAATTCAAGGTAAATAGATTGATTCTTTCTTTAGAGGTGTATCGCTCACTTTTGATGATAAATTCTTTGTTTAAATAATTGCCGCTAATTTGTAATATTTTCAAATTTGACAAGTTATGATTGAAAAATGAAATATAATTATGATTTGTTAATGTAAAAATGTCATTGAACTCTGGCGATTCAAACGTATAAGCCATCATATTTCTTTTCAATTCGAAATTTTCAACATTGACAAGTTTGGGATTTAATTTGTTTAAAAATTCAAGGGCATATTGTTCTATATCCTCGGTATACCAAACAATTAATTTGAAATTTTTAATAGCACTGAAGTCTAAGAACCCTTCAAGAACATCAAAATTGAATTTATCCTTCTTGGGAGCAGATAAGCAATCGATTTTATATGTAAATGATTCTAATTTCTCCAACCTTTCCCCACATTTTCCGAATTCAGATTTTAAAGCTTGCGAAAATACGGTATCCTCGATGGCTAATGATTTTAAGTTCCTAATAATTTGATAACTACCAGGATTAATTGTAAAACTATGAGACACTGGTGATTCAAGCACTTTTAACATCCTCAAGTTAGTGAAGAGTGATAAGTCTGAAATGTCATCAAAACTAGGGGTCAACACATTCTCAATACAACCCTTGGCAGCGATTTTTGAATTGATATTCCAAGTAACTTTCTTAAACCAAGAAATGGGATACTCAAGCCTCTGTAAACCTGGGGCCTGCGTCACTAAATTCAATAATTGCACCAAATCACTTGTCACATTGGTTGAATCAGTGATAAATGACCTCACTAGCTTTATGAGTTCGTGGTTCTCCTGTAATGACCTTAGTAATAACCTCACCTTATTTTCACTATTGGGGTTATTCTTGTGGGTTTCGAATTTATGAATAATCACAGTATTAAAGGGAATATGGGTGAAAGTTGTGTCTTGAGCTGGATAGCTGTCAGTGATAATAATATTACGATACAAATGATCCCTCGATATTGAGTAAAAATCTTTGGATGCGGGCATAATATTTTTTAAATCACCTTGTGAAAGAAAACCCAATATTGCGTGCAATACCTCAGGAGGTTGCTGAGATAACGAATTCATTGGGAGATAAAAATTGATATACTGATCTAAATAGGAGCAAGGACTTTGTGATTAGTTAATATTAGATAATTGATATTACCAGAATCTTCCTACTGTTCATTTGGTTATGATCTTGGAGGTCTTGGAGGTCAGATATTACTTAGTGTGTGTGTATACAAGTTAAATTTTTAAAATCTCTGGGAGAGGAAAAATAATCTTGATAAAATGTCTATCGCTACCCCATGTTTTTATTTTTTTTTTTTTAGGAAGCAGCAGCAGCGGCACCGGCAGCAGCCTCCATTTCTCCATCGAAACGCCAGTGCATAAAAAAAGGTAAAATTATACAAAATATTATTACAGGCAATTTTATCCTCAGTCTTTTTCATCTTCGGGAACTTTTAAAAGTATATTCATCTGAATAGTTCAAAGATATAGAACTAAGTATTCTAATTCTGCTGATTATCGTTTAATTAAGAAGAGAAAGAATATAGTTCATTTGAGCTCATTTGATGTTATTTACCTACTGCAAACAAGCAATCATTACTAATCATAAACGCCTTCTTCCAATTGTATGACTTGTTTATTATATATTAATAAATGGATTTTGTTGATCAATTACTAACAAATAAAAGAATCTTATTCAATTTAGAACCATGCATGTGAAATTTATACCTATGAGATGGGGTCGTGGTGATAATTATTGCTACATTTTATCAGATGACAATTCAAAGGAGTCTTGGATCATTGATCCTGCCCAACCAGAAGAAGTCATTCCTGAGTTAGACAAAATTGGTGATGGTTTAAAATTTACAGTAATTGCTAATACACATCATCATTATGATCACTCTGGTGGTAATAAATCATTGCTTCAATATTTTAAAAAAAAATATGGTGAATCTCTTCCACTTTACTCTGGTAAAGATTCACCAGCAGTTAGCTATGTCGCAAGCGATAAGGAGGTTCTAAAATTAGGACAAAATATCCTTGTCAAGGCTCTTCATACCCCTTGTCACACTCAAGATTCGATCTGCTGGTATGCAGTAGATAAAATTACTGGTGAGAAAGCGTTATTTTCTGGAGACACTTTGTTTACTGCTGGTTGTGGAAGATTTTTTGAAGGTACTGGAGAAGAAATGGATCATATTTTAAATGAAATTTTCCCGGAAAACGTTGACAAAGACACTAAGATTTATCCAGGGCATGAATACACTAAGAGTAATATTAAATTTGCCAAGACAGTCTTGAAATCAAATAAAGCCTTGAAAGATTTGGAAATTTCGGTAGCTGATGAAGAATTTACAACTGGATTGTTTACTCTTCAAGAGGAACAAAAATTTAATCCTTTCATGAGATTGCACGATCCTGAAGTCTTAAAAGCCACAAACGGCCAAGGGAAATTCAAAGCTGAGATTATGGATAAATTAAGAGAATTGAAAAATAATAGTTAGTATATATATATATATATGAAAACATAATATTACTCAATTCATTAGTAGGGCAAAAAATAACTCCTCATCAGGGGCTCGAACCCTGGACATTTCGGTTCCTTATTTCTAAAAGCCGAACGCTCTACCAACTGAGCTAATAAGGACGGAGTTATACTAAAATTATTTTTTTTAAATACATTATGCATGTAATAAACTTCGAATATTGCGCCCATATCCATACTTATCCTGGAAACCCAAACCTTTCTACTTTCTTTTGTCATTCTCTTACAATTTATATTATCGAAATTTAAACACCTTTTAATTATAATATATAAACACCCAGCTTAAGTCATTGTAGTAAAAATGAAATAAATAATATAAGCAGTAAAATCATAATAAGTAACTGTTGTAATATAATTATTGGAATTCTTGAACTTCTTCTTCAAGAGCAGCTTCCACATCTGCTGGTTGTGCTTTCTCCGCTGAATAAGCCAAAAAGAAAGTGAAAACGGCAGCAGTTCCAATTATTCCAAAAAGCACAACAAAGCAGCTTTTAGCAGAAGAACTAACAGTTCTTGCATAAACCATCATTACCGTGCTACTGATTGCCATAATTGATAAATTTTCAATAAAATTAATTGCTCCAAAGAGTTCGCCAACTTTAGATTCTTGAAATTTTTTGGATGTAACCACATTTTCAGAACATAATTTAACAATTCCAGCATGCAATGTTGGGATATTGATAGTTGCAAATGATCCAACTATCGTACCAATAAAAATTTGAACTGTCGTTCTCGCACTAATTATTATCAAAATTTCAATTAGAGTGATACAAGTCGCAAATCTGATATTGAACACCTCAACTTTACTCAACATATCATGATGATGTTGCTCAACAGGTTGTTCAGTTAATAGTCCATTTCTTTTCAAATAAGATTGATATGCAGGAATAACTACAAACGATTGCAACGCTCTGCAACCACCAACTAGCCCAAGTAAATAACCTATCTCCACTGAAGTCCAATGAAATTTCAAAGTTCCATAATATACAACCGTTTGAGAAATTGTAATCATAGAACTATAAGTCAAGATATCAACAGCCAATAACAACATTACCCTAATTCTTTTTTTAAGTGGGTCATAGTTGTGCTCAGATTTTGGAATCCAAAATAATCGGAGTGCTTTCACAAGATTTAATGGGTTCCAGGTACTGATAGCAGAGTTCTTACTTTCAGTCCTCTTGACAATGAAATGAGTCTCCGGAACAAAATACATTAACCCAATGGTAGAAACTAACATCCCGGAAAGTTCAAGATAAAGTGGAATCATATCATTGCCATGGCTTAACTTAGCAATGACTATGTTAATAAATGGACCAACAGCCAACCCAACGAAAAAAGTACCAGTGACAATACTTAGTGCGGTAATTCGCTCTTTTGGTTCAACAATATCAATCACTGAAGATCTCAAAACCCCCAAAACTCCCTTCATTCCTCCTCCTAATGCTTGCACCAGGTTCAATGTAGTGTATCCAACTATATGAAATTGAATGTACGAACTTATGAAAAAAGCAGTACCAAATTTGCTTATCCAAATAAAAAATATACAAAGCAAAAGACCTAATTTTCTCCCAAATCTATCAGAGAATTCACCAATCTTCCCTGAAACTATAATGCTAATGAATGAAATAATAAACAAACATCTAGATTCAATCTTAGTGCTAGTCTCTTGGGCCCTTATCGCATCACAGTTCATTTGGGATATCAAACTGAAAGGATCAACTTCTCGGTCTTTAATAGGGAAAAGATCTTTGCAAATCTTAGATAATTGAAGAATAATTCTTGGCGATAATGCAACTGACATAAAAGTAAAGAGGAGAAATGATATTATTATCAATTTGTACAAGTTCTCCCTCTTGTGAGCAACAATGGTTGACTCAGATAATGTAGCATAGAAGTCGTAACCTTCGCTATCATTATCTTCGTTATCAATGACAATATTATTATCATTCAATAACTGAGTTGTTTCATTTGGCTCTTCCAAGGAAGCACTAGGTTTGCTGGTAGCCATAGTAGCTACAATTAAAAACTGAGAGTGAGGTCACTATTAACTGAAATTTGCTCCGGAGGGACACTGTTTCCTCTATAAAGGTTGAAATTTTGTTGAAGGTTTTGTATGTAGAACATTGATAGGACCAGCTTACTAAAAAAGTTCCCAAAAGTAGTGTGCGTTTTGAAGGCCGCCGCTTAACTCCACATATGAGATGACTACTGCACCCAGTTCGGCCGAACAAAAGCCTGACAGAATAGCAACCAAATTACAAACCCCAACAAAAAATACCAAAGTCTAAGAATTGGTTACTAGTTACCTCAAAAAAATCTATGGTTTAAACCTGTATATATATAGAGTGCTCAACATACCAATGTTCTTTTTTCTACAGCCAGTCGATATACGGCTTTCAACTAAAATTACATACATATCATATTCAAATATTAAAACATACATTTTCACTTTTAATAATTTTTTGTTCTCCTTTTTCTTTTTTGTGTTAAATTGTCTCTCATTTATCCAGTTTAGCTACTTCATATTCTTCAGAAGCAAATTGTGCAGCTGATTCACCCCAGCCTTCTAAACCTTTCTTATTAATTCTCGCTAATTCTTCCTCTGTAAGATGGTCTATCTTTCTTTTGCTCCAAAACCCAAAATCATCAGCACCTTTCTTAATTCTTTCAACCGAGTCATCGACACCAGCTTTCAATTGTTGCGCATTATTCTCCGCATCTTTTTGGAATTGTTTAACTTCTTCTTCAACTGGCTCAGCCTTCTGAGATCCCCAGCTAAACCATGAATTCTTAGTTTCATCGGCTTTTTTCCCAATTTCAGAAGCTGCTGTGTCCAACGATTTCCTAGCTTGATCTTTTGACTCAATTGTTCGGTTTTTCAAATCTGTAGCTGCGGAGTTAACATTAGATTGAATTCCTTCCGCTGCTTTCTCAACTTCATCAGCTTTCTTTTGGCCCCAACTAAACCAAGACTTTTGTTGATTTTCAGCTTCTTTAATTCCGCTGTCGATTTTTTTATCAACATATTCTTTACCTTCTGTTATTTTCTTTCTAGCCTCATTTGCTGAACTTTCAACAGAATCTCTCATGTTGGCACCAGCATTATGAGCGCGAGATTTAACGTCATCAGAAACGCTGGCAGTCTTGTTTGCTGAGGCAACATCAACATCATCATTTCGACGATATTGATTAAAGCGGTGATATTTAGCTTGTTGTTGTCTTTCAAAGAAGTAAACAGTCCCACCACCAACTAATGCGCCGGTGAAGAAATATTTGTTAAGATAACTAGCCATTGTAAAAGAAAAATACAAAGCAAAATATAAAATGTGCCATAAAGAAAATCCAAAAAAAAAAAAAAAAAAAAGTTGTTCCCCCCTAAATTTGAGTGATATCCATATTATTTATATGTTCGATGAGCTCGTGCAAGCAACCAAACTTCAGCAACCAAACTTTAGCAACCATCCACTTGCAGAAAAAGAGCGAAAGCGCTTTTTTGCATATAAATGTGGAGTTGTCTTCCAAGAATGACACTCACCCCCAATTTTGCACTTTCTTACTCAATTTTTTCTCAGCTATTGGCAATTTCTAGCTTCCTTTCGACCCATAATTATGGGATATTATTACTTTCCACCATTTTCTTAATCCTTCTTTGGGTGTGTGATTTTCCATGGCTTCAAAAGTTGTGTCATTTGCATTCGTGAGTAAGCGGGCTGCATGGAGTAGCAGCCTAGAACCTCTACCGTATTCGTTCGCAGATATCTACAAAAATTACATTAAAATTTCATTTAAGAATAACGCATTATTATTTCTTCGCAAAGAAGTTGAGCAAATTAGATTGCTTCTTTCTCTTTTTGGGTTCCTGATTATCAATCGATGGTGGAGGTCTACTACTGGTTGGCTTTGACTTGGTAGTGTTACTATTTGTTTGTGGCTTTTGTCTCACTGTAGTAGTAAACCCTTCTGCGTCAGTTTCTCCTCGTTTGATTTGAATTTCCTCCTTTTCCTCTTCAATGTCCTCCTCCATTTCTTCAATAATTGAATCATAGCCATCCTGTGCTTCTTCTTTTTCTCCTGGCAGATTGGTTGCCATGGAATGATCATCTGAGTTAGACTGCACACTTACCACACTTTGATTTTTATTTACAGTTGAAGTAGAAAACACTGAAATAACTTCCTTTCCTTCATTCGTGCTCTTCTTATTAGCTGTTTCAAATTCTTCGTCATCATCAAACATTTTTGCCAACTCATCCCTTTCGTTTTCATCCTTTTCATTAATTTCATCATCGTTGTTGTTTGGATTGTCATAATCATGAGAGACGGCTACTTTCTCCACAGGATTCTTTCTTTCATTCTTTCGTGAGACATACTTGTAAGCACTGGTAGTTTTACTGGATGCCGATTTGTTAGATGCCGTTTTCGATTGTTTATTACCAAGGGCAGAAAGAATGTTCGCTGATTTATTCTTAGCCGCTGCCTGCAGTTTCCGAGAAACATATTTTGAAGCTAATCCACCGGTTGATTCTTCCTCGTTCTTTACAGACTTCTTAGGCTCTTCATTAATTAGATTTGGTGTTTCCTTTTTCACTTCACGTACCGTTTTACTGGTTTCTTGTATGGCTGAAAAAGCAGGCCATGGTTCAATATTCTTAAGTATCCCCCAACTTTCAATCTTCAGAACATTATCATCCACAGGGAACTTCTCTTCCAACTTATTCTCAACCCCTGCCACTATCTCGGAAAGTTTCCAATTTGACTTTCTAGGACTTAGACTATATACAAGACAACTGATAATCGTTTCATATCTCTGCTTTCGTTCATTCAATAACGCCTCAATTTCTTCACCGCTCCCAATCTTGGAGTCGGCATTTGGTATAGTCTCTATGGAGCAATTGACATTATTCATTGCATCCTTAAGTTTCCCTATTAGCACATAAGATGGTGAAACTTCTGTTTGATGTTGTTTATAGTATGCCATAAGCTGCTCTCTTGCATCGGTAGCAGTCAAATCAAACTCTCGGCTTAATAGTCTGTAATTCACCTACAAATTGTTAGCTAATAGATAAAAATATAAACAACAAGCAACACATACTGGCAGATTGAATCCAAAGAGGGTTGTCGACAAATAGTCGTTAACTTTGGACATCGTTAGTGATATTTCTTGCTGAATGACGCGACCATAAAAGAAAATTTATATCATCAAATATAACAAAAGGGTCATTTTACGCGTTTGCACGGATTAGTTATCAATTACTAACGACGGTAATAATATTATGTAAGAATACACCCGAACATAAATCTGCAATCTTGACCTTTAAGTGAAAAAAAATAAAAAAAAATTTCGATTTGAAAAGTCGGTGTGTTGAAATATTGAAGGTAATAAAATCACAATGAGTGAATCGACTGAGCCAGCTTTAACTGCCAGAGAGCTTGATATTGCTCGTAAATTTGACTTGACGGGAAAGATTATCCCATTTTTGGATAGACATTTGATTTATCCATTGGTGGAATCTTTACACTCAGAATTATTGTATGATGAAAAAGAAATCAATCAATTATCTTATGATTTATTAAAAGATACTAATATGGTATCATTCCTCAAAGATCAGTTTTCAATCTTATATCCAAACAAAGAATATCCAAAGGAATTAGTGGAAAAAGAAGCGTTCGTTGAAAAAGAACTTGCAAGATTGGACAAGGAAACCAGAGAAACTTTGAATATTTTATCAACTAAAGCAGTGCAAGATCACTTAAAACAAGA
The DNA here is from genome assembly GCA_030450195.1 of Saccharomycopsis sp. KB-2023a. Taxonomy (NCBI): domain Eukaryota; kingdom Fungi; phylum Ascomycota; class Saccharomycetes; order Ascoideales; family Saccharomycopsidaceae; genus Saccharomycopsis; species Saccharomycopsis sp. KB-2023a. The sequence continues at coordinate 22,023 of JASJSC010000003.1, read as the reverse complement.
TAAGAACTATAACAGGAAATATCTAGAGACTGAGCATGGCGTTACCGAAGAGAAAATTAATGCTCTTTATGAATTTGCTCAATTTCAATACAATAGAGGTGATTACGTAATGGCATCAGATTTATTGAATAATTTTAGAGTCTTGTCAACGAACGTTGAATTAATTGTCAGTGCGACTTGGGGAAGATTAGCTACAGAAATCATTAGTTTACAATGGGATACTGCTTTACAAGAATTGGCTAAATTAAGAGAAGTTATTGATTCTCGATCTTTTAATGATCCATTGATTCAGCTACATAACAGAACTTGGATCATTCACTGGGCATTATTTCCATTTTTCAACACTAAGAGTGGTTTAGATCAATTATGTGATTTATTCCTAAGTAGTTCATATTTATCAACTATTCAAGCTGCTTGTCCTTGGATTTTGAGATACTTGGTTGCTGCGGTTGTTGCGAAATCTCACAACAGTCCAACTTTCCAGAAAAGATTAAAGGATATAATCAGAGTGGTGGGACAAGAACAATATGAATATCATGATCCATTGACCGATTTCATCAAGGCTTTGTACATTGATTATAACTTCGACGAAGCAAGAGAAAAATTGAATGAAGCATCAGCAATAATAAAATCAGATTTCTTTTTAGCCAATGATGCTGGAGCTTTCCTGGAAAATGCTAGATACTTAATCAGTGAAGTTTATTGTAGAGTTCATCAAAGAATAGATTTGGGTCAATTATCCAATTCATTAGATTTATCTAAAGAACAAGGAGAACAATGGATTGCTAAATTAATTAGAGACACTAAGATGAATGCAAAAATTGATGAAAGTGAAGGTACAGTCATCATGAACCCACCAATTTCTAGTGTGTACCAAGACGTGATTGAAAAGACCAAAGGTTTATCATTTAGATCAAATCAAGTATTGGCATCTGTAGCACAGAAGCATGAAAATACTGTCCAATAAATAATAAAATAATAAATGCTTTTATGTTTTTAACTTAGATGAAAATGATATATTTAAAGATTATTTGCATTCAATATATTTACAGAATATTATTTAAGCTAATTTTCTTTAGCTTCAGGTCTTCGTTTCACCATGATATTTTGTCTAGGAGTCTTTGGTAAAATTTCTGACGCTGGCTTCAATTGTATAGTTTCATGTGATTCGTAAAACGTCTGTTTCAATTCTTCCACTAACTCTCTAAATTCTTCTTCACCATTTTTTCTATACTTGAGTAATTTATCAATGTTAGTCTGCGTAATTAAATCAATCGGTAATCCTTGAAGTTCCAATCTAGCGACAACTCTAGCAGTCAACCAAAATTTCATTTCTCTTTTCCCATCAACCAATTCTATTATGGCCGATGGTGCTTTATCACTGATTCTAGGTTCAAGTTTTAACACTCTAGTATATCCACCTGGTCTCTCTGCATATCGAGGCCCTAATTCATTGAATAATTTAGGTAAGATTTGTCCAGCTCGGAAAATTTTCCCTTGAGCTAACGCTTTGGCTTTGTCCTGATTTTTATATTTAGTGTATGATATTATTTTTTCTGCAAAACTTTGGGTTTCTTTAGCTTTTGCCCATGTAGTGGTGATTGACTCTTTCTCTAACAATGAAGTTGCTAAGTTTCTTAAGAGTGCTCTTCTATGAGAAGCAGTTCTAAGGAATTAGTATAAACAGTCCCACCAATTAAAGTAAAAGGTAGCTACTTACCTGCTAAGTTGTCTATGAACGCCCATTTTCGCCTGAATAAATGATCCTAGATGGTGATCATATTGAAATTTTTTTTTTCAATTTTCGTGGTGCGTGGGCACGTAACGCCCGATAGCGGGAGGTCGAATAATATCAGAGAGAAAAAGTTGTCGAAGACAATACCTAAGATTCAAGTCAAAGCTATGAGTGGAAGAATTCATGGGTTTCTAGGGGGTAAGCAGAATTGCAAATAATTTAGTGGTAGAATATTAACAAATTTTAGGTGTTTTGGTGACTTCCTCCTTGGCGTATTTAACCGCTTCTGAATTTAGAAACAATCAAAAGACAATATCTTCAAATTTGCAAAAATATAAAAATATAATAGAAAATGGTAACAAAAGGCCAAGTAACCTTCCCAACGAAATACGTTACCAAGACAGATCAAGCATGAGAGAGACATTTGCTGATATTTGGAATGGAGAAATTATCAAAGGTGTGAATTGGGTTTACAGTATTAATTGGGCAGCGGCTGGCGACAAAGTTGAAAAATTACTAAAGAAATTAACTGACGGTAAATAGATTATAAAAATTAGGTAATATTGTGAAACACAAAATAAATATTTTTTTGCGTGCTTAAGTTTGCTTCTTTTGCTTTTTAAAAAAATCTCTGATTTCTTTGTTTATGAAAATATGAGCAATTGGAGAAATTATTGTTAAAATCAAGCTAACAATAATTTGAAGAATCCATTCAAAACTTAATGAAGTTCTCAAGGAACTACAACTAAGTAAGTAACCAATTGTATCAGTTGTTATCGTATCTTCTCCTCTATCCAATTGTTTTATTATTATTTCACAGCATTTCTCTGCAGAAATTGGATATGATGGACCTTCAATAGATTTCGTAATTTCTGGTTTAGTTTTCTGTTCTTCGATAAAACCCTCCGACATGAAATTTCCCGGAAATACACAAGATATCTTAGTATTGTAAATCATAGCTTCTTGACTTAACACATCAGCTAAATTTTTAAGTGCGGCTTTCAATGGCGAATATTGGCCATATCCAATAAAGGTGAAAAATGCAACCACAGAACTGAAAAATACAATATGTCTTGGATTAGTCACATCAGCCTTGGAAATTCTTTTGAGGGCAACATGGCTGAAATATAAAGCAGATTCGTAATTGGTTTTAACCCCGGTTTCTAATTCTTTACTGGTTAAGTCGACAAACAATTTTGGAATTGATGATCCAACACAACAGACAATAATATCAGGTATACCATCAATTGAATCAAACACTTTCTCACAAGCTGTATAGCTACTTAAATCAGCAGGAATATACGATATTTTTTGTTCTTGATCTCTCTTGATTTTTTCAATTTGCTCAACTGCGTTCTCTAGTTTCTGTTGATTTCGCGCAATGATAATGACATTAGCACCTCTTTTAGCTAAAGCTTTTGCGAATTCAAGACCAGCCCCCTGAGATCCACCAGAGACAACTGCCACTCGCCCTTCAACACAGAAGTTACCACCGAAAATTCCCATCGTAAATTAGACAGTTCGCTATCTACTGAATGATGGCTGAGATCGCGCCAAAATAATAAAAAAAAAAAATACATACATGGTGGTGGGTTACGAGTCCGCGCGTGCTTTACATACCACGCAATAAAAGTTAACTAAGGCTCAACCCGCGAAATTTTCTTGAGTGAGCTCGAATGGATACCAAAAAGCAAGCGAGTAAAAAACGCCATACAAAAAAATATTTAGATTCTGAATTTCTATAATATTTTGATAATTTAATTAAATTTAGCGAGGCAATGAAATTTCTACCGTATGAGTCACTGCCTACAATTGTGCGAGTAACATTTGTCACTTTCTGTCAAGATGACAATTGCAAATACCAATCTGAAATGGAAATCGCTTTTGCAGTATATCATCCCTCCCCTGCCACCGCCATTTTTTATTACCATGTTTATTGATTTCCTAATCACGTCGCCCTAGTATACTGTATGTATCAACTTGTCACATTGAAATATTTTGCAATTTCTTGGGGACGGCGCTAATACTTACCGTAAGACGGCTCTGACATAGGCGGTTGCATGTTGAAATGAACATGCGTGCATGTTCATTTAAAAGCTGCATGACTTAAATTCATAAAAGTGAATATAACGACGCATTTACCAAAGATTAAGATTTGCGAGAAGTGAATAACTTCAATTAAGCTAACTGTAGTAATTGATTACCTGCATTCGCTGCAATTTATATATACTTCATGGGCATATTGCCGAACCCGACTTTTTTTCATCATAAAACTAACCTCAAATCTCCTCCATTCCAACAGAAATATTTGAACCGTTTTTTTTTTAATCTTCAATATATCTTATTAAGCAATCCTCGATTCTTTTTATTTTATTACTCAAAGATATATTTTAGATTATTATCCAATGAAAGCTTCTCTTATATATATTTTATCTTCTATCTTATCTTTATCACAAGTCAATGCGATACCAGTAATGGGAGAGGTTAACGCGGGTTTGGGGTTAGTCAATAATGTGTTCGCATTTAATAACAATATGAAGAAATATCTGGGCACTGAAACAGGGTCGGCTTCAACGATATTGGTAATTGAAAATACTGATTCTTATTCAGGTAGTGGCCAGCCAACCTCAGCAGCAGAAACCACTATTACCCCATCGCCGCCTGCCACGACAACAACTTCCTGGTCCTCAACTATAGCAACGTCAACATCGACGACGCCTATAAATGATAGTGACAAAGGAGCATCACAGCCTTCTTCTGAAACTGTGACCTTACAGCCAACAATAACGGAAACCATTGGAATCACAATGTTGAACGTAATATCAGGTCAAGAAACGAAGACATACTTGCCAGCCTCATCTTCTGGGATTGAAGCAGTAATTATTGCTACTAGTACAGTGAAATCCTAATAGGTTTATCATAATAATAATAAAAAACAAAAAAAGATTATACTCATACTAGACAAAAGGCCAGCGATTAATAGCTTAATTACTTTATACACATTTGATTTGATTACCAATTTAAAATTTTATTTCGTAAGACATTTAATTTTTCCATTATATTTCTACGGGTACGCCAGTTGAACTAGTAACTGCTATCAGAATAATCTCTGAAACAATTTCTGAAGCCTCTGAGATTATTTGTGTCATTGTCTCTGTACCTAAGATTGCTTCCGTAACATGTATTGCAGTCTCAACGTCAATATCTGGCTTTTGACCACCTTTTCTAATGAATCCAAATAAGCTAAAACATGTCTTAAACACATTCCAAGTAAGCCAAATTAATAGTTTCACAGGATATTTTAAAATTCTGCGCCATAAAATCCAAAAGACACACAGTGCAAAAAACCCCAATGCTAATTTCATCTTCCTAAGATCCGAACTATCAGCTTTTTGCAATTCTTGAACTAAATATTTAGAGGAAAGCAATGCCAGAGATAAAAATTCATACTGATCTGCTAATTTCGCCATGTTATTCGTAGAGTCATTAAAATTATCAAGCAATAAATCACTTGTTATCACATTGGATTCCATCACGCCATAAGTATTCTGTAAAATAGAGGTTATACTTGCATTAGTTTTCAATACTTTTTGATTCGTAGTTAAATTTTCCATTTCCTTTGATCTGCCCGAAAATAACGCCTCTCTCATCAGCACCAGCTGCTGTTGACTATCATCATCTTCTTTCTCCACAGTCTGGAATGCTCCAAGCAATTTCGTTCTCTGGTGTTTCACGATATTCTCATATTTTTCCTCTAATTCCAATTGTAAATTGAGTAATGAAATTCTTAAATCGCTAAATCTCTCTTTATATTTGTCATACTCCACAAACAATTCGACTTTAGTTTGCCCATTTGTCGCCAACACAGACTCTAAACAATCTTGAATTATTGCACGATTCGTATCCAAAAGTACTTGTCCCTTGGTAATTTGATGGTAAATTGAATTAATTTTCAGACTGTTGGACGTCTTGAACGGCGACAATTCCAATGTATCATCATTGTTTGATTTATCTGCTAGGGATTCAAGCTCATGCAAGTCAAATAATATTTTTGAATACAAATTCTTCACTGACTGAAAATTAGTCACTACAATTTGTCCAGCCATTGCTGATTTAATCTTTGCTCCTCGTTTAGTTGAATCAAGTCTCTGGTTTAGGATATGAGACACGCCCATTAAAAAGTCAAAAATCATCACGTGCACTGGCTTTTCAATGCGGTTCAATAAAGCCCCAATAGAAACAAACTACAAATTAAATATTTGAAGAATATGAAACAGTAGACATAAGAATAAGTATAAGTATAAAATCATAAAATCCATCACTGGATAAAATATCTAGCAACAAAAATTTAGAAACATGGTTGAAGAATTGTTGTTAGCCAATTTTCTTTGGGGAATGCCATTCCTCATATTGGACATATTCATTACCCTTTGGGAACTCATCATTATTCTCCACTTCTTCATCTTTAGTGGCTCTATTAATTATTGCTATCTCGTCGTTGTAATCATTTATAATTTTGTTTCCTGTAACGGCTAGCAAAACACTGGCCGCCACTGCCAATATACAGAAAATACCACGTCTTGTGAGTGACCATCTCAAGCTTTCAATACCAAACTTTAATTCTGAAATCAATTTTGAGTTAATTCTATTTTCAACATCTTTAATCTTTATCTTAAGCTTTTTATTTAACATTGTGTTATCACTTTTGTGATCATTCATGGCAACATCGGCATCATTTCGACATTCAATCATTAATTCATTCAATTCATCAGTAACTACGTTAAGTTCACGATCCAAAAGATGTAAACTATTCTTAATTTCATTCTTATGACTATCCCTAGCATTTTTCACCGCTACTCGAAGCTCAGAACTGGCAGCTTCAAATAAGTAGTTTTCATTTTCTAAATCAATCTTTGGTACATATTTATGGCTAACCTTTTCCAAATTTCCAGCCAAGTTTCTTTCTGCAATTAATATTATCTTATTGGCTTGAGCTTCAGCGAAACCTGCTTCTACGAGTTCACTAAATATCTCTAATGTGTCAATGTAATGAACTCCAGGGTCTAGGTCAACGGAGTTGTTGTTCTGGCCTTGGCCACTCGAAGTCTCAGGAGCCCTCCCTGGGTTTTGCGAAGAAATTGGCTCGTTTCCGTTTTTAGTGTTCCTTATTATTCCTTTAACTAACTCATCTTTTATAACTGGATTTGAGATAATTGTATTGTTTGCAGGATTCGATGACTGCTCTGAGATGGCGCTGTCAAGTTGTATATTAGTTCTGGAGTTGGTACTGAAGTTTGATGAGAAAATAGAGATGGTCTTGAAACTGGTCTTTGATATCAAGAATGATCTTAAAATAGTTCTAGGCAACACTTTTTGAATAGCTGGATTAGTCATTAACTTGAATCTTTTTTGAATGGGAATCTGCTTTTATGGTCGATGTGATTAATTGATGATGACTTTTTTAATATCCTCCTCTCGTTTTTCTCATGCATTTTAAGGCATAGGGCACGTGAATCTTTGACTTTTTTTTTTTTTTTTTTTTTTTCTTTTGAATTTGAACGAAAAAATGTCCAACATTCAATAATTAGCTAATCATTCAAGGAAATAAGACAATATGTTTGGTCCTTTTAAAGCCAGTTTTGTGGCCCAGGGGGGGTTGCTTTGGTAAGTTTCTTTGCGATCTCAGCAAAATGAAAGTCGTAATGAATGTTTTACTAACATGTGTAATAGGAAGATCCCGTGGAGAATGTCAGCTAGACAAAAATACAGACAAAGAAAAAGACTTCAGAATATTGATAATACGATAGACATATTAAAGAAGAGTTTGGAAGATATAGGACAATCATGTAGAGCAATTGAAAGGCTTACGGATCCTACTATTTTCCCAAAAGAATCTGAAATGAATCCAAATGATAAATATACTATTTTCAGTAAGCATTCAAGAGGTTATAGAAAAGGTATACACAAGGTTCCAAAATGGACGAGACTTTCTAATAGAGTCAACCCTGAACATTTCTAGCTTTATTGATAGGTTAGTGAGAAAAAAATCCCTGTAATTAATAGATTTTATATTGTTAATAGTCTTTTTCAAAATGCATGAAACATATAACGATTCAAATATAAGATCGAAATATATCTGTTTTTTGTAAGAATATATTAAATAGAAAGTCATTCATTCAAGCTGATTCTGTATTATTAATTTTTCTTTGGCTTAGAAGTTATAATTGGTTTTTTTGTCTGATGAAAATATAATTCCTGCATGTAGGTTGGTGTCGGGGTTTGAAAATTTGTTTTTGAATATATGCAAAACAAAAATAATACCAATCGCTAATATAGCAAAAAGGATTGAATTTTTCAAATTTCATTATCTTGTTATTAGTTTGCTCCATTAGTTATTATTAGTTAATATTATTCCCAAAGACACCATTCGAGATAATTTAAATTTGTTGGTAAGCACTCACGCAATACGGAGACTAATAAACAGATGCCATCGGAAACACCATCAAGTACAGATGTTGACGAACTTCAAAAAGCACAGAGTCAAAGAAACTTAAGTTTGCCCCCGGTGAAGAATAGAGAGGCTCAGAAACACATTAGCAGAGCTTGTCTAGAGTGTCGTGGTAAGCATTCAAAATGTGATGGTAAACTACCAGTTTGTTCAAAATGTATTAAAAAGGGAACTGTATGTGTATACGTCGAAAGCAAGCGAGGTGGTTCAAGAAAAAAAGGAGTTTCAAAGAAGAAACAAGACCAGCAAAATATTAACTCAGAGCTGGTGCCCAAGGTGGCCCAGACTACTTCAAGTCGCTTCGATAATCAACAATTTCAATTACCTTGCAGCCATAGCAACAATGGCAAATGTGGAAAAGAAAATTGTCTGGGGTATAAGGCTGCTTTGGAAGATGATAGCATTGATTTACCTTGCATAGGTGTTGGTAGAACCACAGGTGCTAGAATTATAAAATTCCCTGAAAATTCAGTTGAAATTCATGGAGTTCATCGAAGAGTACCTACCAGTGTTCATCAAACCCCGGAGGGATATTACCATGAGCATGAAGCAACACATGTACCTTCGGTGCCTAAAATCGAAGATAAATTAAATATGATTGATCTTAATTCACTCAATGAGGAATCAATAATTAGGGGATACTATGAAACTTTCCATCGACCTCATCCATTTTTCCCACCAATCGATGAAATCAAAAAGTATTTGAATTCCGCTGTATCATCAAGAAATGAATATCTACTAATAATGAAAATCGTCGGGGAAGGTTATTCCAAGTCAATATATAATTCTGATGCTACATTGATTTCTGATAGATTAGTACAATGTTATGAACAAGTTAAAGTCAACACAAGATTGGACGTGATTTCATTTCAGAATTTAATCTTAATTGCAGTATTTTCTCATATCTCAGGATTGCATGCATTTTCTACACATATAAGGGAAGAATGTACAAGAATAATTGTTGATAATGAGTTGTATTCAACAGATGGTAACAAAATAAATCAAATACCGTCGAATAAGACCCTTGGATTTATTGGTTCACCACGTTTACGAAATATCCCACAGTCAAGTTTGCTTGATAGTACTCGAAGATGTTTCTGGGAATTATATTTCTTTGATGTAATTATTGGATCTGCTGATGGTAGAACATTATCTAAATTGGCTACATTTGATCGTAGAGTATCGTTTCCTAGTGCACCTTCCCGATCCACTTTTGATTTCAAATCAAGAGCAGAAGCTGCTGATTTAGTGAGTGATGCGATCAGAATGAATCTTAATATTATCAATCAAAAGCCAACCATGGCACTTATAACGCGACTTACTGCGTCATTAGAGAATATGAATTTAAGATTTCAGGACCCAGCTTCTTTCGAAGCACCATATTTACTTAATCCTAGAGGAATCGTTAATGAAGGGGTACATCAAGCGATTATACTTTTTAATTACGCTAAGATATTTGCACATCGACCATTTTCGTTTTTATGGAAAGCTGATATTCCTCAGAATCCAAGATGTGCCAATGTAATATTAGAAGATGATAAATTTGAACCGCCAGCTAAAATGAATGCAAGAAAACTTATTGAAACCCGAAAAACCATTGATGCTGCTGATATGATTGTTCAATCTTTAATAGATACCAATGCATCCAAAGTTACTTCTAGATCACCAGTTTTCGGTTGTTCTTTGGCTTTACAATGTTTAGTTCATATAAGTGCTTATATTTGGGTTGAAAATCAAATTACAGAAAGCCCCATGGAATCAAGTTTCAGTGCTGATGATTTGGCAATATACGCAGAGTATATTAAATTATCATTGAATTCAATTAGTAAAATTGCTAATCATTGGATATTATCAGGGAAATTAGTGAAACATATCAGGGAAACTATTGCTAAATTGATCCCAAAATTAAATGAAGACATGAACAAACTTGATAAATTGAAAGAAAATGAAGAATTGCAATCAACGAGCACACAGTTTGTTCCTGGTGGTAGCTATGAACAACCCGACACAGAAAAGATTAAAAGTGATGAGCTGGATAGTAATTTCAGTCTACTGGAAAGACCTGGAGCATTATTTGAAAATATGGAAGTGGATGATTCTCTGTCACCTGCTTCTGATACTGGTTGTAATTGGATTGATAAGATTCTTGGAGATGATGATTTATTTAACATTGACGATTTATTGAACACGAAAATTTTTTGATATATATATTTTATAAGCATGGTAATAATTGATGGATAATTCTTGTAAATGGAAAGGGTATAGCTGTACAAGCGTAATTTTTTTTTCTAATTTTCGGGGAGAATTGCTTCCATTTCATAACGACTAAAATGTGTCCTATATGAATGAAGTTGTTTTCTTCCGAATTGAAGATCTGATAGCATTGCACCGTTAGGCTTGATATACATCTCTTTTTTTTTTTTAAATGGCATGACGAAATTTTGGGGTGGCCTTGTCCCGTTAGCGATTTTTTGCATGGTCTTTGATTCGTTCTATAGCTGAACAATTTTAAGATCTTAAGCATCAAAGATCACCATTTGTAAAAAGTAATGGTGACAACGCGTTATTTGTGTTTTACCTTTCAGCTTGGTTCAGTTTTGCCAATCCATATAAGTTTGTAAATTGTAATGGTTCCTTATTCAAAGCTTTTGCTTGTTAAAAAAATTAGTCAACCAATATAATAACCTGAAACCTAAACAAACCATAATTTGCTACTCGATAGTTCGTAGAGTACAAAATTTTCATTTTTACCACTGCTAAATTCAAGAAATTTGTTTTGGTTGGCGAATATGTCGACCAGGGAAACCTTCCATCTGGGTGAATAATGAAACGTAATGAAAGCTATCAGTTACGGATTAAGGGCGTGCTTTGTTAAAATTGCGGACGTCGAAAAGCTATCACCACCATCAATTGGAACAACTCAGAAGACTTCAGTCATAGATTGTCAGTGAAAAGAAATGCCTTTCTGAGGTGGCTTTCTATGTCCCGTCAGAACAAACCAATAATAAATTTCTTTTCTCATTTCAAGAAACATCCTTATGGGATAACTTGGAGCGCTCTATTATTTATCAATGTAATCTAACTAATTACGAATGAAATCAACTTCTAAGCTGTTTAGTTTTATATAGATTACAAAAATTTCCATTTATGGCGTCATTATTCATTAAACCCTTTAAACTCGATCTCTTCCATTGAATTTTGTTTTTGTCGCGTGCGATTTACATGTTAAGATGGGGTGCGTTTTGTTCAAAGAATTCTTTCCGCGTTAACGCGTTGAAACAAAATATATCATTTCAATCCATGAAGTTGAAAATTACTACATCGACAGTGGATCGACTAAAAAGTAAGTGCTAAATAAAATAATAAATACTTTTTTATTGACAAAAATTCAGATACTCTCGCTGCTATTATTGGGTTACGGAAGTTCTGTGTTTTACGTTTCATCCCTTCCCAAATCAACATAATCAGCGCTTCACTTAATGATCCTCAAGTATGGTGTCGAATGTCTACTGATATCTTTGATGCGTATGAAGTCGAGTCAGCGCGATCAAACATTATCTCCCTAGAGATCAACATTGATAGTTTGTACAATGTGTTGAAGAATTTCGAGAAGGCGCGAAGTCAAAGTTTGCATATTCGACTCCAGAGGAAATTGGCCAATGATATCACCAGTGGGAGTGGCGCTGGGCAACAACAACAGCAACAGAATAAGAAACTAGCAAGCTTATCTCTCACTTACAATGAACAAATTAATAATACCACGGTGAATCACTCATTCAGAATCCCGATAAGATTACTCAAGAAAGAAAGCGACGAAAAGATCGTTGAACCGGAGTTAAGTTCAGTGGATTTGTTATTGAAATTGCCAGAGAATATTTCCTCCTTGTTTAGACGGATTGATAGATTTAAAAATGCAAAAAATTTGACTATTTGTGGGGACAAGACTGGCAACTTGTCGTTGATTTTAAACGACGATGACTTGAAAGTGATCTTGTCATGGAATGAGAAATTGCTAGTCCAGCGTCACAAGCAGGAGGGAGAAGATGAGCACGAGCAAGTGGAGGAAGATTTAAGTGAAGTGATTAGTGTAGATATAAAATTGAAAGATTGGAAATCGGGGGTGAAATGTTGTGATTTATGTACAAACATCGTGTTGATTCTAAGTCAACCTTATGCGGTGGTTTTACATTGCTTTCTAGATGATTCCGATGACGTGGAAATTATTTATTATATAAATGGAGTAACGACTAATGATAATGTTATTTAAACAACTACAACAACTGATTTGGCAAACTCATCAATAAATTTTGACAATTTTTCAGTAGTTTCCAAATCAATAGCGTTATACAATGAAGCTCTAATCCCACCAACCGATCTATGACCTTTCAAACCAGTAAGTCCATGTTCTTGAGCTTGTGTGAGGAATTTGGATTCATTGCCTTCACCATTGATCGTGAACACCACATTCATTTTACTGCGAACCCGGGTAGCCACTGGTAAATTGAATAATTCCGCGTATTTTTCCAAAGTACCATACAACAATTTAGCCTTTGCAGTGTTTTCTTCTTCTTGTTTAGTTAATCCACCATTCTGCAATAAACTTTCCAAAACCAAATTCAATACATGAACAGTGAAGATTGGAATCGTGTTGTATGCAGAATTATTCTTCACAACAGTAGGGAAATGGAATGCAATTGGAGTCACAGGGATCAGTAATTTATTCAATTCTTCAGTTGATGCTTGATCAAGTAATGATTTCTTGATTATATAAATGGTTATCCCCGCAATCCCAATGTTTTTCTGAGCTCCAGCAAAAATTAAACCAAATTTGCTAACATCAACTTTGCGTGATAAGATATTCGATGACATATCAGCGACAAGTTCAATTTCCCCATTAGCAGTGATTTCGGATGGAGGTGATGGGAATTCAACACCATTAACAGTTTCATTATCACAATAATAAATATAAGCAGTATCTTTAGGGTCTAATTTTTTCCAATTGCTAACCGGTTCAATATCACCGAATTTCCCATCTTGATCAGTACTTTCAATGATTATTTCGGCATCAATGCCTAATCTCTTAGCTTCTTCATAAGATTTCTTACTCCAAGTACCAGTGATGATATAACCTGCTTTACCCTTTTTACCAGCTTTTTTAGCAAATGACGCAAGCAAATTAGTAGCCACCGAGGAAAATCCAGTCGTGCCACCTCCTTGTAAGAAGAAAACTTCATGGGTTGAAGGGATGTTTAGGATCTTGGTTAAATTCGCCTTGGTATTATTTATTATATCAGTGGCATCTTTCAGTCTGTGTGAGATCTCTCCAACCCCGATGCCGTTGTTCAAGTAGGTGATGAGATCTAACGACGCTTGTTGGAGAACAGTGGTAGGCAAAAGTGCTGGACCTGCTCCAAAGTGGCAAGGTTTTGGTCTAATAAACTGATTGGACATTGGAAACTAAAACGAAATTGAACGTTAAAGAAGAGTAATAGGTTGAAACTTTCCTCCCTGTAAAAAGATTCGGTTGCTAACAAAATTTGATTTCCGTGAGTCACTCACACGTGAAAAATTGCAAAAAATTTATCTACGCCGGCTTGCTAACACCCAACAAACAGAAAGTTGATTGTACTATTTTACAATATTTGTTGTGTATATACAACTATTTAATCGAGGAAAAATCAATTGAACTTGTCTATGGGTATGGCCTGGTCTATGAGGGGTAGCGTTTCTTGCTACTATTTAGAATTGGAATAATCATCGTTATCAGTTGCGCTGTAAGCTTGTTTTAAATCATTTGAATCTTTATCTTCAAATGATAGTTGTGATATCGTAGTTCTTTCATCAAAACTTTTATAGTAGCGATCTTCAGAAGAATCCTGTCCGCCAGCTCCAGCGCCTCCTCCAGCCTCTGCAATTTTCCGTCGTTTTCTACGTGGCAATTCATCTGGGTTTCTATAATAATCATTTTGTTTATACTGTGAATAATAAGCTTCAATTTCTTGAGCGGCTAATTCGCGTTGATGCTGTGGAGGTTGTACTGATTGCTGCTGCTGCGACTGGTGTTGGTGTGATCGCAGTAATTGCTGATGCTGTTGTTCTTCTTTGGGGTATTCAATTTGTTGCTCATTATTATAGCCCTCATGATGACCATTTTCTTGGTTGTTATAATAATAATCGTTATACCACCATCTCCAACGACCTCTTCTCCAAGGCTTACAACCCCAGTGATGATGGGGATGATGATGCAGGATAGGAGGTGGAGGAGGAGGAGGAGGAGGATATGCTCCCCAATAATGATGATATTCATGAAGATGATGATGTGGAGGACCTGGATGGTTGCTATGATGTTGTGATGGGTACTGTCCATCATTTTGCCAGTATGAATTTTGCTGCGTATAGTAATCTTGATACTGCTGCTGCTGCTGCTGCTGCTGTTGTTGTTGTTGTTGTTGTTGTTGTTGTTGTTGTTGTTGTTGTTGTTGTTGTTGTTGTTGTTGTTGTTGTTGTTGTTGTTGCTGTTGTTGTTGTTGTTGTTGTTGTTGTTGTTGTTGTTGTTGTTGTTGTTGTTGTTGTTGTTGTTGTTGTTGTTGTTGTTGCCGCAGTTTATTATATTCTGACTCATTACCGGTTACGGGCGACTGAGAATAATCACCGAGGCATTGATTATGTTTTGATCCCCCGAGTATATCCCTACTGAAGCCATTAGGGTAATCATGATTTTCTTTCTTATTAAGAGGTCCTTTAGAGCTATCCCTTGCCTGCTCATCGTCATCAGATCTGCCCCTTTTCGATAGTATCGAAATTATTTGCTTTTGTAAAGTCACCAATTGTTCGTTAGTTGCTTGTTCAAGCAAACTATTCTCAATTAAAGAATTCATATTGAGTGTTAACCATGCAAAGACCAGGCCAAAAAGTTGCAAAAAAGTGTTTTTCCTGTATATGTAATCTCATTTATTATTGTTTTGGAAAACAAATAAAAAAAATTTTTTTTTTTGGGTTAAAAATGACGATCGTAGTTTATTATTTTTCTATAGTACATTAGTTTCTACACTAAATATATATGTAGTTCCGGGATACCTAACAGGACTAGCTTTTATCACTTCAACGAAAAAAAAATACCTCCAAATAGTAATGCAAAATTATTATAATACAGCGACCGAATACAATACTACCGATGAATTACCAAATCTTGACGAACTTTTTGAATTAGGTGTTATCCTGCACTGTCATAGAAATAGTTAAGAAATTACTATGCCTAAGCACACGGGGAGCAAGTGCAGTAGATTTAGGTAATAATAGCTTGACAGGAGTTACTGCACTAATTAGCGAAGTGATTAAGAGATGCGCCATAGAAGCACAAGTAGAAAACATAGGACTTAAAGGGTTATAGGAATATGTGGTCTACTATAATTGGAATAGTGGGCTGGTCAGATTGAAGAAGACTATCACTTTCAGAGTGAATGCGAGGGTAAATGGAGTGATAAACTCCGGATCTGTTATTTAGGAAGGTTGATGGAGCGGATTCACACCATATATATTCGAGCTTTATTAGACGAGATGCCTGAAACAACAGCAGTGATGTTGACAGGTAATAACATTAAAGAAGGAATAATGGAACAAGTATATAACCAGTTGGTACTACGAAATGGCAAATTGTTACTAAAGTCGGCAGCAGACTCAAGATATAACATCGGATTGGATAGGGAGAGCCGTAATTTTGACTTAATGGAAACAAGCGCTGACCTGCTTATCAGGAACATAGTTTGTGGTATAATAGCTGGCCAGAAGGACAAGGTAGTTAAGGAGTTAGCAGAACTAGGAAGGATTGAGCGAAGAGATGAAGGGAAAAGAAGATATAAGGTTCAATATAACGCAATAATTAGGAAGTTTTTATTAGATACAAAATACTTGAAGCTAAACTCAGGAAACATCAGATTAATGTACGAAATTTTGATGGGAATATAGGATACGTTGAGTACTTATGAAATGGCAGCAGTTAATAGACCACTAGTAAAAAGGTTACAATATGAAGCAGACGGCGAAGAGAAATCCAGGGCTATGCGTTACTTCGGTAAGCAGAATAAGGTAAAGTGGGTCATCCAATTATTAGTGTTTACAACTATGATCATGTTTATGAATACTATACAATACATAGTCATATTATTAGTTGGAACAAATGTCATCAACATATATAGCGTTCCCCCAAATGGGTACGGGATATTGGTAAATCCTGCTTGGGTTACTTTGACGGTTATGTCTAGTACTGTTTGGCTAATTTCAATATTTAGCGAGGCAGTGCTCAACGAAGTGGAGGTAAAGAAGGTAATTGTCGACACGACTAAGCTTGTGGTATCATTATCAAATAACATCCTCGGGGCAGTAGGGATCAGTCTCACAGATAAGCGTAGTTCTTACACCGGCATGGTCAATGGTGAACCGTGCAGCGTAGAGAAAGACACATTACATGGTGTAGTGTGGAGAGAAGATATATGTAAGAAAACAATGGCAATACTACTCATGAACAAACAAGGTATAGCCAATGACTGCATCAGTAGGGTAGCTAAGTATAACTACAAACCTTGCTATTATCCCCAGTGGATGACAGGGGTAATAGGATCATCTATGTGGATATCTAAGGTATCAGGGATAGCGCATGTTAACATGGAGAAGACGGGGAACATAAGAGATGTGATACGAGCTATTAGAAAAATTAACAATGTATGTGTTACCAGTCTGGAGGATAGCAGTCCTAACATAAGGGAAGGATCAGTGATTGAAGAACACATTTTGATTTTGTAAGCCGAAAGTTGATGATAATATATAGATATATATAGTACGTATTATACATAGAATGATGAATATATGAATAGCAGTTAGCTAGTAGCTAAGATGCTGTAGTTTCCAAACTATCAACAACGCTATAATAATAGGGAATAATATTATAAATTATAATATCAACAATCACATTAATGCCACTTATTAGCCAGTAGGTCATCATGCAACCATTCTTCTTTTTGTGCAGCCACTATACCCAAGATTTTGCTCTAAGATGCTGTACCAGTCCATTATTTCCATTTTCTCCATCAAATTGCCGTGTCTTAAATGATATTCAATACGAATTCAAGCCATTGTAACTTAGAATAATAAATTACCATGATCGTTAGCAGAAACAACCACGGATGCGCCGCAAAATCGGTGCTGCATGGTGCCAATATTTCGCATTATGTCAAGCAAAAACCGATCTTCCTACGACCAGTATCCGATTGACAAATACAATAAGGCCAAAAACATGTCAGCAGTCAAAACCGGAGACAGCAGTGTTCTGGAGCATTCTAAAGGCTTCATCGAATGTAGAGGGATCCAGATGTTTCTTCTTCCAAGTTTGGTCGAAGCAATCACTTATCAACTCAACTGCAGTCACTAGGAGACAGTTCCAAACGTCCTTAAAGCTCACGGCCTGTACCGTCAAATTCATTAACTTCAACAAGAGCATCACCGGTAACACTATTAATCACAACCAACCCGATAATCTCATCCATTAAACCAACTAACCTAGCTTTGACTAGTTCATCATCATCATTGTGCGCGCTAACCTTGCCCGTAGTCAAGTAGGCGTACAATCCATAAAGAGAAGGCTTTAACTTGATTCACCACAGGAAACCATTCATAAAAGCTAGCGTCGCCGTTAAGCTTTTCAGCAACATCTATATTCAACAAATAGTTTATGCAATAATCACAAAAAATGATTAAAAAAAATATATTCGAATTTTTTCATTTTTATATTTTGCAAATAAAAAAAAAAAACGGGAAATTTTTTTATCAACAATGAGGAATAGGAATATTGCTCACTGATTTGCTCGTTATATTTTTAAATTAGATTACGCACCGCGACATTGTTTAACATTTTTTCCCGTGAATTTGTCCTGCCAAGCAGCAGACGCACACATCAAATCGCTCGAAATTCTGTATCCTGAAGGAAATCTGATATGAAAAAAAATGTCTTTGTATATAATTGTAAAAGTAGAGGTCCAAATCAAATTAAATCCATATGTTACTAATAATCAATCGATATTAGTTAATATATAAATTATCATTGATGGTCTTAATATATAAATCGACACGAGAATCATTTTTTTTTCAAAAGAAATATGGAAAGTTAGTCACTCCAACAGCTGAAATCAATTAAACAATGGACAACACAACAGCACCGCCTTGTCCCGGTAGTTGGTTGGCAATACGGGATGAACCTCACAAGAGTGAGCAATTGTTCCCACAACAACTTTGCCCTTCAGTGGAATCCGCTAACAATATTATAGCTCATTTTTTTGTGAATGTTTCAATGGGCGAATCTTCTTAGGCCTTTCCTTTAGATGCGGCCGAAACCCAAGCAAAACCCAAACAGCACGAGATACCGTCAGATTGACCTGCTAAGGGAAACTACTACATCCGCGAATACCGTCACTTTTGGTTCAGAAAAAGATGGCTTAATCTTTTAAATGAAAAAGAATAAGGCCCTAATTGTGGCTCTAAGTATTAGCGTTCTGGTCATTGGTGGTATATTATACAATAAAGCTAAACATAATCATAAGATATAACAATCACTATCATGAAAGTGAGTATTTTTTCTAGAAATTGTTTTAATCGATAAG
Source organism: Saccharomycopsis sp. KB-2023a (assembly GCA_030450195.1). Taxonomy (NCBI): domain Eukaryota; kingdom Fungi; phylum Ascomycota; class Saccharomycetes; order Ascoideales; family Saccharomycopsidaceae; genus Saccharomycopsis; species Saccharomycopsis sp. KB-2023a. The sequence continues at coordinate 3,131 of JASJSC010000003.1, read as the reverse complement.
TACTAAAAACATTAAAGAATGGTAAACAATAATGCATTTATATTATTGTCATTATTTCACTTAAATTAAAATTGATATACACGAAAAAGGATTCTAGATTGGGCTATTATAATTATTCTGTAAATTTTAACCAGGTTCTGATGATGATAATGCACTCAATTCCAGGGTTTCGTTATCTATATCTTCTTTCAATTTGCTATGTCTTGCCGATCGTCTAGATGGTAACACATCCTCTTCACCATTATTGTTATCGTCATTATCGTTAGCATTGTCATCATTATCGTTATTATCATCATTGTCGTCGTTGTCATTCCCATTGCCATCATCATTTTGTTCCTCATCCTCCTCATCATCACTCTTATATTCATCATCACCATCTTCTGAATCATCCAGTGATTCACCATCCTCATCATTGTTTTCTTCATCTTCATCAATAACTATTCTTTTCTTCTTACCTACAACCACAGGTTCTTGCTCATCTTCATTCGCAGTTGAGTTCACATGTTCAGAGCCTGTAAATTCAGCATTACAAAATGTAAATCTACTAATCAAAGTCTTAACATCATTATCAACAACTTTAGCCAACTCGTCTTTCTCTTCATTAGGTATCACTTTCTCATCAAATTTATCCAAAATTTCCTTAGCATCAACTTTGATCAATCTTTCATCATCTTCGTCAACTATCAATTTCCTCTTTTTCAACTGCAATTGCTCAAGAATCGATATTCTCGTGGCTATTAAATCATTAATCTGTTTTTCAAAACTTCGACTGTCCTCAACGTCGTCCTTAAGAAAATTAAGCAAAAATGAAATCCTATTTGGGTTATCATTACCACAACCCTGTTGCTCTGCTGTTGTTGTTTCTATTGTTGTTGTTGCTCTTGCTGTTGCAGCTGCTGTTGTTGTTGCTGCTGCCTGGCCACTATGAATTATATCAGCCCTCTTAGCAGCAATTCCTCCTGATGGCCCGTAAATCAAGGGCTTCCAAATCAAATAATCTTGATTTACTCTAGCATAGCGCTTTTTTTCATACTGTTGAATTACTTGATTTATCTTACCAATATTAATATTGATTGCATATTCACCGGTCGATACATCTTTCATCAACCCATCTAAGTTCTCTAATGAATATATTACATCAGAAGGGGTCATACCGGTATAATTAGACAAATCCTCAATTGTCAATTTTAGCAATGGGTTTTGATATTGATATCGCTCTAGTAGCCTATAATCATAACCATCTTCATTCTCAAGAAATTTTAATGTCTTTTTGAAAATTTCAGTCTTCGCCAAGATATCTTTAATTCTATAAGATAATGCCACTTTCCAGTAACTTCTATAAGATAACAATCCAAAATCTGAAAGTGGCTTCTCGGGCGTGCCCACTTTAAATTCCATTCTTGAAAGTAAATAACTGAAGTCAATTAAGAAATTCCCATAACCTTTCCGTTGATAAATTGGTAACGTCAATATACAAGATAAATTATAATTCGTGGATGTCAATTTTTCCTTTGAGAAATATCCAACAAAATGATAATTACCCTTAGAGTCAATTTCACAAAGAATATAGAATGCAAAGGGTTGAACATCATAATACAATGTTTTTGAGTTAAGAAATAATTTTGATAATAAACAAAGATTCTGACAATACAATACATTTTTCCGTCCGTCAACTTCAAACACTGCTAACTTATTTTCAACATCTCTATAAATTTCATTACCTGGTGGATGACGTAACAAACACTTCATTGAATGTCTCTCTAATGCAAATGAAGACGAAATATATTTCAAACAATACTCACAGATGTGCAACACTTTATTTTTATTATATTCTTCAGGGTATGGGGCACTGTACCATGTGTCAATTTCAAATTTACCAAAATGAATACATTCAATTTTTCTAATTGCATGCTGGTTAAATTCAATAGTTTCTCCACGATTTTCACTGCTACTACTTCTCTCCTTAACTAGAGTCCCATCACTGAACTGGTGCCTAGTGAATTCAGTTTTCTTGAAAGCATTCTCAAAAGCTCGTTTATTTAATGGTGTCGGCTGGGTGTTTAGCGTACTTGCTTCTGACATCGATAAAGCTCCTTTAAATGGTATATCATATTCATCTTCTAATTCATTATTTTTAATATTGTTGTTGGCAGCAGTTATTTGCCCTCGAGGTGATTTGACTTTGTCTTCATTGGAATATGCTAGACTGAAATCTTTCACCAAATTATTGTTGAATAACGCGTCGTTATTTGCAATTTTCTTTAAATTGATCTTCACCACTAATTTGTATTTCTCTGGGACAACTGTGACAATTCCTAGAGGTACTTTGTTTGCACTCTTATTCTTATTATTCTTTTCTGAGTCATTAATCACTTCACTCTCCTTCAACATACCAGTCATTGGATCACAATAAATAGCTGGAGTTATTTGATCACGATTTCTTAATTTACGCGATTTATCATCGGAACTTTTGTGATTAGTGACAATTTGTTGAGTTAATATTTCTTCATAAGTTTTATTATCGGGGATTCGTAACTTTTTCAATAGATTTTGCAATTTCTTTTGTTTTCTACTATCGTTGTCAGGATCACTTACTGAAGATGATGATGGTGACTTCAGGATATTGGTGGTAGTGGTGGTGGTTTTGGTGTTTGTATTCCCTGAATTAACTTCGGTGCCTCTCGTTGTTATCATCGAGACTGAACTTGGAAATTTAAGTTACAATATGACATCAATCAAGTATGACTTTCTTTTTTCAAATATTCTCGGAGATGGTTATTATCTCTCTCCTCTCTCTTCACTGATAAGTAAAATAATATATGGTATAACTTTCTTTTTTTTCCAGCAGTTGTTCTTTACTTAAAGTTGGCTGCTCCTTGGAAAAAAGTCAAAGTTGAAAAAAAAAAAAAAAAAAAAAAAAAATTCTCAATTTCCTCACATGACCTTGCATTCACTGTATATTCCCTACTATATAATGGCGGGGGGGGGGGGGGGGGGGGGGCCAAAAAAAACCACAAACAAAAAAAAAAAAAAAAAAAAAAAAAAACAAAATAAAAAAAAAAAAAAAAAAAAAAAAAAAAAAAAAATAAAAAAAAAAAAAAAAAAAATATAAAAAAAAAAAAAAAAAAAAA